>JARQOD010000006.1:47757616-47881023 GCA_033576555.1 Oophaga sylvatica
GGGAGGGACTTTGTTTCCGAGGTTTGGTACCCCCTGTGTGCGATTGCAATGTGTGACGTGCAAAAAATGACAGTGCACCTCCCCCAGCTCAGCATAATGAGCCAGCAACAGACCACATTATAGTTTGGTTGTATAATACTCGGCTTCATAGACTAGGAGTTATTCACTTGGGGGGGGCAGGTCTCTGAAGCCAAGTTTCTGACAACATGCTATTTTCCGTCATTAATCTTGCCCCCCCAAGTATTCAAGTTCTGACCACTTGATTGAAAACCATGGACCTCCCCTGCCAAGTTCTCCATCAGAATAAATCCCCCCAACCCTCCCGAACACAACTGCCCTGGGACCTTTTTAACCTACATTGAAACAAAAACAATAAAAACACCAGTATCCCATTACCATTATGTTTCCCACCCTTAAACCCCCCAAAGTGGGGGAAAAAGTAGGAATGAAAACAAACATTTCCAGCTCTCGATACTGAAACTATTTCAAACCCCCAAACCACATTAAAAAGTCTCATTGCGCCCCAATGCTAAAGGGATGCCCCCCAATTCTGGGGCTTCTCCCTAAAGGGGAACCATCCAGATCCTTAAGAATAACCACCCAAAATGCCCAAAAATATCTTGCCCCCAAAACAGGCAACCTTCCCCAGGAATGCATACAACAAAACGGTTTATCTGACAACATGTCATTTTTGAACCCCAAAAAAATTTTTTCCCCTTTCCCCTCTATCAAACACACGTCCTATCTTTAACCCCCCGTAACCAACTTTAAAGCAACCAACACACTGATTCGAAAAGCACAAAAAAGGGAAAAAAAAAGCTCTGAAAAAAACTCCCCCTCAATTTTGAAAATAAATAAACCCCCAAAAAAACCCCCAACCCCCTTCCAAAAAATTTGAAGGAAACGGCCCCTCATTTTGTATGACACACACTCCCTGAAAAACCCCTTTAAAAATCCTTTTTCCCCAAAAAAAGCCCTTTTTTTTACCACTACACCTTGCAAATTTAACAAAAAGGAAAACTGACAATCTCTTCACTACAGTTTTTTCAATTTTAAATAAAAAAATTACAAAATTCCAGGCCAAAACCCCGTTAAAAAATCTGCTCCGTTTCGTCCTCTTACCGTCCCAGCCCCCAAAAATGTGAACGAAAGGGGGCAATGCATCAGAACATTATTGGCCCCCCCCGAATGCTAGTACAAATACACAATCTTTTTCCCAAAAAATTTTTAAAAACCCCAAATGATGTAGATATGCTATACCTGGGTGTTTTAGAAAGTCTATTTGGAAAAAACGACAATGAAACACAACGTTTCGAGGAAAAACTCACCCCCAGCAAAAAACCCCCCCAAATTGGAAAAAAAAAGCAAGCAAAAAATTCCCTCAAATGCGTGTGCCACGCCCAAAGGCCCCCCCCCAAAACCCAACACCCTAGAAAAAATGTACCAAAGCCAGCGAATTTGCAACATTATGTTGAGCTGAAAAAAAACTATTAGACCCACTTTCTCCCCCCCAAAAAGTAACCATTTATTTCCCCCAAAAATGAATCAAAATTTCCTAAATGGCCCCCAAATTTTCCTGTTAAGAAAAACAAAAGAGTTGGTTAATTTTTCCCCCCAGGGCAATGTAAATGCTGGAGACCCCGGCCCCAATGGAAATAATACAGCAGGAAAATTTTTAATTTTTACCTAACAAAGACTTTATTAGAGTTTTGATACAGTTTGGTATTAAAAAAACTGCTGCCGCCCACAATCTTGCAAAGTTACATGCAAATAGGGGGTTTGGAAAAAGGTGGTTTGGAAGTGGGTGAGCAGACTCGTGGTGTTTGGGTTTTGACCAATTTTAGCCCCAAAATTCTTTTTTGGGGACCAAATTGGCCCGTACCCCATAAGGGGAAAATTTTATTTTTGGGGGTAAAAAAGTCAAGTAGGGGTCACCGGTGGGCGGGTTTGGTCGCGGTTGTAGGGATTTTTTGGGGGTTTCCCAGGTGGTTTTTTCCCCCTTGGCTATTCGGGCACATGTCAGCTGCAAAAAAAAGGAGATGTCCCGGAAAAAGTGATGTCAACACCTAGCCCCATCAAAGGGGGGTCCGATATCGGAGAAATTTTTCCCATGTTTTGGGAAAGGGTCAAACCCCAAAAACCGTGGGGGAGGGGGGGTTCAGCACGGAGGGTGCTTTAAATTTGGTCCTTGCCCTACTCCCCTTTAAACACCCCCCCATCTTCACCTTCGTTCATTGCCTCTCCTTTCATTGCCTTTTAAACCTCCAGTTCCATCTGCGTTTCACTGGCTGAAAGTCAGAAATACTCAAAGCCTTTAAAAATCTATGAGAGCCATAAAATTGGCCCGAACTAGGGGTTCCAGTTTGTATTAGTTTTGGCCTCCCCCTCACCCACAAAACATGGGGAGCTGGAGGGGACAAACTTCGGGGGTCCAAGAGAGCGGCAGTGACAACGATAATGCGCCGGGGTGAGTTGACAGGGGCGGGGATTTTTATTTGAAGCCCACTCCGCGAAAAAAAAAAAATTTTGGGTGGTGTTTTAAAACTCTTGTAAAAAATTTAAGCATTGTTTCCTACCTTTTTCTCTCTGTGTAGCACAAAAAAGTAGCTACCAACAGAATTGCGATACGGTTGAGGTTAATCCTATGCTTTAAAAAATTTTAGGGGTTACCTACTAAAATTTATTTTTTGTCTATTGAAACTGTAAAAATGAGTATTTTAATTGTAATGTGCTTTGAGTAGACAGAGCTGATGGGTTAGAGTGGAATTTAAATAACGGACGCTTTAAAATCAAGTGTTTTCCCCCGGATTACCTTTGCGAAACAATGACAGCTATACCCCAATCTTACACCTTCCGCAAATAGGACAAGTTTTCGAAATTTCCCTCTGATTAACACAGCCCTTTTAATTCCCGTTTTCTGAGTTTAAAGCTTTTTAAATTTTCCAGGTTTTTAAAAACAGGGCCCGAATATAAATTTGTTTGGAAAAAGGGAAATTTTTGGGTTTGATTTTTGTGGCAGACAAGAAATCAAACATCAAAATTTCTTACGGAAACCCCCAAAATTTGCTGACTGTAGGGAAAAATAAAAATTAAAAAAGGACATCAAATTTTATTAAAAATGGTATTACTGAAGTGCTTTAAAAAATTGGAATTGGGGCCAAAGTGTCAAGCAGCTACGTTTAAATGTAGTTATTTGGGCACAAATTTTTATTTGTTTGAAAGAATGCAGAAAAAAAGTTAAAAAAAAAGCCTTGGGGGTGGAAAATTTTAATTTAATGGAGAAAAAAAAGATTTTTTTAAAAAAATGTGTGCCTAGGAAAAAGGCAAATTTTTTTTAAAGTATTTTCATTAATTCTAAAAAGTAATTTTAATTCTTTTTATTTCATTGAGCGTGATATACCCAAAAAAGGAAACCCCCCAAAGGTTTTTACTTACATAAAAGGAACCTGTCTATTCTTTTAATGATTAGCAGACTTTTATTTTTTGAATAGTTTTTTGCAAAGTGTTTTTTGGCCTGCCTTTATGAAATCTTTTCTATGGACTATAAAGTGAAATTTTTTAAATCTGTTGAAAAAATGTACGCGTAAGTCCTTTCAGTTTTGCCTATTTTTTTTTTTTTTGGGTAGAGGCAAGCAGCAATTTTCATTTCCCCTAGAAAAATTTTTTTAAAAAATTCTACAATTTCTACAAGCGAACTCCCCCAAAAAAATTTTGAAATTTTTTTCCCATTTCTAAAAAGCTGAGAAAAAGTGCACAGCCTTTGAAAAATAATATACACAGAGATTCAATTTTTGTCACACAGACGATCACGTGCAAAAATTTGATGATAAATTTGGTGCACTTTACTCCATTTTTGATACAAAAAGGGGGTAGGTAAGTGATCCAAAATCTTCTTTTTAAAACCTATGGTTAAGGGTTTTTTCCCCTAGCAACCCCGTCGGTTTTTAAAGCCGGGGATGGAATTGATGAATAAATTTTAACTGTAGGAAGAGGATCTTGTGCAAGTCGGAAGTAAACCCGGGGGTCTTCTCTGCTATTTTTTTGTATTTAAAAGCTATTAGGTTGCAGGTTTCCTCTTCCCCTGTTCCTTTATTTTAACCCCTGATGTTGTTTTTTCAGTGATTGTCTCTTCGATGATGTGTCCAAAGTAGGAAGTCATGGTTGGTGAGCCTTGCTTCGAGTGGCATGTCGGGTTTTATTTGCCCCAAAAGTGTTTGTTTCATATAAAAAATTGAAGTATTGAGCATCCTCGTCCTTTTGATGTAAATTTTATTCGATTTTAAAAACATGAAAAAAACCCCAATAAATGCGGAGTGAGGTCAGGAAATCTATGCAGATGAGAGAGCCTGGGGGATATGTAGCTTCGCGCTTGCTTAGGTTCTATGGGCCACGAAGCATTCATTTAAGTGTATATGTGCTACCCCCTCGGTGTTTCCTGCATAAGTAGTGTGGGGTTTCCCCTTGGTTGGCCCCCCTATCCCATGTGATTGGCAGACCAGGAGGATAAACAAATGGAGCTATTGTACTTATCCATTTCCCCTTTTTTAAGAAAATTAGTCGCTGAAAACAATTTTTTTATTGGTAATAGGGGTTACTCCCATCAAACTAGGTTTGAGGAGTGGCTGCCCAAATTTTTTGGGGATGTGCCCCTTTTCGTGATTACAGATCTAAAAGTTCCTTACCTTGATCCAAAACGGCATAACTAGAACAAGATCGTTGGTCATTGTTTTTTAATTAGGTTTTTAAAATTTTTTTTACCCCTTTCCCCGGTTTTAAAGATAAAAAGGTAAGGGGTTTTTTTAGGCGTTTTTTTTGGTCCTGTGAAGAAAACCGTGCCCCTCATTTTGAAGGGGGGTGGTTTAAAACTTTGTTTGGTGGAGTTGGATTGCAAAAATTAATATAGTGCCCGCTGGGGTTCGGGGGACAAAAAGTTTGTTCCCCTGTATCTTAATTTAAGGTCTGGGAAAAAAACATCATATTCGTACTTTTTTGGGTTTTTCCGGAGTTAAAGGGAAATTGATCTCAATTCTCCTTTTGGTTAAAATTCAAGGGGTGTGGGCCTTTGTTTTGCTTGTGCCACCTTTTCTGGTTCCAAGGGGTCGCATTCTTGTCCCCAGGGTGTTTGCATTTACCAGGACAACATTTATATGGCATTAATGTTTTTCCCTCTTGGCGGAATACTGTTTTTGGGGATTTTGGGGTTTTTTAAAAAAAGCACATTTTATCGCCGCTGTCCTTACCCAAAAGCCAAGCGTGCAAAAGTGTTTGTTGGGGGCATTGATAAAATCCCGTGTTCCTTGTAATTTTTTTCAGAAAAAGGGCTTTCCCATCATTCTAAGGGCAAAGGAATGTGTTAATCGTTGGGGCAGTTTTTTACATTGGTTGTTTCTGAAAATCAGGAACTTTTTTCCTTTTCTCTCTCTTGTAAATTTTTCCCTTAAAAAATTGTCAGCATGAATTAGGGGTGTCCCATTTTTGGTTTATGGCAATTGAAAAACCCAATCACCCTAGGTGAGAACCTTTAAATTCGGTTGGATTGGCGAAACCAAAGTTTTTTAGAACTTTTTCCCAACAGTTGTCGAACATATCAGATCCCATTGAAAATTAATTGAAGGGGAAAAACCAAAACATGACAAAACCTTGGGGGCCAAAAAGTTGCCAAAACGCTCGAATTAGGGGCAGACACCCCAAAAAAAAAATCAATTGACCCCGAGAAAAAATGTATAATTGTCAGCATGGATGATGAGCGGGTTTTCCCCCATTTCTAGTTAAACATTGAAAAAGGTGGATGAGGACAGGTGTAGGCCGGTGCTCTGAGAGCCCCACCAAAAATTAGGAACACCAAAGAAAGAGATAGATCCAGAAAAATGCTCAATTGACCCATAGTAGAAATTTGTAATTGGGGGCAGCACAACAGCCTGTGCCCCTGTACAAGGATAGGGTTTTTCCAGCATTCCAGCTTTGAAAATTTTAATTTAACCCCAAAAAAAATTGAGAGTGACGGCCCAGGAAAACCCCCCAACAATCCAATCGTTGTCTATGGGGTTCTGATAGCGACCCTTGGGTTTTCAGACAGCTGGGGTTTTTTGGTGCTAGCGTCCAGAAATGCACAATGTCATATAAGCAAAAAAGAAATGTGCGGCCTCACACATGGCTGTAACTTCTTTATTCAATCTCCTTAAAAAGGAAAAAAACGGGGGGCAGGCAGGGAGAGGTGTGCAGGAAAAAGGCGATGGCCTTTTGGGTGTTCAAGCTTCCTCGGTCCCGGGGTGCCCCCCCCCCCCAAGGGTGGTTTGACATTTTTTGAGGGGGGAATTTTTACAATTCTGAACGTCTTTATGAGGTAATAACCTGGAACTTTAAAAGGTCTCGGGATTCTGAGGTTGTTTCTAAAGACATATTTACTTCATGTTAGTGAAAAAAATTTTTTCGATATAACTTGGTTTTTTTGAAAAAAAAGGAAATAGGCAAAAATTTTTTAAAAAAAGTTAAAAAAATTTTAAACTTGATTTTTTGCCTTAAATCAAAAAAAAATTGCCCACAAAATGTTCTAAATAAATTTCCCCCTGTCTTTTTCTGTTTGGGGCATGGAAATGGGGGGGGGAAGGAGCCCCCTTGACTTTTTCAAGCAAATTGCCGGGAAAAGAGATCGGCGCCATGTCGGTTTGGAGGCCCCTGAGCCCCCAAAAATTGGAAACCACCCCAATTTTTTCCCCTTTTTTAAACTGACCCCCAAATGTGTGGAAAAAAAGTGTGTTTTGGTGCCCCTTTGAGCATTGTACGTGATTTTAAAATTGGGGGGAAAGGAAAGGGGCCCCGTTGGCGGCTTGCACCCATGGAGCACATGTTTTTTTGGGCCCTCATCTCCAGGTGTACCTAGTAGTTTTCAAAGAAATGGAGTGAGTAGCCCGTGCAGTAACTGTGTTTGGGCTTTGGAAAAGGAAAAAATTTTGGGTTTTTCAGTGAGCTTTCATTATCATTAACACCAAACCCTACTACACGTGAACCCAAAAACCCTTTTTCCCCTTCCCCCAAACCTTGTTTTTTCCCCCCTCACGTTGATGTATCCTTCCCTTTTTTTAAAAACCTTAGCCCACATCTGTCAATCAGTTGTAAAAAATGAACAATCAATTTATTTTCTTAGTGTGTTCCTGAACAAACTGTTTTACCTAACAACTTTAAATGGAACGGGCCTTTTGGAGCTCTTACTGAAACAGTTTTTCACAAATGTTTTGGGGATTAGAAATTGGGGCCCCCCTGGCTGCCCCCCCAATATTAGGCCTAATATTTTAAGGGGGAAACGGGCCCCTTTGATTTCTCACGGAAACACAGTTTTATCAAAAAAGATTTGATTACAAAGGGGCCCCTAAACAGCCAAAATTTTTGCAGATCTGTTGAGGGAAATCGATTTCAACAGAACAGGATTATCTAGCAACTGACAAGTTCATTTGAGAAGAGCCAGTTCTGTAAAAGGGTCTCTGCCTGTGACACTGAGCAAATGGGGGGCAAAACCAGATTTTTTTTTTTGGGAGGGAATGTGATTTGGAGCCCCAACACGGGGGCCTTTTTCATGACATTTTTGCTGGTTTCGCCCCTGATTGGTTGCCGAATCAAAAAAAAAAAGTTAAGGGGAAAAAAAAGGGGGGATCTCCTCTAACCCCCCCACTCTTCTCCCCCCAAAAAAACACGTCCCCCGTTCCCATGCTCATCTACAGCACACTACTAGCCAAGTAATAAAAAGCATTGTGGAAACACGAGATTTCCGAACTGTGACGAATTTTTTTGAATTTGAGTAAAAAGTTTGAAACCGAAAATGTTTCGTTCGTGGCGAATTTTAGATTGGGAATGTTTTCCTAACAAGTTCTGATTCTAACTCTCCTTATGGTCAAAAGGAGCCACTTCTTCCCCGCAGTCCCAACATGACATGTTGAAATAATTTTTTTTTTTTACATATTTTTGAAACCCTTAAAGAGGCCGACTACAAAATTTATTTGGAAGGTACTTTCCAGTCTTAGTTGATGACCTATACCTATTTAATGAATATAGAACGGTGGGGTCTGCTCCCGCCCCCTAATGTCAGCTGTTTTCGGTCAGGGGCGGGGCCGGGTGTAAAAATACGAGTGCATAACAGGGAATGCAATATAAAGGGCCTAACAGAGTTGGGCCACCCTCAGTTTCAATCACTTGATGAGTGGGGGGGCCCAACAGAATTGATGGCATATTCCCCGGATTGGTCTCAATTTCTTAAGAGATTGTCCATTACAGCCCCCTTCGTTAAATGTCCAAAAGGATGCATAAATTATAAAAAAAGATCTTCCCCGTGCTTAAGCCTTATTGTCCAAATGTCCATCACAGGCAAAAGGCCCAAATTTGTAAGAAACTATTTCCCAAAACCCCATCTGAAAACCTTTCCCGAAAATAATTTTTTTTATGTCCCTCCCTCGATATTCAAATACTGTAAATATGGATTCATTGACCCGGGGAATTTTTTCATTGTTAATGGGGCCCAAATTATTTTTGGCCCCGGGTTTGACTTTCTTTTTTCTTTGCCCCTTTTTTTTTTTATTTTTGAGACAAGCGTAAGATCTGAGCCCTGACGGCATATTCATCTCTCATACATACCAATTACACATTTGTGCCCAAAAGGTTTTTCTTTGTAGATATAGGGCATCTTTTTTGTTTTTTAATATAAAATTTAGAACTTTCTGTTTTCTTTTGAACTCATATAATTTATTTTTAATTTTTTTTTGTTCTTAAAAATTCTGATTTAAAATTTTCACTTTTCTAGGGCAAAGGTTAAAATGTCTAAATAAAGTCACGTGATTTTCAGCCATTTTTTTTGCAATCACCCCCCTACCACTTTAATAATGATTTCCCCATTTGTGGAGGTGTTAGCAAATTTCCAAAAAAGGTAACAAAACTGATCATTCATTAGGCGTGTCTAATGTACAGCATGACAACCCTTTTCCCCAGAAAGACCCTACTAAAAATTTTTATGTTTTTTCCAAAGAGGGAGAGAGAAGCTGGGCCAATGAATTAAAAAAATGGAGTTTAGCTCCAGCACTGGTTTTGATAAGGCTTTCACAGTCAGTGTAGTGTCAAAGACTTCTGGTACATTGGCGAAGTTATAATGGGGGGGCGATCCTAGAGAAACTTTGTGAAAATTTTTTCCCTTGGGGAAAAAGCTCTGAAATATTTTTAGGCTCGAGACTAAGCTAGAAAAAAAAACAAAAAACATTATTTTTAAAAAAACCCTAAATTTAAACGCAACTGAAAATAAGTTTTTTTTATCTCCAAGAAACTGGGGAAAACCTTTTCCTCTGTAAATTGAAAGCTTTTTTTGGCCAGGGGGGGGCCCCTTTTCCCCTTTAATGTTAGCTTTTTTAGTCTGGGGGCCCCTTTTTTTTTTTGAAAAATTTTAAGGCCCCATCAGCAGGTTTGGGGCCATAAACAAAAGGGGATGGTCAAAATGGTCATGAAAAATTTTTTCCGAATCTCGATCTTATCTGGCCCCCTTTTATTAAAATCCTGCACTCACAGAACTAAATTTTTAAAGTTAATGAGTTCACCCCCCCGGGGAACTGAACAACTATAGTGTGCAAAACAGATTGCAAGGAGAAAGCCCTGCACCCCCAAAAACATTTTTCCATTGACAGTGTAAGGGGGGGAAGACTGTAGTTGTACTGAATTTTGCAACCCCTGTTACCCCTTCCCCCCACAAAAAAATGTACCTTTGCGTACCTGCATCCCCCAAGTTCGCTTTCCCCCACTTCCCAGGCGAGGCGGGGCCCTCTTTCGGCGACCCCTCATAAGGAGACACGCCGAATAAATTGAACATTCTTTTGCTTACATTTCACATTTACATCACATTTGGTACATCATGAGTTGCACTTTTTCCTTTCTTTCCCCGTTTTTCTGTCATTCTGTGCAGTACCGCCCGGGCCCGGCCGTTAGATGCTCCCAGTTTTCCCCGGCTGCCCCATAAAGCTTTCTTCCCTTTTTCCCCCAGACATGAATTCATCAATTTACTTTGGTGCCCCGGGGAAAGCTTCCCCCTGTCTGTACCCATCCTCAAAGTTCCAACTCCTTCTCTCCTTGTCCAGCCAATTCTGCCCTAAAGCATTGGTCAAGGGGTAAGACGCCCATCTTACTTTTCTGTAGGGGGGCCATGGTAATATACAGGGCCTGGGAAAATGGGCTACAGCACTTAAACGTTGGGGGCTCCCCGGGCCCCGGGGATAGCCCATGTGGCACTTGGGCACAGGCCCCGTCTGACTAAACCTAAAACTTTCACTACTATTTTGGCACCCCCCTACACTTCCCCCCTATGAATTTCTAAAAATTTTCCTAACAAAGGCCCCCAGTAGCCCCCCTTTTGTGGCCCCCAAAGAACTAACTTACCCAAAATATAAGAACTCATCATGGCCCAAAAATTTGAAAAGGGGCACAAATTTAAAATTTTTTCAAAGTCTACTGCTTAAACTTTTTTTTAATGGCTTTTTTTTAAAACCCCGAATGTTAAAGAGTGATCAGTTAAAAAGCAATTACTTGCAAAGTCAATATTTGGCGAAATGAACTTTACCCCCCCAAAAAAATTTCAACTTCATTGAACCCCGTTTTTTAAAAGGCCAGCAAAAATCTTTTCAGTGATTGCTCCATTAACACAGGTGTGGGTGTTGAAGGCATGGGGGAAACAATCTGTCATTTAAAATAAGAATGACCCCACGGACCTTAAAAGGAGGCTGGTTTGGCACATTGTTTCTCTTCTGTTTTTAAACCCGGTTATCTCAAAGAAAAACGTGCAGTCTCTTGCAATGCAAAAAATGGCCAACGGGGAAAAGTATCGCAGTAAAAGTTGCACCTCAGTCAACAATCTATCGCTCATAAAAAAATTGGGGGGAGGGTTCCTTGTTCCAAAAAAAGGGTCCGGGCCCCCAGAAAAAACCAGCAAGCCCCAGGCCCCCCTCTTAAAAGTGTTTTTGTGCGGGTTTTGGGCTACCACAGGCAGGCTTGTAGAAGGCAGCAGGCAGGTGGATTTTATCTGAAGCATGTGAGGGGGAAAACTTGGAGCAAGGCTTGGTCTCAAAAGGGGGGCAGCAAAAGCCACTTTTCCCAAAAAAAAAAAATCATGGAAGATGAATTTTTCAAAAAAGGCAGGCGTGGCTGTAGGACTGGGGGGGAAATTATTTTTTGATTTCCCCCCTTTGGTTGTTTTTGGGCTCAGAAACGCCTCTTTTTGGGGGAGACAAGGTGAGCGTACCCCCCTCTTGTCTATGCCAAAATTTAAGCACCTGAAACCATTATGTGTGGGGTTTGCTTCTCAGCCCCAAAGGGAACGGCTCTTCACGTCTTCCTAAAAAAAAAGCCATGAATAAAGAAGGTACCAGAAGTCCTCCCCAAAAGCAACTTTCCCCCAACCCCCAAGGCGTTTGGGTCAAAATGCCCCTTTTCCCCCATGATGGGGGACCTTCCATAAAGCAAAGGGGAAAAAATGGTCAGGGAAAAAAAAAGGTTTTGGGTCCCCGGCCTGGAAATCCCCGATCTTAACCCCCCCAGAACTTTGGTCAATCATCAAGAGCGGGTGGACAAACAAAAACCTAAAAAATTTTTTCAAAATGAAAAAATTGATTGTGCAAGAATGGGATGTATCAGTCAGGATTTGGTCCAGAAGTTGATTGAGAGCATGCCAGGGAGAATTTTGCAAGGTCCTGAAGAAGAAGGGTCAACACTGCAAATATTGACTTGTGCATTAACCATTTAACTGTCAATATAAGTTTTGTTACCCCATATGTTTGCAATTAATTTCTGTCTGTGATAAAAACATCCTGTCAAACAAACCATAAAAACCGGGGCAGCAGATCATGTAAAAATTTTAAAAATATTTGTGTCATTCTCAAAACTTTTGGCCTGACTGTATATACTAAGGTCCAATCCTTGTGTCCCCAGAAGAAAGCACTCAACTGTCCCTAAACTGTACATAAAATTAGTAATTCACATACTTATATACATAATGGTAACACAAGGAATGTGTGGCAATACCATTGCTATGTGTGGAAATACATGTTTATGCAGCAGTACCACTGATATTATAACACAATAATTAGTTCATAGAAACATTAAAAACATTAAGGGGATGGACAAGGCAGAATTCTCCTTCACCCCCTTTACAACAGTTTACCAAAAACCCCTTTGGATAGCCAGAAGGTACGGAAATGTTTTGTGGAGGGTTTTGAGTCGAAGTTGGCTTTTTGATTTACATGATTTACATGAAAAGTGTTACTTACAAAAAAGAAAAACAATGCTTCAACATATTACAACATCAAAACTTCATACCATTGTGAAACACGGGGGCGGTGGTTTGTATTTGGTTTGGGTTTGTTTCCGGGGGGGGCTCTGGGTTAGGAAAGATTGCCAAAATTTTTGAATAATGGAATTCTACTTTTATTAACAAATTCTAAAGGAAAATGTCAGCCATTGTCCATGGCTGAATCTCACGAAAACTTGAACCATACAGCAAGAACAAATGTGAGGTGGTAAGGGTGGTAGTCAGGGGGAGGGGGCTCCTGTTCTGGCCCCAAATGGCACCTTTTAAAGGAACTGTAATTTTCCGTCTGGTGTGTGTGATTGTGCAAAGCAGAACACTCACATTAGGCTCCAGGGTTCTTTGGTCCTGTTTTCCCCTGGCTCCAGTTCGGTTTCGCAAAAACAACTCCAAACTCTGTGTTCATTTTCAACAGTTAATTTTTCCTTGGTAATTGTAACAGAAGTTTTGGAACAAATGCAGCACAGTACGTACCATTTGAATTCTTTGAGTTCTCCCGCATTCTCTGACAACTTGTCCTGGAGAGTTTCTTCCACCGCTGCGCTCCCGTATCTTAGACCCGTAATTAGTCAATCTCCCATCCGGCATCCCTTGGAAAAAGGCACTCATAGTTCCTGAAGGACCCCCTGAAATTGGTTGCGATGTTACTGCTGTTCCTGTGTGTTCAGTACTCCTCTTGTGCTTTTCAACGCCTGACTTTTCTGATTTCCTCTCCTTGTGCAATCTCTTATCTTGATCCTAATCAGAAGTCTCTACCCACACTCAGACATCTTAACCCCTGCCAACTTGAAAATCCCTACTTTAACATTTTATCTTGCACCTAGTTTCCTGACTCTTTAGTGCCCCACAATACTATACCCAATGCTATCCTAATTTATAGCTACCCACTTATCTTTTCATCTTTCTAATCTTGTAAACATCAAAAACATAAAACAGATGTAAAACCCTTTTTCAATAACAACCAATTTTAGAAAGGTACAATAAACATCACTTAATTAAAACTTTACATGAACAATAGGGGGGATGCCATGACAGCTCCTGTCACAATATTACAAAATACCCAAAGCACACAAGTCGTTCTACAGCAAAATGGTTAAAAAAGAAAAAGTTAAGTTTAGAATGGCCAAATCAAAGTCCTACATACTTCTATAGAAATGTTGTGGAGGACCTAAAGTGTGTGGGCGTCTGGAAGGATCGAATTTTTACTGAAATTCGTGGTTTCATGCAATTTTTTAACCTTTCAGATTTTATTCGCGATTAGCAAAAAAAAAATTTCCCAGCTCTTTTTCCGAAATCATGAAACATTAGTTTTTGAAATTGGGCTAATGTCAGTTTGCCTAGCGGGGAAACAGGCTTCAACAGCGCTATGACATCACATCCCCAGTTTTGCAAGTGGGTTTTCATACCTTTACATGGTAATAGCGGGGTGTTCTGGCATAATATTAATGGGCTGCTTCACCCCTGGCGATCCCGGGGAAGTGCCGGGGCCCTGGAAAATGGGGGGGCCCATCAGCTCTGGAACACTGGCCACTATGTGGTCCATGAGTCAAAAAGCGGGGCCAGCGCTGGAACGGACCCCCTCAAAAAACTCACCTCATTCGTTCCCCAAAATCTTCGCGTTGCGTTTCTTACTCTTGTGCATCTAGGGCGAGGCATGTGAGTCACTACAGCGTGCCCTTGAGAGCATGCAGAGAGTCAGAAGGTGTGAGGAGACCGGCCTGCGGGAAAGGGAGAGGTTATTTTTTTTTTTGCATGGGGGCCTTTATACTGTATGGGCATTTATGGGACCAATTATAATGTATAAACAATATATGGGGCATTTTATACTGTATGGAGCTTTTGGGCCTTTTTACTGTATGAGCATTTATATGGGGCCCATTATATGTATGGGCAAAATATGGGGCAATTTACTGTATGAAGAATTTTAGGGGCCTTTACTGTATGAGCATTTTAGGGGTCATTACATACTTTGGAGCAATATATGGGGCCAAATTATACTGTATGGAGCAATTATAGGCCCTTTTACAGTATGGTGCATTCCTGGGCCAATATTAATGTATGGGCAATATATAATGCTATGATTACTGTATGGAACATGATATGAGGCCCATTATAAGAATGGAGCATGTATGGGGCCCATTATACGTATGGAGCAATTATGGGGCCCATTATACTGTATGGAGCAATGTGGGGCCAGTATACTGTATGGAGCACTTTGTGGGGCCCTTTTAAAAGATGGAGAACTATCTGGGGCCTTATAATGTTTTGAGTAATTTTAGGGGCCCTGTAAGGTTTGGTACATGTTCCTGAAACTCAGTTTGTTCGTCAGCATTTTTCTTTCTGTTTGCTGCAGTATTTTGCCCTCAGTCAAAATGGAGTTTCCAGCTTGCATGTTCCCCCCCTGATTCTCCTTTTGCTTTTTTAAGCCCCAGCTGGCAATGTGCTTCAGAATCTAGCCTGCAGTGAACTGTGACCTGACTCCTAAAGCCTTGGACCTTGTACTCCGCTATTCCTAGGGAATTGAAGCACTTTGGACTTGACCCTGCCTTTGAAAGACCCACGTTTGCAGGGGATTACGGTAAAGAAAGAAGATCCTGAAACTGTTGTGGAGAGTGATTGTGGCTTAGATTCTCTGGCCTGCTGTGTCTCCTGCTTCTGTGTCTGCAAACTGGTGCTATTTTGCCAACTTGTTGAGTAATACAAGACTTTCTTTATCAAACCGTGCTCATGTATTTTCATGCACCAAGCACAAGACGCTATATGAACTTATACATTAACATTACAAGATTCTAAAGCCAAAACGTTAGTGTTTCTGGGTCTGGAAAGGCTGTGTCTGCTGTAACTGTGGATTTCGGATGTCCGGTTGACTTTCTGTGTGACAGTGGTTGTGACTTTCAAACCATTCCAGGGGAGCAATTCCCTTAAGTTTTTTTTTTTTTGCATTTACCACAGGTAAACACTATTGTTTTTTTTTTCTTTTTTTTTTTTGTTGCTGTAACTGTGGTATCAGTGTGGGGTGAACTTTCTGGATGTGGTGGTTGTGACTTCTCACAACCATTCGGTGAGCAGTTCCTTAAATTTTTTTTTTTTCTTCTGCAGTGTTAACAGGTAAACACAAATTGTTTTTTTTTTTTCTCTCTTCTTCTTCCCAGTACTTTTGTTTAAAAGATCTGGAAAATGGAGGCCCGCATAAAGGAACTTTGCGGAGTGACGATAATATCCTTGCGATTGAGAAATAAAGCCCGTTTTTCAAGCCTACAGGACCTCCCTAATCAAATTTGCAGTGTTTGGACAGACTGCCCGGATTTGCGAGCCAGGATTGAGGTTCTAGAAGAGCGAGGGCCGGCTCCTGCCGTGCCCCGGTTCTGGGTTCCCAAGTTGCCCCCTTTTGTTTTGGCGGTGAACGTGGAAATTTAGGGGATTTATTAATCAATGCAATCTTTTTTTTTTGCACTGCTTACAATTTCCCACGAACGTTTAAGGTGTTCTTAATTATGTTCTACAACAGGTTTATTGGGCAAACCCCCCTATTGAGACTGGGATTTTGTTTTAATCACCCTTTTTGTTTTTTTCAGCCTGGGGGGGTGTTTGATGACCCCAATCGAGGGGGCAACGCTGAAGCAGCCATGTTGCTTTGGCCAAGGTAAGCACTCGGTAGCTGAATATCCTTTTATTTCAAAGGGGATGGGCCCTTGATAACACCTGGGACAGTTCCGCCAAAAAATCTATTTTTCGAAAGGGGTTTTCCATTGTTTAAGGATGAAATTGCTCGTGCCGACCCTCCCATGCGTTAGGTGACTTTATTAACTACTGCATCCGTATTGATACTCGTCTGATGAACGAGGCAAGAGAATGGTTCGAAAGCAATCGCCTAACCTTTTCCTACCTTTTCCCCTCCGCTAAGGAACCTTTAGTGGATTACACGGGAACCGAACCTGAACCCCGAGGTAGACTCTTTCCGAGGGTAGTGATGCAGCAAGGAAATCGTTTTTTAAAGGGGAATCTATGTTTCTATTGTGGTAAGTCAGGGCACTTCATTAAAAACTGCCCAGGTTTCGTAAGACTACTGCAGCATCATTCATTGTGAGTGTTGCGGAGGGGATCTGTCAGGTCCGGCCTCCCGGCTCCAGAGAGATCTGCAAACAGATTTGATTTTCGGACTTAAACCCATTACCTCTGAGGGCGTTGACTGTGTAAAGCGCCTTTTTCAAGTTTCCTCGCGGTTGTCCCAGCTGAGTTGTAAGAAAAACAATTTCTTGCTTTCTTTCCATAAACTTGGGTTGACTCCCGCTTGGGTGTCTAGCTCTGTATTCGATCAGGGGCAAGTGGAAATTTTATGGTGTTTTCCCTTGCTTGAAACAGGGGGTCGTTCGTGAAGAAGGCTACTCCGTACAGATGGAAACTGTGGATGGCTCCCTCTGACCTTGGACCAGTGGATCAGGGAAACAAGGCCTTTGAGGGTTTTATGGGTAAAGTCTCAAGAGAAAACTGCCTTTTTTGTTATCTTTCCCCCACTTTCCCTTATTCTAGGGCTCCTGGCTGCAGGCTCAGATCCTCCTTTAACTGGGAGACCAAGGAATTCACTTTCCAGAGAAAAAAAAAATGATCCAAAAGTTTCGCTTGCTCTGTTCCTAAAGGAACCATGTCAGTCCCTGAACTACCAGCTGTATACCAGGTATGTGGATTTATGTGACAAAAAGAACGCTGACCAGTTCCCCCTCCCGTCCATATGATTGTCCAATTGAATTATTGCCTGGAGCAGAGTACCTTTTGGTAAGATTACCCCCTGGCGGGGCCTGAGCTAAGGCTTTAAAGGTTTACATGAGAAAATCAGCCCAAAGGGTTCTTCGCCTCTTTATCTCCTGCAGGTGCACCCATCTTCTTTGTAAAGAAGAAAATGGATCTCTGAACCATGCGTAGACTATAGGAATCAATAAGGTTTATTAGAAACCGTTTATCCATTGCCTTTAATCCCTGAGTTATTGGAGAGGTGCGCAGCCAAAATTTCTCTAAACTAGATCTTCGTGGGGCCTATAAACTTAGTCCGAAATTAGACCTGGGGATGAATGGAAGATGCATTGGTCACGCTATGGAATTTGAATATCTAGTTTGCCTTTTGGTTGAGTACCGCCCCGCCACTTTTCAAACACTTGGTGAATGACATCTTCAGGGATCTCCTAGATACATTGTGGAATTTATTTTGGATGATTTCTAATTTTTTTAACCCACAGAGGAACATCATGGCATGTGAGAATGTCTTGGAACGTTAAGACAAAATCATCTTTACATCAAATTGAAAGGGTGAATTTCCATAGGCCGAAATTTCAATTTCTGGGGTTTAAATTCTACACAAGGAATTAGTATGGATGAAGAAAAACCCCAAGCCACAAGGATTGGCCAAGCCCTAGAAATGTGAAGGAGGTACAGCGCTTCTCGGTTTGCCAACTTCTTAGAGTTTCATAGAAATTTCTCTGGGTAGTGTCACCTATCACCCACTTACCCGGAAAGAGTCTGGGTTTCTCCTGGACTCCCCAAGCCCAGGAAGCATTTTCCCGTCTAAAAGATAAATTTCCACTGCCCTTCCTAGTACATCCCAACCCCGATTGCCTTCATAATAGAGGGGATGTTCAGATTTGTGGTTGGGAGCTATACTCTTCAGAGACAGGTGAGAAGAATGTCTTGCATCCTGTGCCTTCTTTTTCCCCGTTGTTTCGGTGAGGGAAATACGATGTGGGAATTAGGGTTGTTGGCCATTATTGCCGTTCAAAGAATGGGGGACACCTTCTTCAGGGGCTGCCACGAAAATTTATGTCCTGAAAGGACCATGAAACCCTTAAAGGTTTATCAGGTAGGAAATTTTGCCTGACTCCCGCCAGGCTCGCTGGAATCTTTTCTTAAACAATTTTTAATTTTTCTTTTCTTATAGACCGGTTTGGCAATGGAAAGGCTGATGCACTCTCTAGGATTTACTCAGCGAGACACGTCCAATTTATCCTCTAAGACTATTCTTCCGATCTTGTTTCCTAGGAGTAATTTTAATCGGGCCTTTAAGGAATCAAGGATGTTACCCTGCGGATTCCTTTTTGGCACAAACCCCCAAGGGCGTAAGCTTGGTTTTTTAAGAATGGTGTGTGGATTAGGGAAAAGCCTGTATATTCCTGAAACAGAAGATGGGTTTTTTCAATCATTTACGTTTCAAGTTAGGGGGCTGAGGAATTTTGGCCAGGAAATTTCTTCCCGGGTGGCCCACTTGAGGAAGGATTTTTTTAAAATTGTACTTTTGAGTCTTGTGGCCCAAAACCCAAAACAAAAGATTAAAACGGGGTTTTAAAAGTTTAAAGGACGAAAAGGGGATCCATTTTTATGGATTATTGGGGGGTTTACAAAACCTTAAGGAAAGAACACCATTTGTGGGGGTTAAAAGTCTAAGAAGGAAGTCATTTTTTTGGGGACACCAATGCAAAAACGAATAATTTGGGTGTTTTTTAAAGATGGGGTTTGGGGTTAAAATGGGGGTACGGATGAGGGGGTTATTTTCGGAAAGAAGGGGGGGGACACTTTTAGTTTTGGAAAATATTTTGGCCCATTGGTTTAAAGGGGAAATTTCTTTGTTTTCATCCTTCCAGAAATAAAACCCCGAACGAACCAACAAACCCTGGGTGGCAGTATCTCCGCTGCTTTATCTGCCCCCCTCCCGGTTTATTGGGTGTTCTTCCTTTTGCTGAGTTCTCGTTTAAAACTCTCAGGTGCCTACCCTAAGCAGTCTCCTTTTTAATTAATCTAGGTTTTCATCCTAACTTTCTACCAAATTTCCCATAGAAAGCCCCCTTTTCCAGCGGGCTGAAAGAAATAACGCTTTAAAGAAGAATATGATCTTCTAAGGAAATCTGGAATCGGCTTCAGGAAAGGTACAAGAAAGCACAAATAAATTTTTAAACCTGCACCAGCTTAAGGGGAGGAACTTGGTCTGGCTGTCAACCGGGAAAACTTAAGTTAAGGATTCCATCGTCTAAGTTGGAAATAATACTTTGGACCCTATAAATCAGTAAAATTATAAGTCCGGTTGCTTGTCGTCTTCAACTGCCCAGAACTATGAGAATTTCACCCTGTCTTTCATGTATCCCTACTAAAGGCTGCGACACCCAATACGTTTCCTGGACGTTCTTCTCCTTGCCCTGACCCAGTGCTAGTCGATGGTCAGGAAGAATTTGGGGTGGAAAGGATTTTAGATTCCAGGTTGTATAGAAATCAGTTACAATATCTGATTAAATGGCAGGGCTACCCAGTGGAGGACAACTCATGGGAACAGTCAATAACGTTAATGCTCCTCGCTTGCTCCGTCAGTTTCATCAGAGGTACCCACACAAGCCTGGCCTGAGGTCATCCGGAGGTTGTCCCTAAGGGGGGAGTAATGTAAGGTTCTGTGTGCATGTTCCTGAAACTCAGTTTGTTCGTCAGCCATTTTACTTTCTGTCTTGCTGCAGCTATCTTGCCCTCAGTCAAAATGGAGTTTCCAGCTTGCATGTTCCCGCCCTGATTCTCTCCTTTTGCTTCTTAAGCAGCCACAGCTGAGCAATCAGTGCTTCAGAATCTAGCCTGCAGTGAACCTGTGACCTGACTCCTAAAGCCTTGGACCTTGTACTCCAGCTATTCCTACTGAGGAAATCTGAAGCACTTGTGGACTCTGAACCCTGCTCTTTGAAAGACCCACGTTTGCATGGACTTACGGTAACAGAGAAGAAGATCCTGAACCTGTTGTGGAGAGTGATTGCTGAGCTTAGATTACTCTGGCCTGCTGTGTCTCCTGCTTCTGTGTCTGCAAACTGTGTGACTATTTTTGCCAACTTGTATGAAGTAATACAAGACTTTCTATATCAAACCTGTGTCTCATGTATTTTCATCGCACCCAAGCACAAGACGCTATATGAACTGTACTACATACATTACAGGCCCATTATACTGTATGGATTAGTATATTTGGGCCCACTATTCTGTATGGAGCAATATATGGGGCTAATTATGCTGTATGGAGAAATATATGGGGCCATTATCCTGTTTAGAGTAATATATGAGGCCATTATACTTTATGGAGCAATATTTGGGGCCACTGTATACTGTATGGAGCAATATATGGGGCCCATAATACTGTATGTAGGACTATGTTGTGCCCATAATACTGTATGGAGGACTATGTGGTGCCCATAATTCTGCATGGAGGACTATGTGGTACCAATAATACTGTATGGATGACTATGTGGTGCCTAAAATTCTGTATGGAGGTCTATGTGGTGCCCCTAATACTGTATTGAGGACTATGTGGTGCCCATAATACTGTATGTAGGACTATGTGGTGCCCATAATACTGTATGGAGGACTATGTGGTGCCCATAATACTGTATGGAGGACTACACTGTCCCATCTAAAATTATAAGTCTGCAGTAACTCTGTGTGCTGCGAGGATTTGCCGGTTTGTGAGTTATTGTAGAATTTACAATAGATATCACTCATGTGATGTAAGAAGTAAGTAGTATCTTTGTTATTGAACTATACCTATATTTCTTACCTGTGCATCATGAATTGCGGTATGTGCTACAGGGGCCTGCTAACACTCTTTAACTCAGGGCCCATGAAAACCTGGAGACGGCCCTGCATATTACAGATGAGCAAATCAGGCTATATATTAATTCTCCTGTTTGTATGGATTTTCCTGAGAAATTTGTTTTGCAGAGAAGCCCCTTATCCTCCAGGCCCCAGAGCATGATAATCTGTTATATGTTTAAAAAAAAATCCTTGTACTCAATTTAGTGCTCACCTCTCCAGCCCCTGCGCTCCTCACCATCACTCATCTGATCCTCATTGCAGCTTCTGATCCCCGCCACTTGCACTGAAGTCCACGAGCCTCTCACACTGAGCCAGGACGCCCAGCTCTGAAGAAACCCAGGAAGGTTATGTGAAAACTTGCAAGAGGGCACAATACATGACATCACGACTTGCACCTTGACCTTGCATGCACCTCCACAGAACCCATTTAGAGCTAGAAGTTCAGGCTCAGTGTGAGAGGCTTCCACTCATGATTTATTATGATCTAGAGTCAGCAAGAACTCAGGGTCACTTACCTCTTTCCTGTTCTCCCGTTGTGACCAATCTCACGCTTGCCATGTCCGATCTAATTGATGCCCCCTCTCAACCACTTGTAATTTGTCGAATATACCAAACAGCTGAAACATCATATCAGTGCCGCTTTCTGTTCACATTGGAACTCCATTGCTTGAGTTGGCCTCCAATACTAGGCCAGCTTGCTGTCTGCACATTTATTTCAATATCAAATCTATATTATATTAAAATAACATTCATCCATTGTGCGGGGGTCCAAAAAGTTAATCTGGTACTCGACAGAAGATTGTCTTAGGCCGGGGTCACATTTGCAAGAAATTTGTACGAGTCTCGCACCTCAATACTCGGCACTGCCGCCGGCACTCGGGACAGGAGTGTGCAGCTGCATGTATTTCTATGAAGCTGAACGTTCTGGTCCGAGTGCCGGCTGCAGTGCCTGGTATTGAGGTGCGATACTCATGCGAGTTTCTCGCAAGTGTGACCCCGGCTTTACACTGATATTACCAGGAGACTACATAAACAGTGGCTACAGAGAGTCCAGGGCCAGCGTCAGCACCCGGCACACCCGGGCAAGTGCCGGGGCCCTGAGCAGGCGGGGGGGGCCCACTCACCGTCTGGCACCCCAGCGCCCGTTAGCAGTGTCAGCGCCGCCACTGGGCCCCCCCGCTTGCTCAGGGCCCCGGCAGCAGCCGGCGCAATAATTACCTCTCCCCGTGCCTCCGCTGCCGCAGCTCCGGGCTCCAGGGGCGCCTGCAGGATGCCGGCGCTTCCTCTCACAGCAGCGCCGCTGAATGACGTCATCATTCAGCGGCCGGCTGTGGCAGTGAGCGCGCGGATGCCAGACAGGTGAGATGTTTGTGTGTCTGTGTCTCTGTGTGTATCAGTGTGTGTGTAGTGCGGTGCTTTGTGTGTGTGTGTCTGCTGTATGTGTGATGGTGGTGGGAGGAGGGCAGTGATGATGATGATGGGGAGGCAATGATGATTGATGATGATGGGCAGGCAATGATATTGATGGGGAGGCAGTGATGATGATGGGCAGGCAGTGATGATGATGATGGGGAGGCAATGATGATTATGGCAGGCATTGATGATGATGGGCAGGCAGTAATGATGATGGGCAGGAAATTATATTGATGGGGAGGCAATGATGATTATGGGCAGGCATTGATGATGATGGGCAGGCAGTGATGATGATGGGAGGCAGTGATGATGATGGGCAGGCAGTGATATTGATGGGGAGGCAATGATGATTATGGGCAGGCATTGATGATGATGGGCAGGTGATGATGATGGGGAGGCGATGATGATAATGGGCAGGCAATGATGATGATAATGGGCAGGCAATGATGATGATAATGGGCAGGCAATGATGATGATGGGAGTCTTTCCACGGCGCCCTTTCCTGAGCCGTAACAGTGCAGAACGCAGCACAGCGTAGAGGAGAGCTCCATATTTTGTGTGGAGCATTATATGTGGTCCAGTATTCTGTATGGAGCATTATATTGGGTCCAGTATTCTGTATGGGCATTATATGGGGGATGGTGGGGTGACATCCTGCATGGGGTATTATATGGGTGATGAGGGGGAGACTATGTGGTGCCCATAATATTGTATGGAGGACTGTACTGTCCAGTCTGTACTGTGCGCTGTGAGGATTTGGCGGTTTTTGAGCTATTGCACATTTTACAATAGGTATCACTCATGTAATGGAAGAAGAGAAGTATTTGGCATTGTACTGTACCTATATTTCTCTGCAGTATCTGTGCATCATGAATCGTGGTCTGTGTTAAAGTGGCCCACTGAGACTCTTTCGCCCGGGGCCCATAAAAACTTGGAGCCGGCCCTGAGAGAGTCCCATAGTGTTTGCAGAGGGACTCCCTGATAAACAGCCCCAACAGATTGCTCCTGAATAATCAGTGCCAGTAGAATGCTTCAGGATAGTCCTTCCTTCTAAAACTATCTGGATATAGCACCCTTTGAAATAATATAAAGCAGATGCTTTGAAAAATACATGAGCGGTTTGCAAAACCCGAATAGATACCTAAATAGTAAAATACAAACCTGCTGTGATCCTATGAGATTATCATCCCTACTTCTAGAGACTTTATGGAGGTTTAAGCAGTTATAGTATTATGGTAATTTGGCTGGGTTTAATAAACTTTTATTTCTTAACTATTTTCCGGTCATTCAAGTCAAGATCTAATGTGATCTTCTGTAGCTGCCGCTGGTTGACAATATCAACTAAATATTTCCAAACCAGATCCTTTATAACTGTTGGACAACTGCATGTTTTGCTTGCTGTATTGTGAAGTTTGCCACGGGTAATTGATTTGATACTAAAGTTCAAGTCAATATATTTTCCTGTAATGAGATTTCCCGTGGGTTACATTTTCTCTTTGGAGTATTCTTCTCTGGACAAACTCCAGCATGAATGTTACAAACACCCTTGAACAGTTCAGAGCATTAAGCTCTTGTTATTTTGCACAATATTATCTAGGAAATAAGTGTTCCTAGAATACAGCATTCTTCACCTTACTAAGGAAAAAGAAATATATAACACTGGGGAGTAATCATTGTATTGTAACTGTGGCAATCAGAGAACTATTGTGACATGTTTATAAAAAAAATCATTATATATTTCATTATAATGTATTCACAGTATATGCGAGCCTACAGTGAATGCAAGGCGCAATTAAATCAGACAAAGTGTAAAAAGTATATAACGTTACATATGTACAAAACCTCCACATCAAGTTACTCAGCTTAACAATCTTTTAAACTCAATGTTATAATGACCCTTTAACTACTGGAATATATTTTGCAGTTCTCAGCTCCCTTCATTTAAAAAGTATGCACTTACTTTCTCATAGAAACCAACCATTCTGATAGCAATCACCTGTTCTTTCTGATTTTTTTTATATTTATCAGTTAATAATCTTCCAGTTATATAATCTGCCAGTTTTTTCAAGATAGTAAGTTAACCCCTCTCCATAGAATAATTTAGTGATCACTGACTGCTGGGACCAAGAACAAAACAGTCGCTCAGTGGATAGCACTGCAGCCTTTGCAGCGCTGGAGTCCTAGGTTCGAATCCCACCAGGGACAACATCTGCAAGGGGTTTGTATGTTCTCCCCGTGTTTGCGTGGGTTTCCTCCGGGTACTCCGGTTTCCTCCCACACTCCAAAATCATACAGATAGGGAATCTAGATTGTGAGCCCCTTCGGGGACAGCGACAATAATGTGTGCAAACTGTAAAGCACTGCGGACTATGTTAGCGCTATATAAAAATAAAGATTATTATTAATTTGGAATCTGGGAACAGGCCTGTCTTTTCTAAAGTAGAGGTGTGCACGCTCGACCTCTGCCCCATCCATTGACTATGGGGCTTCTGGAAATGATCAAGTGTTGTGATCAGCTTTCTTCAGCAGTCCAATGGACAATTAATGGAGTGGAAGTTGAGCTTCAGCTTCATTTAACATGGGCTTGTGCAGTCTCTTACCCAGAATCCAGTCCCTGTTTTTGATATTGCTGAGAGTTCCATCAGCCCCAGCGATTAGTAGATTATTCCATATCTTCTGGATACATGACAATATTAACTTATTACAAGGCAATGGAATCAGTAGAAAGAACCATAAGATTATGCTGCTATATATCGGTTTCCTGCATTAAGGCAGTGACCACCATGCACTATTGAGCAGCAGATAAATACCAGGTAAACATAGCTCAAAAATACAGACCATGTGCCACTTTAGTGAGTGGAACCACACTGCCCAGCACCCCAACGCGCATTTGCCTTGCCTTGTAATAATTTAATATGGTCATGTATCTTTGTATGAGACACAATTGATGTAATGATATATAACATAAGTTATACATGCCTGTTATTTTATATATGTATGAACCATGCTGCCCTAACTGTTTTTAAGGTTTTTTTTTGTACTGTCAACTTTTCACTGTGTGACTTATATACAGTTAGGTCCATAAATATTTGGACAGAGACAACATTTATCTAATTTTGGTTCTAGACATTACCACAATGAATTTGAAACAAAACAATTCAGATGCAGTTGAAGTTCAGACTTTCAGCTTTCATTTGAGGGTATCCACATTAAAATTGGATGAAGGGTTTAGGAGTTTCAGCTCCTTAACATGTGCCACCCTGTTTTTAAAGGGACCAAAAGTAATTGGACAGATTAAATAATTGTAAATAAAATGTTCATTTCTAGTACTTGGTTGAAAACCCTTTGTTAGCAATGACTGCCTGAAGTCTTGAACTCATGGACATCACCAGACACTGTGTTTCCTTCTTTTTGATGCTCTGCCAGGCCTTCACCGCGGTGGTTTTCAGTTGCTGTTTGCTTGTGAGCCTTTCTGTCTGAAGTTTAGTCTTTAACAAGTGAAATGCGTGCTCAATTGGGTTGAGATCAGGTGACTGACTTGGCCATTCAAGAATATTCCACTTCTTTGCTTTAATAAACTCCTGGGTTGCTTTGGCTTTATGTTTTGGGTCATTGTCCATCTGTAGTATGAAACGACGACCAATCAGTTTGGCTGCATTTGGCTGGATCTGAGCACACAGTATGGCTCTGAATACCTCAGAATTCATTCGGCTGTTTCTGTCCTGTGTCACATCATCAATAAACACTAGTGACCCAGTGCCACTGGCAGCCATGCATGCCCAAGCCATCACACTGCTTCTGCCATGTTTTACAGATGATGTGGTATGCTTTGGATCATGAGCTGTACCACGCCTTCGCCATACTTTTCTCTTTCCATCATTCTAGTAGAGGTTGATCTTGGTTTCATCTGTCCAAAGAATGTTCTTCCAGAACTGTGCTGGCTTTTTTAGATGTTTTTTAGCAAAGTCCAGCCTAGCCTTTTTATTCTTGATTCTTATGAGTGGCTTGCACCGTGCAGTGAACCCTCTGTATTTAATTTCATGCAGTCTTCTCTTTATGGTAGATTTGGATATTGATACGCCTACCTCCTGGAGAGTGTTGTTCACTTGGTTGGCTGTTGTGAAGGGGTTTCTCTTCACCATGGAGAGTATTCTGCGATCATCCACCACTGTTGTCTTCCGTGGGCGCCCAGGTCTTTTTGCATTGATGAGTTCACCAGTGCTTTCTTTCTTTCTCAGAATGTACCAAACTGTAGATTTTGCCACTCCTAAAGTTGTAGCAATTTCTCGGATGGGTTTTTTCTGTTTTTTGCAGCTTAAGGATATCTTGTTTCACCTGCATGGAGAGCTCCTTTGACCGCATGTTTCCTTCACAGCTAAACCTTCCAAATGCAAACACCACACCTCAAATCAACACCAGCCCTTTTATCTGCTTAATTGAGAATGATATAATGAAGGGATTGCCCACACCTGTCCATGAAATAGCCTTGGAGTCAATTGTCCAATTACTTTTGGTCCCTTTAAAAACAGGGTGGCACATGTTAAGGAGCTGAAACTCATAAACCCTTCATCCAATTTTAATGTGGATACCCTCAAATGAAAGCTGAAAGTCTGAACTTCAACTGCATCTGATTTGTTTTGTTTCAAATTCATTGTGGTAATGTCTAGAACCAAAATTAGATAAATGTTGTCTCTGTCCAAATATTTATGGACCTAACTGTAATAAAGTTTCTTGCTTAATTCTGAAATTATTTCAATATATATTCTTTCTGTTGTACAAAAGTGGTGGTATTAGTCTAAAAATAATTCTTGAGTGGTTACTCCCACATAATACCATTTTTTCTGATATGTTAGGGGTCTACAAATCCTTTTAACTCTATCAGCTAATATAGTGTTGCAGCCTGGAGGACCAATTAGCTACTCCGAATCTTTTGTTCTAAAACTGTGTTTCAGTGGCAAATTAGCTTATTGGCTGCATAACAGGCACTAAAAATTGTGGGCAGGGATTCAAGTTTTACATCGAGCACCGCCCATTGCTCGCCGAGTAACAAGCACATCCAAGCACCGTGATACTCGAGTGATAACCGAGTATCACCGAGCATGTTCGCTCATCCCTACAGATGACCAATTCATGACTACTATGAATATATCATCAAATTATTATGGTGTGTATATACTTATGCCATGGATCCATGTCCAGCCATGTGTGAATTTGGCATTCCTGAATTTATTGTTTTGGGATTATGAGAGTCATGTCTTCTCCCTGATCATCTTGCGCCTTGCCAATCCTCTGGACTTCTTCCTTTCCAAGCCTGAGTTTTGTTCTTCTGGGATCCTGTCTAGAGATTCCTTCCTCCGGTATTCTGCATCTTGCTCTAATGGCTACATCCTGAGATTTCTGTTCTGTTCCTGGTCTTCTGAGTCTTGTTCATGTAACATTTTATCCCTTTGCATCCTGCCCCTGTTGGTATTACAATATTGTTTCTCTTTTGCTGACCACTGGCCTCCATTTGAACCTCCAATCTTTTATGGTTTTGTACTTTATTGCCCACTTATTGTTTACCATGACTCACTTGACTGCTTTTTATCCATTTTTGGTCTAATTGCTAAGACTTAAGGCCCCTTTACACTAAGCGAGATCGCTAGCGAGATCGTTGAAGCATCACCGATTTTGTGACGTAGCAGCGACCTAGCCAGCGATCTCGCTTAGTGTGACACTCAGCGACAACCAGCCCCACTGCTGGATCTCGCTGATCGTCGCTGAATGTCCTGGACCATTTTTTGATCGCTGGTCTCCCACTGGCCAGCGCACATTGCTGCGTGTGACAGGTGGGAGACCAGCGATCAGCCAGCCGGAGCTGGTAACCAAGGTAAACATTGGGTTTCCATGCGCCGGGCGGTGCCTGGAAACCCGACGTGTACCTTAGATACCAGCGCGCTGATGCAGGGGAGCTGGTAACCAAGGTACACAGCGGGTTTCTAAGCGTCGAGCGTTGCCTAGAAACCCGCTGTGTACCTTGGTTACCAGCTCCCTGCACCAGCGCGCTGGTATCTAAGGTACACTGTTGGTAACTAAGCGACGTGCGTCGCTTGTTACCGGCATAGTCGCTGTCCTGATCACTGCCTGAGCTGCCTGTTTGGCAGCTCAGCAGCGATCATGTAGCGACTCACCAGCGATCCTGACAAGTGCATATCGTTGTCAGGATCGCTGGTGAGTCGTTATGTGTAACGGGATCCTTAGTTCAGATGAGTGAGTGAAAAATTGTTCGTCTTTGATCCAGAAAAAATGCATAATAATAATACATATTACTATCTATACTCCATTCTTATGGCTCCATGTGTCTCACCATACACTTGATTTTTACATCCATTTGACATCCGAATGGCATTGGATCTATTTTAATACATCAACAACTACAAAAATATACAAGACCAAATCCAATTTCCCATGTTAATAATTGCAATTTATCCGTAAAGCAATAGATACAATAAAGATGATCCGTATGGGATCTGGGTTTTCTTTTTTTGTGCACCATAGATTGCTGTAATCTTTTTCACAAACTCAGAACATGTGAAAATAAACCCTCTCATCATTAATAACCCAATTTAATAACATTGTTCTGCGTGCTATCTGATTTTAACAGACAGCACATGTACATAAAATATGCTCGTCTGATTCTAGCCTAATAATTTGATGTTTCCCAACCTAATAAAATCTTTATTGCATATGCAGATATGTCTGTGTTGAAAAATGGAATGTGCACTTAGAACGTTTGTCTATTACTTAATAACCACTTTTGAATGTCCCCAGGATGTTGGAAAATTACAAAGAAATAAATACTTGCCTCCCAAACTGGCCGTGCTCCTCCATACTCAGCAATGTGTAACCTGGCATCAACATACAGCAGGAGTGTCAATTATTTATGCCTAAAATCTACAGTTATTAATAGCAATATTCACGTAATGTCTCCACTGAATGTTGATGCCAGGACACAGCGGGGGACATAGTGCAGAGTACAGAGGAGTAGAGAATTGGGGTAAATCTGGGAGGTACTGTATCTATATTTTTTTTGTTTTTATACCACCCCGGGCCATTCACAGGGGTTCTTACGTTGTGGACAATACCTTTAAGTTGTACCCATTGCTAACAGGTCATCCAATATCACAAACTGAGAAATATTCTGTCACTGAAAACAAACTGAGCAGAAGATCTATTCATATTCATAACCATGTGTTGGCTTTTTAAGGCTGAACAGATGCACCGATACCACCAGGAGGAACGTTAAAAATGAATTACTCACCATGTTGACTCACCATTGAGCGGTGTGTGGACAATGCGTGAGACTTAAGACAGTAAAAATGTATTCTCTGGAAAGATGCGTAGTGCATTTCCAACTTGCTGTCTGGAGCAGTGAGGAACTGAATAGGAAAGCAATCAGGAGAATTACTTTTTAGTATTTTATACAGTTTTTTGCTCTTAGTGCATTTTAGAGAATTGGGTGTTTTCGGCTATGTATTTTCTTTTTCATGATGAACATGCCCAAAATACTTACCATGAGCCATCAAAGGGGTTGACCACTACTTTGAAAATTTATACAGATGGGCACTTTTCTAGATACATTTTTTTCCCAAATTTTTCTGTAACTTGATTGCTCCACTTGTCACGTGATCTCTGGCTGAGAATCTACTGACTTCCTGTGATGTCATGTCAGATTCTCCCTGAGGTTTGGGCTCTGGAATCTGATGTGACATCGCAATAATTTAACTTTTAATGCATTGAAGGTGGGCAGGACTCCATTCACCAGAGCTCTGAATCGATCCATCCTGTTACAGTGGAAAATGTGTAGTCAGTGAAGATGCGTAAGAAATGAACTTTATTGCCAAGGCTGGTGCTCTGTTGCTTTGTGTTAATTCTGTTCACTGTATCAGTAACTCACCTGTTCTGTGCAGGAGATCATGCTGAGGCTTTGTGATAGTAGCAAGATTTAGCTGGAAGTGGAGTGGGAGAGGTTTAGGAGCAGGGGATTGCTCACTGCTGGCTTGCAGGAGAGCACAAGGCTCAATGGGAAGTGTAGTTAGAAGCAAGCAGAGTAATCTAACGAGGAAACAATGGCTGTGAGCAACAGAGCTGGTGAAGGGATAGAAAGTGAAGCAAAAAGGCATAAAATATTAAAATTTGCAGAAAAGTTATATAGGGATCTTTTAGGGGCATTGGGCATTTATGGCAAAACAGTAACTGAGTTAGGTGAGTGGACAACTTCTTTAAAGAGTTTGGTATAAGAAAAAATGACCGACCTGCACAAAATCCTCATATTAAAAATATTTAGTATGCAATATATTATAATGCTAGAATAAAACAAAAAATACTTTCACACTGTTTATGAGATTATGGTTTTCCTCTATGGTTTAGATGAAATTCTGAATTTTCTATGTATGTATCATGCTGTCTTGCTTTGCCTAGCAAAACAGAAGTGTGAATTATTATTCTATTACTGAACAGCATTCCATTGGAAAGGCCAGAAGAAGGGTCAAAAGTAGAACTGACTTTTATCTGCCGCCTATGAGATATGACTGCGAGTCTGCGACCATATGTTTTCAACATTCATCTAATTAAATATGGTCCTAACAATGTAAAAGGTCACGCAGATCACTACCATGTGCACCATGCAACACATATGTAAGAGTTCATTCCAAACGTGAATCTGAGAAAGATTCATAGATGTGAAGTAAACAGCTGCTGTGAAGAAGAATTCACTGCACTTGTCAACTGTCAGCTTGTGTCTAATTTAGGTTTCTCAGATGTCTACCACAAAAAAGACTTGAAATTTAGGATACAATTTTATTTAGCCACAATTATCGTCCATCTTCCTGTAACGTGGCTCTGTCTGAAGTCACCAGGCAGGATTAAATAGAGTTTCCTCGGACAGGCTTTGGACTGCTTACTCCAATTATCAGATTGTGAGCCCTTGCGGACAGTGTCCTCTCTCCTTCTGTACTTGTGTGTGCCTTGTATTGCTCACGTTTACTGTACTTGTCTATATTTGCCCCTTTTCACATGTAAAGCTCCATGGAATAAATGGCGCTATAAAAATGTATAATAATAATAATAATCAGTTCCCAAAGGATTCCTGGCCTCCATCCTTTATGCGGACTTAAGTAGGAACCATGGGTTGAGACTCAACCTTTGAGTCATTGAAGTAGCTGCTTGTGGAAGAGCTTTCTGGCAGGTGTGGTCACATAGCCAGGTTAGAACCAGGACGCATGCTTAGGGACAAAGTCATCATGCAGGAGAATGTTCAGTAAATGAGCAGGGGCCTAAAACAGGAATATTTACTAGAATCACAATAGCTAAAAAGGAGTTAACCAGAGCTAGTAAAAAGTATAACTGCCAGCCAGGGATTCACTGATTGAGGTTTAAATAGGAAGGCACTAAAAAATCTAATTGCATGAGACTAATGAGCTCACTGAAGAGAGACAATAAAATTGGCTAGAAGGACACAAGTCCCAGCACAACAAGGGTTCAAAATAAACCATGCTGCCAGTGCCATGCCACCTAGTGACAAGTGCAGAGATAGTAATAGTGAGTCCAGGCAAATATGTTACACTTCGATTCACTTTCCTCCAAGTTATACTTTTTTTTGGCTCACCAGTTGTGATGATCGGAGCAATGATCCTAATTAGCTCTCATTTCCCAGGGTTCACTATAACTAACTAAAATTCTGATGTGGACATTAAAAACATCGGTGTTCATATTTCACTGAGATCTCAATTCTCATTTATCACAAATTCAATTAATGTAAAGAAGATAGAAGGTCAAAAATATCCACAATTATGTTTGAGGCTTGATTGTGTACGTCCAGCTTGGTTGTTTTTAATGACAGATTTCAAGCATTCAGTGTTTCTATTTTATGACTTGAAGGTGGTGTCAGCAGCCAAGGCATTAGTTTGTGGAAGACTTGATCTGACATTTTAGGGTATGTTTTTTATGTGGATTTTGCTGTGGATTTTTAAGTGAAAAAACAAACATTTTTTGTAGGTTTTTTTGGCTCACATAAATAAACTCCATGTGAACAGACCCTTAGATTTTTTCAAGGCATTGTATCTCACAGTGTTTGAGAAACTTTGTGCCAAATGAAAGGGTGTGACTCCATCAACAGAAGCCTAGCAAGATCAATGTTGTTGGCCAGAAAATTAACCTTTACAGACCATCCAACTCTCTACAATCTCTGGAGTATGAAAAGATTTAGTATTAATACAACTATGCAATTTCTATGTTGAAAGCAACTGAACTCATCAGTACAGTCATGGCCAAAAGTTTTGAGAATGGCACAAATATTATATTTTCACAAGATCTGCTGCCCTCTGGTTTTTATGTGTGTGTTGACAGATGTTTTTATCACAGACAGAAATATAATAATTGCAAACATATGAGTAACAAAAGCTTATATTGACAGTTAGAATGAGTTAATGCAGCAAGTCAATATTTGCAATGTTGACCCTTCTTCTTCAGGACCTCTGCAATTCTCCCTGGCATGCTCTCAATCAACTTCTGGACCAAATCCTGACTGATAGCAGTCCATTCTTGCACAATCAATGCTTTCATTTTGTCAGAATTTTTAGGTTTTTGTTTGTCCACCCGTCTCTTGATGATTGACCACAAGTTCTCAATGGGATTAAGATCTGGGGAGTTTCCAGGCCATGGACCCAAAATCTCTATGTTTTGTTCCCTGAGCCATTTAGTTATCACCTTTGCTTTATGGCAAGGTGCTCCATCATGCTGGAAAAGGCATTGTTGATCGCCAAACTGCTCTTGGAGGGTTGGGAGAAGTTGCTCTTGGAGGACATTCTGGTACCATTCTTTATTCATGGCTGTGTTTTTAGGCAAGACTGTGAGAGAGCCGATTCCCTTGGCTGAGAAGCAACCCCACACATGAATGGTTTCAGGATGCTTAACAGTTGGCATGAGACAAGACTGGTGGTTGCGCTCACCTTGTCTTCTCCGAATGAGGCGTTTTCCTGATGTCCCAAACAATCGAAAAGGGGATTCATCAAGGAAAATTACTTTACCCCAGTCCTCAGCAGTCCACTGCCTGTACCTTTTGCAGAATATCAGTCTGTCCATGATGTTTTTTGTGGAGAGAAGTGGCTTCTTTGCTGCCCTCCTTGAGACCAGGCCTTTGTTGTGAATGGGTTTGAGATGAGTTCTGAGCAGAGGCTCCCTCTGGTGGTTACAAGCGGTACTAGTGAGGATTGGGAATCAGGTGTTACTGATTGGTCTTATTTAAGGGAATCATTTTCCCATCAGGGTTGCCGGTGATCAATTGTTCTGGTCTTAATCCTTCTTTCCAGTTTCCCTTGTAGCCTGCTGTGTCGTGTCTGCATCTCCTGCTATCAGATAAGACAATTTCTTATTTTGTGTTTTTGCTATATTTTTGCATTTTGTCCTGCACTTCTGTGGGGGCCTTCTGGGTCCCCTCCAGGGGCTTTTGCCCTCTCAGTTTAGTCCAGCCACTGTGTTTTGTACTTTTGCTTTTTGCAGTTTTTTTCAGTGGCTGCTGTTTTTGTTACACCAGAGAACTAATTTAGGTGGTAGAGGTCGTGTGATCTCAGGTGATTTTGAAATTAGTGGAGTTGGTGTTTTTCAGGGTTTTCTGGGATTGCAGTAAGTACCCTTCCTGTCCTTTTCTATTTAGATAGTTTGGGCCCCAGCGTTTGCTCATACTATTTTCTTTCTGTGTCAGTATTTCCTCTTGTCTAACCGCCATTACATGTTTGGGGGCTTTCTATTATCTTTGGGGTTCTGCTCCGGGGCAGATAGCTTTCCTATTTCTATCTTTAGGTGTAGTTAGTTTCTCAGGCTGTGACGAGGCGTCTAGGACCATCGTAGGAACGCTCCACGGCTGCCTCTAGTTGCGGTGGTTAGTCAGGGTACTGCAATCTCATAGATTCCAACTGCTCTGGTGTATTTCCTTTTTTACCTGCACTCCTCAGCTACCGTAACATAACAGCCTTGCTACAAGAGTCTCCGCCTCACAGTGCGTGCAGATGCACTCACACCTGCCTGCTGCCATTCCTGAGCAAGCTCTGCACTGCTGGTAGCCCGATCCCGCAGCTGAAACACTTTTAAGAGACGGTCCTGGCGCTTGCTGGTCTTTCTTGGGCGCCCTGAAGCCTTTTTGGCAACAATGGAACCTCTCTCCTTGAAGTTCTTGATGATGCGATAGATTGTTGACTGAGGTGCAATCTTTCTAGCTGCGATACTTTCCCTGTTAGGCCATTTTTGTGCATTGCAATGATGACTGCACGTGTTTCTTTAGAGATAACCATGGTTAACAGAAGAGAAACAATGATGCCAAGCACCAGCCTCCTTTAAAAGTGTCCAGTGGTGTCATTCTTACTTAATCATGACAGATTGATCTCCAGCCATGTCCTCATCAACACCCACACCTGTGTTAATGGAGCAATCACTGAAAAGAGGTTATCTGGTCCTTTTAAGGCAGGGCTGCAATGATGTTGAAATGTGTTTTGGGGGATAAAGTTCATTTTCTAGCCAAATATTGACTTTGCAAGTAATTGCTGTTAAGCTGATCACTCTTTATAACATTCTGGAGTATATGCAAATTTCCATTAGAAAAAACGAAGCAGTAGACTTTGTAAAAATTAATATTTGTGTCATTCTCAAAACTTTTGGCTATGACTGTACAAACCATTCAATTTATGGTCGACAGGATACTACATATCCAAATCCAAGTAGTGTTTTCATCAAATTTCTGTCTTTTTGAAACAGGAAAGATGTGTATCTTTGTACCGTCTTAGCCAGTAGATAGAAAAATATTTAGAATTGAAATGGTAACAAATTGCAAGCTTTCCAGACTACTCAGGTCTCTTCATCAGGCAAAGACTAATACATCTGAAGAATCACATATTTATACACAGCACAGCACAGAAACAATGCAATAGGTAAGACAAGTGACGTGAAGCAGAACTGTCATTATGGGAGATAGAGATTAACATAAATATTGGAACAGTTCATAGATAAGGAGTGTGAAAGTTTTATTGTCCTCTGATTGGGGTCTGGTATTGTGTTGTGATGCCCCCAGAAGGTCTGAAGAGCAAATTCCTTAATTGATGTAAATTACATTCATTCCTGCACTGAGTGTGTCAAAGGTTGTCATGAGTTTATACTCCCAGACCCTTCTGTTTCTCTGAGACTTAAAGTTAGCTTTTAATACAAATAATTTCATGTCCATCATGCTATGACCGTGGATACAAGTGTTTGGCAACAGGTATCGCCACACAATAAGAGAAAAAAGAATGGATCTGCCTGTGGCCAAACACTTTTGTGTTTTGTGCAGCTACACAGCACCAGTAATGTCTCGACTTGGTTGTCTGGTATCCCGGGACCAGTGCCTCCTTTCCTGTCCTTGACTCTAGGGGTGCCCTAGCTTGTCCTGTTCCCCGGATTACTGTGGAAAACATTGCAATTTCTTTAACTATCACAGTCATTTTACAGTATAGCCTTCTATGGTTTATTTTATCTTCCGGCGGGTAGTCCAAATCTTGTCAGTTCATATTATTTGCCCATTTGACTCGCATTTGGAATCATGTTCCTGGAAAACATAAGCCACAGCTAACTACATATGAATAGGCAAAAAAATAATGAGCAGATGCAAAGAAGCATATAGCCAGTGCATCTGTCCCCAAACTATTCTTTATATGCTACAGTTTAATTTTTATTTTTGCATAATATTGACAAACCTAGAGTTTTTCGACATCTATGCATTTAAACCTTGCACATGTATAAATGTTTATATATATATATCTATACATAATGACAGTGTATAGCCATAAAGTCATAAATTCCAAATAAGTTATGGCACTGTTTGACAGAACACCTGGGGTGGTTATTAAATTGACTACAAAGTACACGGCAGGCAACATACAATACAATCGCCAATGAGGGAACACGTTCTATTCCCACAATCTCGTACACCCACGTTCATTGCCTACCTTTTAACCAGACTCACTAATCATTCTGTTTACAAAGTAATCTCTTATATTTTTTTTCAGAGTTCTCCTGGTTTATTTTGTTCTAATTCTATTAAGTTTTAATTTCAATACATACAAAGCATTCATTCTTCACAGACAAAGCGTTATTCAAAGCAAAACTTTTCTTACTGCAGCTTCTATCAAATATATGATGAGGAAAGACAGCTAATGTGAGTGGGGAGCACACAGCGGGGATCAATAGTAAACTCTATTCCATGGTTTTTTTGTCTGGTTAACCCCTTCACCCCCAAGCCAGATTGCGTTTTTTTTTTCCATTTTGTTTTTCGGTCCCCTTCTTCCCAGAGCTATGACTTTTTAATTTTTTTTAATCAATATGGCCATATGCGGGCTTATTCTTTGGGGGACGAGTTGCACTTTTGAACGACACCATTGATTTTACCATGTAATGTACTGGAAAAGGGAAAAACGGTGAAAAGCGATAAAATTGCAAACAAGTGCAAAGTGCAATTCCACAATTGTTTTCTTTTTTTTTTTTTTTACCATGTTCACTAAATCCTAAAACTGACCTGCCATTATGATTCTCCAGGTCATTATGAGTTTGCAGATACCAATCATGTCTAGGTTCTTTTATTATGTAAGTGGTGAAAAAAAATCCAAAGATTGTGTAAGGTTCTTTGTCTCTTTTGACATGTTCCTTGAAACTCAGTTTTCCGTCGGCCATTTTGCTTTCTGTCTTTCTGCAGCTCTTGCCCTCAGTTAATATGGAGTTTCCAGTTTTCATGTTCCCGCCCTGATTCTCTCCCTCTTGCTTCTTAAGCAGCCTCAGCTGAACAATCAGTGCTCCTGAATCAAGCCTCAGTCAGCCTGTGACCTGACTCCTGGAAACCTAGGATTTTGGACTCCAGCTATTTCCTACTGAGGAACTTTGGAACACTTTTGGACTTTGGAAACCTGCTGTCTGGTGAATCCATGTTTGCAGAGGAATTACGGTACAGAGAAGAGATCCTGAACCTGCTTGGAGAGTTATTGTAGAGCTTGAAGTTACTCTGGCCTGCTGTGTTCTCCTGCCTCTGTTCCTGCAAACTGTGTGACCTTTTCTGCATGTTTGTATGAAGTAATACAAGTCATTTCATATCAACCTATGTCTCATGTGTTTTCCTCGCACCCAAGCACAAGACGCTATAGGAACTGTACACTATACATGACAAGATTCAGGAGCCAATGTTTAGTGTCTGCTGGGTCTGGGAAAGCCGTGTCTGCTGTGACTGTGGATATCAGATGTCCGTTTAATACCTTCTGTGATGACAGTGGTTGTGACTTCTCACAACCATTCCAGGTGAGCGCATTCCCTTAAATGTTACTCTGGAGTGTTACCACAGGTAAACACTATTGTTTTTTGTTTTTTTTTCCCTTTCCTCTTCTCCTTCCAGCACTTCTGCCTTAAAAGATCTGGAAGATGGAGGCCCGCATAAAGGAGCTTTGCGGAGTGACTGATACAATCCTTGCAGATATACAGACTATAAAGACCCGTTTTGCAAGCCTACAGGACCTCACTAATCATAATTTGCAAGTGTTTGGACAAACTACTCAGGAATTACGAGCCAGGATTGAGGCTCTAGAGGAACGAGTCCAGGCTCCTGCCATAACCCCGAGTTCTGGGATCCCCAAGTTACCTCCTTTTCGTTTTGGCGGCGAACATGAGAAATTCAGGGGATTTATTAACCAATGCAATCTATTTTTCTCTGCACATGCTTCACAATTTCCCACTGAACGATCCAAAGTGCTTACTATAATCATGTTGCTCACCAATAAGGCTTTGATGTGGGCAAACCCTCTGATTGAGACTGAGGATGATTGTTTGAATCACCTTGATGCTTTTATTTCAGCCATGGGGCAGGTGTTTGATGACCCCAATCGAGGTGCAACAGCTGAAGCAGCCATGTTAACTTTGCGCCAAGGTAAGCGTTCAGTAGCCGAATATGCCTTGGATTTCAGGAGATGGGCTCTTGATACCACTTGGGACACTTCCGCCAAAAAATCTATTTTTCGGAAAGGGTTGTCTCCACTGATTAAGGATGAACTTGCTCGTGCCGACCCTCCCACTGCGTTAGGTGACTTTATTAACTATTGTATCCGTATTGATGCTCGTCTGACTGAACGCAGACAAGAGAGATGGTTCGAAAATAATCGCACTAACCTTTTCCTACCTCCCTCCTCAGCTAAGGAACCTTTGAGTAGGATCAAAAGGGGAACCAGAACCTGAACCCATGCAGGTGGACTATTTACAAAGACGGGTTAGTGATGCACGCAAAGAACATCGTATAAAGGAAAATCTATGTTTTTACTGTGGTAAGTCAGGGCACTTCATTATAAACTGCCCCAGCCGTTCTCGTAAGACTACTGCAGCAGTCATTCACTGTGAGTGTTGCGAGAGGAGCTCTGTCATGTCCGAGCCTCAGACTCCAGAGAGATCTGCTGCAAGAGATCTTGATTTTTCGGACTTAAACTCTGTTAGTTCTGGGGACAATGACGGTATAAACGCTGCAATTTTTCAAGTTTCCTCAGCGGTGTCCCAGCTGAGTTGTAAAAGAAATAATTCTCATTGCTTCCTTTCCATCAAACTCTGGGTGGACTCAGTCTGGGTGTCTAGCTCTGCTATGATCGAGTCAGGAGCAAGTGGAAATTTTATGGATATCTCCTTTGCTCTGAATCAGGGGATACGTTCAGTGAAGAAGGCTACTCCAGTACAGATGGAGACTGGATGGCTCCCTGCTGACCTCTGGACCAGTGGATCAGGAAACAGAGCCTTTGAGGGTCCCTATGGGTAAAGATCATCAGGAGAAAATGTCTTTTATGCTTATCTCTTCTCCCCACTTTCCCATTATTCTAGGGCTACCATGGCTGCAGGCGCAGAATCCTACGATTAACTGGGAGACCAAGGAATTACACTTTCCGGAGAAAGAGATGAGTCAAGGAGTTTCAGCTTGCTCTGTTCCTAAAGGAACCATGTCAGTCCCTGAACTACCAGCTGTATACCAGGACTATGTGGATTTATGTGACAAGAAGAACGCTGATCAGCTTCCTCCTCACCGTCCATATGATTGTCCAATCGAATTATTGCCTGGAGCCGAGATACCTTTTGGTAAGATCTACCCCTAGCGGGGCCCGAGCTAAAAGCTTTGAAGGACTACATAGATGAAAATCTAGCCATAGGTTTTCATACGCCCCTCTTCATCTCCCGCAGGTGCACCCATCTTCTTTGTGACGAAGAAAGATGGATCTCTGAGACCCTGCATAGACTATAGGGAACTCAATAAGGTTACTATTAGAAACCGTTATCCATTGCCTTTAATCCCTGAGTTGTTGGAGAGAGTGCGGCACGCCAAAATTTTCTCTAAACTGGATCTCTGTGGGGCCTATAACTTGGTCCGTATTAGACCTGGGGATGAATGGAAGACTGCATTCAGGTCACGCTATGGACACTTCGAATATCTAGTTATGCCTTTTGGTCTGAGTACCGCCCCAGCCACTTTCCAACACTTGGTGAATGACATCTTCAGGGATCTCCTAGATACATTTGTGGTGATTTATCTGGATGATATTCTAATTTTTTCTAACTCCACAGAGGAACATCATGGACATGTGAGAATGGTCTTAGAACGCCTAAGACAAAACCATCTCTACATCAAACTTGAAAAGTGTGAATTCCATAGGACCGAAATTCAATTTCTGGGTATGTACTATCTACGCAAGGGATTAGTATGGATGGAAGCAAGACCCAAGCCATCAAGGATTGGCCAATTCCTAGAAATGTGAAGGAGGTGCAGCGCTTCATCGGGTTTGCCAACTTCTATAGACGTTTCATTAGGAATTTCTCTGAGGTAGTGTCACCTATCACCCAACTTACCCGGAAACAGTCTAGGTTCTCCTGGACCCCGCAAGCTCAGGAAGCATTTTCCTGTTTAAAGGATAAATTTACCACCGCACCTATCTTAGTACATCCAACCCGAGCTTGCCTTCATAATAGAGGTGGATGCTTCAGACTGTGCCGTTGGAGCTATACTCTCTCAGAGAACAGGTGAGAAGAATGTCTTGCATCCCTGTGCCTTCTTTTCCAGCAGTTGTCTTCGGCTGAGAGGAACTACGATGTGGGCAATAGAGAATTGTTGGCCATTATTGCCGCCTTCAAGGAATGGAGACACCTTCTTCAGGGAGCTGCACAGCAAATAGTCGTCCTGACAGACCATCGTAACCTTGAATTTATCAGGTCGGCTAAGTGCCTGACTCCTCGCCAGGCTCACTGGAATCTTTTCCTAAACCAATTTAATTTTGTAATTTCTTATAGACCAGGATCGCGCAATGGAAAGGCTGATGCACTCTCTAGGATTCATTCAGCAGAGACACGTCCACTTACTCCTCCTAAGACTATTCTTCCTGACTCTAGATTCCTGGGAGTGATTCATAATCAAGACCTACTTAAGGACATCAAGGAAGCATACCATGCGGATTCTTTGTTGGCTCAACCCCAAGGACGTAAGTCTTGTCTTTAAGAATGGTGTGTGGATTCAGGGACGTCTGTATATACCTGAAACAGTCAGATTGAGAGTATTGCAACTCATCCATGATTCCAAGATAGCCGGGCATAGGGGAATTCTAAAGACACAAGAATTTCTTTCTCGTTTCTTTTGGTGGCCCACTTACAGGAAAGATGTTTTAAACTATGTCACTTCATGTGAAGTCTGTGCAAGATGCAAAACACCTCGCTCCTCACCAACTGGTCTGTTACAACCTCTTCCCACCCCGTCCCGCCCGTGGGATCCATTTCTATGGACTTCATTGTGGAGTTACCAACCTCTCAAGGGAAGAACACCATTCTAGTGGTGGTTGATCATCTAACAAAGGCAGCTCATTTTATCCCTTGTGTCGGCTTACCCACTGCAAAACAGACATCAGACTTGATGATTAAGAATGTGTTTCGTTTACATGGAGTACCGGATGAGGTCATTTCGGATCGAGGGGTGCAATTCACTTCAAGGTTTTGGCAAAATTTCTGTGCCGCATTGGACATTAAAGTAAACCTTTCTTCTGCTTTTCATCCCCAGACTAATGGATACACAGAACGAACCAATCAGCCCCTGGAGCAGTATCTCCGCTGCTTTATCTGCCACCTACAAGATGATTGGGTGGATCTACTTCCACTGGCTGAGTTCTCTTATAATAACTCTCAGAGCGCCTCCACTAAGCAGTCTCCTTTTTACTCCAATCTAGGTTATCATCCTAACATTCTTCCTCGATTTCCCATAGATACGCCCTTGCCGGCAGTGGCTGAAAGAATCACTTCTTTACAAAAGAATATGGATCTTCTAAAGGAAAATCTAGAATTGGCTCAGGAAAGGTACAAAAAAGCAGCAGATAAATTTCGTCCTTGTACAGCTTTTCAATTAGGAGATTTGGTCTGTGTCCGGAAAACATAAAAACAAGATCAACTACTATAATGGAAAAAAGTACATGACGTTATGAATAGTAGATATAGCCAGTGCATCTGTACCTCAACTGATACTATAGATGCCACAGTTATTTTTATTTTTCCATAATATTGGCTAACATCAGAGTTTTTCGACTCTTCTTAACCTTGCCTGTAAAAGTGTTTAATGTCATGAACATTATGTTGGAAAAGTAATTCCTAAGTATCACGTTTACAGAAATCAGGGTTGATTAATTGATAAAATGGCAGGCTACAGTGAGGACAACCATGGGAACAGTCATAATTAAATGCTCGTACCCCCGTCTTGCCACGTTTTAACAGAACCACTAATCTCTGTTTACAAGTCAATCTCTTAGTTTTCTTTAAGGGGAGTTACTGTTTAGTTTTGTTCAATCTTTAGTTTTAATTTCATCTTAAAACTCATTTTCACGACAGCGTTATTCCCTTTTCTTTCTGCAGCCTTGCTACTCAGTTTAATATGGAGAAGTTTTCCAGGGTTCATGTTAACTCTTCCATGGTTTTTTTGCTTTTAAGCGCCTTCACCGCAACAATCCGTTCCTGTATAATGTCTTTCGTCACCTTCTTCTCCTGAGTAAACTTAATTTTTTGTTACTCATATGTCCATATGGGATTTTTTGGGAACATTTGGACTTTGGAACGACCATGTTTGTGAACCATGTTGTACGGAAAACGGGAGAAAGACTGAACGGTTGAGAAGGATTAAAAGTTGAAACTGTGCAGTGTTCCCTTGCTTTTCTTATTTTTTGTTTTTTTCATGTTATGAACCTAATACAATGCCATTATGATTCAACCAGGTCTCTATGAGTTTGCAGTCCACACATGCACAAGGCTTATTATGAATGGTAAAAAATCAAGATTGTTAAAAAGAAATGGTGCCAAATTCCGATACCTGTAGCTTTTTCATTTTTTGGGATTTGGGCCTGGGTGAGAGCATTTTTTTAATGCGGGCCGAGCTGACGTTTTTATCAATACCATTATTGGGTAGATATGATCTTTTGATCGCCTGTTATTGTATTTTTTGCAATGTTGTAGTGACCAAAAAAAGAAATTCTGTCATTTCTAATTTTTTTCTTGTTATGTTGTTTACCAATCGGATTAATTCTTTTTATATTTGATAGATCAGGGATTTATGAAGTTGGCAATACCAAATAAGTGTATTTTTGATTTTTTCTATTGTTTTATTTTATATGTAGTAGAAATGCTCATCAGCTATGAACTCCTGCCGAGCCCGGGTTGTATGGCAAACCATTGGCGCTCCATGATCACGTGACAGAGGCACTGATGGGAGGAGTTAGCAACGCGCTTCCGGCGTGATCATGTTATATTTCGCTGTCAGAGATTCCTTTACTTTGACTTTCCACGAGCACCACTACTTGCTACACGGAGTCCCGACCTAGCTTCCTTGTACTTTAACATGTTAACAGCTGCGGGTGGATCGCGATTCCTCCCATGGCTGTTAGGGACAAATGTCAGCTGATAAAATCAGCTGTCATGTGCTGGAAAACATGAAGGCTCAGCGCTGGAGCCTGCATCAAAGGGAGAGACAAGACATATGGCATAACAGTATGCTGTCATGTTTACTTAAAGGGGATGTATAATTTAAGAAAAGCATAATAATGAGATCAGGGATTTTTTTAAAGATATTTTATTTTTGTTGGGTATTTATTTCTTTTAATGTGACTTTAAAAAAAACCAAACTGAAATATAACAGTTTTTACACTGGCTAAACTGGGATTCCCTGTTTTCTGCAGCATACTTTGCTGTGTAGACTGATACAAGTTTAACAGAGTCAATTCCTTATCGTTGGCAGGTATAAAGATAAAAGCCAACCCTGTTTTAAAACTAAACCAGCTTTTTTCATTTAATCCACTGCATGTGAAATGTTACATTACAAGTCTTTTACAGACAACTTTGTTGTACTGTGCTACTGTAAATGTTTGCAAGGTATCCAGTAGAAATTAACATATTAATTTGCGGAGTATCAAGTTTGAGTCTAATTAACTGAAATTTGCACTTACATGCAAATTTAAAAACTTTGAGATTTGATTCAAGATTCAACAAATATAGAAAAAGCTTGCTGAGTACATCGATGGTCATTCAGGGATTAACGTCTTGGTTGGCAGTGCTCAGAAATGGGCATGAATGCCGCTGTTTCTGGAAAAACAGCAGATTTTCTTGACTAATTCTTCACAACCATTTAAAGTATTCGAATTATTGCTGCTACTTATTTAATGAACTGATCAAAATGTGATTGTGGCTACAAAACCCAAAAACAAGGTAAGATAATGGAATTGCTGTGAACTCATATGGCTCTGAATATTTTGTGTCCTAAGAAGCTTAGGAACACTGGAAATAAGCTCCTGAAGAATACCAATCCAATCTCAGATAAGTTACTTCAATTGCATGAGGTTACGGCAGCATTTCATTGGTTATTGAATTTCTTCTTGTACGCTCCACTGGACTTCCCTTGTGTTGGCACTGATAGCCTCTTATACCTTTATTGGTATCCTATGGGCAGCAGGCCCTCTTGTTCTATAAATTTTGAAGTAGTCTTCTTTCACCTTACATTTTATACAACTCTGGAGTTCTGTCCACTTCAAATTTAAATTGCAAACTTTGACATCACCCTGCACAATCCAATGATTCCCCGAGTGTAGAGCCTAGATCATTCCATTGGTGTAAAGCCACCTGATTTCCTAGACTGCGCTATTTCTGTTCAGACTCCACTGCATTGTTTTACAATTTGAGATTCTCCAAGAGAAATGATCTCTCTCATTTATCCCAAATTTACAATTTTATCAAATCTCTACCCAGAATTGTTGAATCCCTTCACAATTTAATTTTATTACTCTACTCAATTTTTAACTCTCAAATGAAAGTAGCAATATCAGAACAATGGGGAAGTAACATAGGTTAAATAATATCTCTAGAACAATGGCAAAATTGTTTTTTCACATTATCCAAAACTCCTCCACAGACTATACTAAAGGTATCAGACTATACCAAAAGTCTCCAACAGATATGTCAAGGGTTGCTATTCTGTAGGCGGCACTTTGAGTATACAGTGAACCTGCCTGCTATTAAAAGAACACTGGAGTAGATACTTCAACATGATAAATAACATGCTCAACAAAAAGCTAAAACTATCACCAAGAAAAATATTTCTGAGTGATGAACCCTGGAGGGATGGAGCTTCCTACTGCACATGCTCACATGCACCTCTCCTAACATTTTAGGGCAGGCTTCTGCTAGTATAACAAGTCAGCAGACTTAATTATATAGTGATTAACGTCCTTCAGAAAACAATTGTCTTTTGCTAATTAAATATATTTAGGACTCTAGTTAGAATGATATTTCCTTTAGATATTTTTTTCTATTCCTGGAGATCCCATTTAAGGATAGAATTACATATGATATTTGAATGCATTGAAGCAATCAATCAAGCAAGATGCTAAAGATGATTGAATCTTAAGTTTCTGAAATTTAAAATAACCAGGTTTGTCTTATTTTATCCAAAATTTGATTTGCAGTGAATTATAAAACTGCAAAGCCTAAAATTTCCCTGAAAAACCGTGTTTAACAGTTTGAGGTCTCCTGGGACTGTATCCATCATCTTTTAAGTTCTTTGACACAAACACAGCCTTCATAATTTTCAGTGATCTCGCTAGAGAAACAGTCGGTTACAGCTAGTAACTAACAGCCCATTTAATAGCTTTGATTGAAATAGATTTTCATGTATTTTTTTTAATTAGAAAACTGTCTAAAACTTATCACTTGTTTATTTGGGATCAGACAAACCATTCTATGCAGAATGCTGACTAAAACTGATGGTGTCACTGACAGAGGTAACATGATCTTGCTTTGACTGAGATGAGTGGATGCCAAATATTATATAATGCCCTGTGTTACCTAAGAATAAATGTGGCATGTATAATTGTCAAATTGAACTAGTAAAACAGTTGTGCAAAAACAGACATGAACAGTTACATTTTTTCAAAAGTTTTTACAAAATTCAATTTACTACCTATAAATTACATGATAACAAATGCTAGGTAGGTAACCATTCAAAAAGTCAGCACCTGCAACAGTGTGCTGTATTAGTATGGCTAATGAAGAAATAAAATTCCACTGGTAAAACAGATGTGCAAAAAATAGATTGCGAAATGCACACTTTGTGAGGTTAAATGTCTGGAATTTTGTCTTGTACTTAAAACAAGCAAACGATTATTTTAACTTCACAAAAAGAATTGCACAAGAAATGCAAAAACTCAGTTTAGAACTTGCGGACACCGTTTCAGACCTCTAATGGACACCGATTTCATATTTTTTATCCTGTAAAAGTATTGTGCTGGTTTACTGCTGCTTTCTAGTGCATTATGACATTACTGTCTGGATTCTTTGCCCAAAGGTTTATGGTTTTCTATTCCTGTCTCTATTGCTGAGCTGTGAGCTCTGGCATATTCTCATTATTCTATATCACCTTAAAATGGCTGCTGCATACCCAAACCAAGGCTATTATATACATTATATAGCATATGATAGACCCTCCTGATTGGTTTCACTATACCATGTGCTTTGATAGATGAAAGGCATTACGTGATCACATCTGAGATCATGTAAGCCTGTGACTAATGCAATCTTCTGCAATGTGTTAAACATCAGTAATCATTTTTTGGCACTTCACATAAATCAAATTGCAAATTTGCCAGGATCTGCGAATTTCTTAAAGTTCGATTATAATTTGATTTGCATTGAATCTATTCACTCATCTCTACAAGACAACAAAGATCTTGGAACCATGGATCACATATAACAACCAGTTTACATTACAGAGAACCCTCAATTTATCTCTATGACATACTTTTAAAAGGCCTGATCTACCCTCCTATTACTCTGAGTTGTGCAGATAGTCTCCTTGTTCATCCATTCCTACTCGATGTCTATTTACTTATTTCTCCCTGCCTTACTTCATTTCTGCTTTACATCTCTACATCTGTTATCTTTTTTTTTCTTCTTTTTGCATTAACTTTGACGCCTTAGTAGGGATTGTTGAGGTTGACGCACTGTGTTGCATCAATGTTGCAGAATACCTTTCTTCTTGAATAACAAACAAAACTTTTTAAACAAAATTTGCTCTTGTATGCTATATTTTAGTGTAAGCATTTGTAAAGCAAATAGCACATATACATGTCGATATCACACAAACAAAAGCACAAGTGGTACACAATGCTGGGCCAATAGCAACATTTATTCAGCATAAAAGCTGCTAAAGTGGATGAACAATGAGAAAACAATCCCGTGATAGGTAAAGACCTACAAAAGTCATACATATAGACCAAGACTTGTGAATTAGTAGTATACTGTATACTGGCTGACCAATGTGGGTATACTATAGAGTCTTTCACCAAGTCATTGATTTGTCTGTTTATTTTTAGTTTTTTATTAGTGATAAAATCTGTGATGATATCAGAAAAATTATAGGTGGAGTAGATGCCTTCAACCTTATACAACAGTATGGCGTTATACCATTGGCCATACAAGCAAAGTGTCCATTGATAGTTACCGGAACCATCAATTATGGTCTTTGTTTGGTCTAATCAATGGATATAAATGGCAGGTAGCTCTTCAGGTAGTATTTACTTGCTCTTACATGTCTTTTTTTTTAAAAAAATGTTTAGCTGTTAGTGCCTTGTTCTTCTGTATATTGTATAATTTTTTTTGGGTGTAGGTGAGTCTAGGGGAGTCGCCTGTAACTAAATAGGCTGTACCTTAGGCTGCAACTAATAATGCTCACAATTGATTTGTAGTCCATTCTGAGATATCAGTCAACTGTTATACTGTATCATTGAGGACATTATGATGCACAATGTACATTAGACAATAACTCATGAAAGTAAATACTATGTCTTTTATATATTTTAAAAAAATGAATTCTTCCTACACATAGCATAAAGCAGAACATGAAATATATTTGTATCATGATTGTTGGTAAATATTTTTAGGAGAAAAATGTATTTAGGAGCAGGGAAACATTTATTAACAGGTGGGTAAAAAAAAGAGCCATGGAGGTAAAAAAAAGAATGATCATTTTATTCAAGTATATTCAAGGTCAATACAAGAAGTTCTCCAAAGAACTTTTCCTTACATGTGCTGTGTTAATGACAGGTGGACATCACTTAAGAGCAGAAGTGAACTTTCATGTGCAACACAGAAATGGTTCTTTACAGTAAAGGGCAATGGAAAACTAGCGATAAAGTAAAGCTAGCAGATGCGATTGATAAATTCAAGAACTGTGTACATTTTCAGAACAAAACAATAATTGGATGCCAAGAAGTCACACAAACAGTCATTAAACAACTTAAAACTGTAAATGACATTGACAATGGAATTTATTGCCTCGTTCACAGAGCGGAGGAAATGGCTTTTTTCACTTTGTAAAACACATAAAACAAGTATTGTCTACAGAAAAGGCGCCACACGTCCACTCCGCCATGCCAAAGCCACATGCAAATGGTACGTGAGTAGACATAGTCAATACAATGAGATAAAGCATATCTTCTACCATGTAGAACATTGTGCCAATTTTTACTTAATCTGTGTGTTACGAGTGGTTCTGCTATAATATTCATTGCATCAACAAGTTGATCGTTTTTTGTCATGTTTCCTAATAACTCTGATATATTCAACCACAGAGTTAGCAGTCAGCCAGCCATCAGTGATTTTAGGGATGACTACTAGCCGTTAATAGAAAAAACTTTCACGATCAGTATCCATAAGTTTTATTTTCTTTCTCTTAACCAATGTTTTTGTACTTAGACCTCTGGAATCCCTAATATCATGTTTTGAGAATTTCCAAAATAGGGAATTCCCATGCAATGAAAGAAATTCTCAAAACATGAAAAGTCAAAACATTGTTCGAAACCATATCATGCAACTGTAGACTTGTCTTCTTCAGTTTGTGGCTGACGAGCTGAATATTGATAATGACTGTGAATATACAGTACAGACCAAAAGTTTGGACACACCTTCTCATTCAAACATTTTTCTGTATTTTCATGGCTATGAAAAAGGTAGAATCACACTGAAGGCATCAAAACTATGAATTAACACATGTGGAATTATACATTACACTTTACAAAAAAGTGTGAAACAGCTGAAAATATGTCTTATATTCTAGGTTCTTCAAAGTAGCCACCTTTTGCTTTGATTACTGCTTTGCACGCAGAAAAGGTGAACGGATGGATTCTACATGCCTGGTTCCCACCGTGAAGCATGGAGGAGGAGTTGTGATGGTGTGGGGGTGCTTTGCTGGTGACACTGTTGGGGATTTATTCAAAATTGAAGGCATAGTGAACCAGAATGGCTACTACAGCATCTTGCAGCAGCATGCTATTCCATCCGGTTTGCGTTTAGTTGGACCATCATTTATTTTTCAACAGGACAATGACCCCAAACAGACCTCCATATTGTGTAAGGGCTATTTAACCAAAAGGAGAGTGTTGGGGTGCTACACCAGATGACCTGGCCTCCACAATCACCAGACCTGAACCCAATCGAGATGGTTTGGGGTGAGCTGGACTGCTCACCGCTTCAATTTTGATTAAATCCCCAACAGTGTCACCAGCAAAGCACCCCCACACCATCACACCACCTCCTCCTTGCTTCACGGTGGGAACTAGGCATGTAGAGCCCAGCCGTTCACCTTTTCTGCGTGCAAAGCAGTAATCAAAGCAAAAGGTGGCTACTTTGAAGAACCTAGAATATAAGACATATTTTCAGTTGTTTCACACTTTTTTGTAAAGTGTAATGTATAATTCCACATGTGTTAATTCATAGTTTTGATGCCTTCAGTGTGATTCTACAATTTTCATAGTCATGAAAATACAGAAAAATCTTTGAATGAGAAGGTGTGTCCAAACTTTTGGTCTGTACTGTATATATTGATGATTAGTGGAAGACAAGAAGACAAACAGGAAAAATTCATGATGAGAAAAAAAAAAGCAAAGAAAGATAAAGTTATGGTGGTATCATTGCATAGACGTTCCAGGTAGAACGGTGAGATGAGAGCTCATCTATTGTAAGAAGCCCTGAGGGAGTTTGGTTTTCTAAAGGAGGTATTGAGAATTAAAATTTAAAAAAGCCATAAAAGTCAGAAAGAGATGAAAGAACCATTCAAGGGGTAAACAACTAGATATTTGAGTTGTTACACTGAACTTCATGTTACAAAAAGTAAACTTGTTCTCTATAGCAACCAGAGTCCACATGTTATTTTTTTTTCCAGTGCAGTTTATTAAATGAATCAAGGCTAAACTCTGATTGGCAAATATGGACCCCAAGACCACTATTTCTCCGAATCACTCTTGATACCGAAGACCCATTTTCCCAAATTTTTGGGATATGTGCTAAGCATTAAAAAGAACAGACAAAAAATAGTACAGTAAAAAAAAATAATCTAGAAGAAAGAATGATTAAATTTACTGAAAATTCTACACTTACTTTTGGACACATTCGATAATCAAGGTTTAATTGTTATTTAGTACGCATTAATTACCGTAACCCTTTTTTAAAAAGCTTTATTAGCATCCCATCCCCATGCCAAGCAATTACATGTCAGCTTGTAATAACAGTTCATATGTTTTATAACAATTTTCAGCAGCACGATCCAAGAATTGTTTTTTTTTTTCCTTTTTTTATTTTTATTATTGTTATTTTTTCAATATTACATCATTTAAGAGTTTATAATGCAGATCTTTAAATCCTTATCTGCTTTCCCCTTCGAAAAAAGAGATTTTTTTTTGTTAAGTAAAAAAAATATCAAATATAAATTTATGAAAGACCATTCATGACATATACAATAAGTGTATATATTTTTGCTACAGCAGCTTGTGATATTTGGATTTAACTTAGATGCAAGGTCATATATAACCTTTACTAAACACACTAGTATAAGACCATAAATGAATGTATACAGTCAGGCTTTTTCTGTGTATAGAGATACATTGCATTACTCTTTTACACATTAGCATACTCATAACCACGCCACTGTTATTACTTTTTAGGGTGCATAAATTCTTGATGTAGAAATATAAAGCGACGTTGACCAAGATTGAGTCAACAGTTGTAAAGCATTCGTTCCCAGTAGTTCCTTTGAAAAGTTAATTTCATTTTATTAGCAAATAAATTGAATATGAAGGCTGTCAGAACGGTTGTGCACTTGTACATTGTAACATTCTGTAAACAAGATCAAAAACAATGATTATACAAAGGATTCTCTGTCTCTGTCTGCAAATATTTTACAATCTGTGGACTCGTCATTTTTGGAAGAGTCTTCCACTGTGATGTCACATGTATCCCTGGTTACACTGTCGTACGAAGGCGGAAATGAAGTCGAAGACAAAGACTCTACTTTGTCCAAATGACGCCCATAATTTTCATTCAACATGTTTGCAATAAGACCTTCTTTTTCGGGGGCATCTTCTTCAATTATGTTATCGTCACAAGACCTGTGGCGATAAAGGAATGAGGCTTGTCTCATGGAACGGTGAAGTAAATGCCTCCTGTAGGCTCTTTGGATGATACAGGCAGACACCTCTTCTTGTTTGCGCCTTAGAGTGGTCGTAATAGGCTCATAGGAAATTTTAGATGGGTTCGCCGCCATAAATTTTTCTTCCATTTGTATCTTTAGAGCGTCCATCTCTCCAGATTCTCCAAGAACTCTTTTGGTGAAAGCAAACAAAATATCCAAGCAATGAATCCTATCTCCGCTAACCATTGGCAAGTCCATTGCAATCAGTTTAATCTTATTTGGTATTGGTATTCGTAAGGGCTCAGAAAGTGTGTCTGCAAATGTGGAGAGGACAGAGTAATCGATGAACTGTGTTGCTTCCTGGTCAAATTTTTCCCAGACTTCATAAAACATTTCAAAGTCATCTTCACTTAGAGGCTCTGTACTTTCCTCTGTAGCCACACTGAAGTTTTCCAAGATGATGGCTATGTACATATTAACCACAATAAGAAATGATATGATAACATAACTGACAAAGAAGACAATTCCTACAGGCGGATTACCGCAGTTTCCTAGAGTTGTGCTTCCTGGATTGGGCAAATTAGGATCACAATCAGGTTCCTTGCTGTTCAATATCGGGCTGAGAAGGCCATCCCATCCAGCTGACGTTGTGATTTGGAAAAGGCAGATCATGCTGTTTCCAAATGTTTCAAAGTTAAACATGTCATCAATCCCAGCCTCCTTCTTTACATATGCAAAGTTTGACATGCCAAAAATGGCATATATGAACATAACAAGGAAAAGTAAAAGACCAATATTAAAAAGAGCAGGGAGCGACATCATTAAAGCAAATAAAAGAGTCCTTATTCCTTTCGCTCCTCTGATAAGTCGGAGAACACGTCCAATGCGTGCTAATCGTATTATCCTGAACAAAGTTGGAGAAACAAAATAGTTTTTGATGATGTCTGAAAGTACAATACCTAAGAAACAACAAAAAAGGAAAAATTAGTTCAAGCAAACTATTAAATGATAACAATAATAATAATGATTATACATTAACCTACTAAATAACAGCTTGTACGTACTCATGTTGGACAAGTGTCATTTTTTTTTTTACAAGTGGCCTTTTAATTACTTTCACTCTTGCTATCCTTGGCTTGTCACAGCTACTTTGACATTCATTTTTCAGAAACTCAAAGGAGCGACCATGTTGTATTTCGTGTGTGATGACCTGACATTTTCATTTGTTGTAGCAATACATTAAGACAATATTGAGCGCATAACCCTGGAAATGTACCCAAATTTATTTTGATTTTCTTGCTGGTGAATGATGTCACAACATGTTGTAATGGGTGTGCTGACACTTCTGGCAAATTGCTGGCAGATCTCTAAATATGAGTGCATCTAACCCCCTTAGCCCAGAAGCAAACCAAACTCGTTTACCTTAAATTACAAAATAATCAAGCTGTCCTTAACGCACATAGACACGACAGGCACTTAGAAACAACATAGGGTGGAAAACCCGTCAGAAGTGCAAGAATGCTATAAAATGCAAAATATCATTAGTTATAAATGATACCAGTATCTTTCGTGTGTTTTTCACATACTGTTGGTTTTAAATGTCTGCCGTGTCTATGTGTTTTAAGGACAGCTTGATATGTTGTGTTGATGGGTTAATTTAATTATAATATAATATAAAATGTTTGTAATTATTATCAGATGTGCTTTTGGGCTGTGCAAATTTAAATTTAATGTGGTCTCCTTAACATTAGAGTCCATTGACTTGAATATATAGATGTATGGGATTCTGTGTATGTTAGATTTCATAAATGTGAAACTAAACAGTTCATTTTTCTCTATAAATAATTAAAAAAGCACTCCTCCTCCTCCCATCAAAGATTTTATCCTCTTAATATATTGCAGTCATCATATTATATAGCACTGTATACACACAATTGCCCATTTTGCCTTTCTACCCAGATAATTCTTCTCTTTGCTCTATGTAGAAACAGGAAGTCTCTTGTCCCTGTATTTTTCATCCCGATCTTCAACTTCTCCGCCAGCTGCTCCCGCCTCCTCCCTGCCATAGACTTTCGGAGTGACTGATGAGTCATACAGGGAAAATTGCCCTCGTGTTTCTATAAAGAGCTTAGAAGGATTCAGCTGGTCAGTTTTTAATCACGTGATGTCATAGACCTAATGGAAAACAGAAGAATTCGCTGAGCAGAATGGCAAAATGAGCCATTGTAAGAATAAAAAAATAAAAAAATAAATAAAAGAAATGTGAAAATATATATATTTGGTATCATACATACATAAAACTCAGGTCTAACAAAATAAAAAAAAGCATTATCTCTATTGGTTAAATGCTGTAACAAGGAACATATTGAATTATTTTTGGCTGCCACAACTCTGCAAAAAATGCCATAAGAAGTTAAATACTTGGTCTACCCCAAGATGTTATCAATAAAAATGTCAGCTTGACATGCAAAAAAGAAGCCCTCCAACTCCATTGACTGAAAAATGGAAACATTATGCGACTTGGAAAACTACAACAATAGCAAAAATTGTTTATTTTTTAATTTAGATTTTTTTTAATACATTTGGTATCACTTTAATTGCACTGACCTGGATAATTATGTTGAAAGGTCATTTTTACCATACAATTAATACTGTAAAAAACAAACAAACCAAAAAAGCAATTGCATTCTGTTTGTTTTTTAGGTCAATATTTTAATATTCTCTATCCAGGACTTAACTGGTTAACAGCTGCGGAGGGATCTCTGATCTCCCCTGTGACTGTTAAAGGCACATGACAGATGATTAAATCAGTTGTCATTTTGTGGGAAAGATGCGGGCTCAGCGTGTGAGCCCGCATCACAGACAGGGACATGACCTATGACATAAAAATACGTAGTAAAGGGGCTAAAGGTGTCAAAATCAGTGTACTTCTTAGCAACTCATTTTTTACATGAGAAGACTACAGGTTGTCAGGCTTCAAAAAAATAGGACCATGGTTACGTTTCCTTTAACACAGGCATGTCAAACTCAAATACACAAAGGCCAAAATTAAAAGCTTGGACAAAGTCGCAGGCCAACCTGAAATGTCTACAATTGAGTAAGGTTTTTACTTATTATCAAATAGAACGATGAACCTTTTCATGCATAAACAAAATTAAAGGGGTTGTCCCACAAACAAAGTACATTTTAATTAATAGATCTTAGAATAAAATTTTGGAATAATATAATATATAAGAGCAGTAAAAAGCATTTGGCCCAATAGCCTTATTTAAATATGTAATTACAAAGAATTAAAATCTTTGACTAATACAGATAATAAGGAATGAAGCCAACAAAAGTGAGCCCCAAACCCAGTATAATACCCCACAGTGAACCTCTAAAACTATGCTACTTGCACAAAGGTGATAACAGATGGGCAGTACAGTGGCTCAGTGGTTAGCATTGCAGCTTTGCAGCGCTGGGGTCGTGGGTTCAAATCCCACCAAGAACAACATCTGCAGTTTGTATGTTCTATCTGTGTGGGTTTCCTCCGGGTTCTCCGGTTTCTTCCCACACTGTAAAGACATACTGATAGGGAATTTACGTAGTGAGCCACAATGGGGACAGCGATGACAATGCAAAGCATAATAATAATAAAGCCGTAAGTCAGTCAATGTAAACTGCCTAGTAGTTGTAGTAAAATATGACATGTTATAAATCAATATATGGTTTGCCAAAAGAATTTAGATACTTACCAACAATTGAAAGAATGACCACCACAAAGTCAAAGATGTTCCACCCGATTGTGAAGTAGTAGTACCTGAGAGCCAGGATTTTAAAAACACATTCTCCAGAGAAAATTACCACAAATGCCAGGTTGATATTGTACAACAAATGCTCAATGTCTTCAGACTGCTCATCTGTTTCCACCATCATGGTAACCATGTTAAGACATATAAGTACCATAATGGTAATGTCGAAAGCTTGCTTGGTTACAACATCAAAGAAAAATCCTTGAAATTTGATCTGCAGGGGAAAAAAAAGAGTTCCGTTATGGAATAAAGTATTAAACATTTTGGATAACATGTTAGGATTCATAATTATACAGAATTAGGGAATCGTAAGAGGAAATCTCATGTTATCAAATTTAATTACTTGTTTGGACAACATGAAAATAAATAAGTTTGCAATTGACTTTTTTTTCTATCTGCTGCCATTCCCCTGCAATGAGAGCTTTTATCTTTCATACTGTACAACTGGTTTCCATGAAGCTCGACTACTGGTGCCTGTCCAGAGTTTGGCCAACTGTCTGCAGTAGTTACATTTCAGGAAAGGGGATAACTCCTTACATCACAGTCTGCTCTCTCCAGCCCATCGATTTTTATACAGCAGTTAGTGTCTCACCTTCCTCCCTGTTGCTGATAAGCTACAGTTATAAATCTTGCAAAATCACCAAGGCCACGCCATCAACCGCTTCCAGAGCAGTGCTCATAACAGCGCCTCTCACTGTCCTGAACATGTGCCTGCTTGGTTATCTGTATGTGTAAAGACAGTGATAGCAGTGGAGATTCCAGAACAAACCACTGATAGCTGAATGTGTTACAGCAGACCCTGTGCTGAGCTTTATACCTCTACTAATACTACAACTCTGCTACTTCCCGGAACTGTCACTCAAGGATGAGTACCCGCCCTGCTAGAAACCAGGAAGTGAAAGAGACTGGACAGCTCTGTGCTGCTCAAGAGACTACTTGAGAATAACCCTATCAAGAGCCAGCACACAATGGATAGTCATTAAGAGAAGGCATCAGGACAGCTTTATTCATATGCCCTATTAGAGGATATAGTCATCATGTAGTGGGGACCCCACTCGTGACCCTTACCATGAGTTGTATAATGGAATGGACATTTGTGATTAGAAATACATTTAGAATTTTACCATTTTGATCAATTTCTGCAGTACCGTAAGTCGAGAAACCTCTTGATGGTATTAATAAAGTTCCCACAATTTTTCCAGGACATATTTTTTTCTATAATTTTTCTGTATTAAATTGCATGTTTTTCAAGTAGCCTAATATTTTCTATCAATAGTAAATAATAATAATAATATTTTTACCTGTGGCCTTGGAATTGGTTTTTGAGGCTTTTTCGACCCCAACTTCTTCATAGCATTGTAATATTTTTTTGCTCCTCAGTCATAAAAATATCCTGACCCCCTAATTAATGGGACAAGACAAAAATAATGATTATTATTATAGAAACAATGGATACACATGTGATATTGAACTGATGGAGTTACATTTCCTAATTAATATGTTCATGTTATTTCTTTATTTAATATAAATTAGGTTTGTAAGTCAACTAACTAATATTTTATGGAACTGTAATTTATATATTACAAGTAATGAGCTAATACTATTGTGAATTATATGAATGTTCTATATAAATCCACTGCATCTTAAATGAACTTAAATAAAACATCATTGGGGAAATTGAATTTTTATTGCTGTTTTATTGCAGTGCTTTATATAAATCAGTGATACACATTCATTCCTTTTTTCCCCCCAACTGATAATAAATTGTTGAGGGCTTAACTATGTATATGCCTATGAGTCCATAAAATACCGGTTTAAAGGGAACAGCCATTCTTTTCATTTATGGCCTATCATTATTATAGGCACCCTCACCAATCAGTTGTTAACGGAGGCAGACACCAATTCTTGGATGCTGCCAGAACACAACAGCTCCGCAATTTGCATAGTGGCTGCGGCCGAGTACTGAAGATCCATCCCCAATTTATTTGATTAGTGAGTAAATTTGCAGTACCCAGCTGTGGACACTATAGTATTCAAAGGATGAAAGGAGAGGTTTGTGGATGGTTTCCGCACTTGCTGACAGTTAATATTCCAGGATATAAAACAAAATGGTTATTCGACGCATTCAAAGTACAAATGACTTCTTCATCAGGAAAGACCACAAGTAAGACACTATAGTTTTAACAGAGTTGCTGTGTTATAGCAGCACTTGAGAGGTACCAGACGACTCCGGTAACAGCTGATCAGTGGGGTGCAGGGTTTTGCACTCACACCAATCATATTTTGATGGCCTATCTGAAGGATAGACCATCAATAAAAAAAAGTAGTGGCCAGCCCCTTTAATACAGAGAAGTACAAAGGCTGTTTTTGTTTTTCTCACATTCCATAAAAAGTTGAGTGAAACACTTCATGTAATATTGTATTGGATGCCACATCATAGAGGTATTCTCTAGAAGCATTATACATGAGGTTTTGATAAATTATTTTTACCACTAAGTTACTGCTGAGAGTGCAATAAGACCAAAGTGGAATTAAAATACTGTAAATGCAGGGATAGATACAAAAAGCTTAAGGTACTTGAAATTTTGCAACACCTTATTCATTACTCTAGTGTAACTACCGGCCCACAATGAAGCAACTTTACAATTAATCTTGACTTTAAAAATGTGTATTATTTTGTGTATTCAGCCAAAAGCCCCATGTATGTCAATGGAAACGGACGACAAACGAATCCTATGCAGGATGTGATACTATACAGTCAAAGTATAAGACCAGAACCATCTTTTTAAAGACTTTTGACCTCTTCACAATGAATAGTCGCCGCTATGGCCATTTTGAAGAAGTCCAAAGTATAACACCAGCACCATTTTTTTGAAGATTTTGCTTGAGCGACATCTCCTTTACTGTGCGAGCATCGCGATCAGTGTCGGACTGCGGTGCCAAGGACCCACCAGTAACATAGGCCTTGGGGGACCCACTTTTCACCTGCATACAAATATTACACTACCAACCTTCACAAATTTACCTATATCTCTAGATAATAATAAACTGGGTAGTTTGATTAATGAATGATGAGATGTTGCTTTTTCTGAACAGAGTAAATCAAGTGATTTATGCCAAGTACTGCCCATAGAGTGGGTTTGGGGGCCCAGATCCGCAGAGGGGCCCACCGGGGGATTCCCCTGTTCCCCTATGGGCCAGTCCGAGCCTGGTCGCTATCATCGTTTTTAAGCCCGTAGTATGAAGTGGAAGTCATTTTCTTGGAGACTATTACAATTTTAGACTTCGCTTTGCACCAGTATTTCCTAAACTCCAGTCCTCATGGACCCAAACAGATCACGTTTTTGGGATTTCCATAGTATTGCACAGATTATGGAATTATTATCAAGGCAGCAGAAATTACTACAGGTTCTCTAATCTGTGCAATACTAACGAAAGCCTGAAAACATGATCTGTTGGGGGGCTGATGATCTGTGTAGTTCTGGGCTGGTTCCTGACCTTTCTCAGAATCATTCTTACCCCATGAGACGAGATCTTGCATGGAGCCCCAAACCGAGGAAGATTGACAGTCATCTTGTGTTTCTTCCATTTTCTTATAAATTGTGGTGACACTTGTTGCCTTCTCACCAAGCTGCTTGCCTATTGTCCTGTAGCCCATCCCTGCCTTGTGCAGGTCTACAATTCTGTCTCTGGTGTCCTTAGACAGCTCTTTAGTTTTGGCTATGGTGGAGAGGTTGGAGTGTGATTGATTGTGTGGACAGGTGTCTTTTATGCAAGTAAAGAGTTCAAACAGGTGCAATTAATACAGGTAATAAATGCAGAGTGTGATGGCTTGTTAAAGAAAAACTAACAGGTCTGTGAAAGCAGAATTCTTGCTGGTTGGTTGGTGATCAAATACTTATTTCATGCAATAAAATGCAATTTAATTATTTAAAAATCGTACAATGTGATTTTCTGTTTTTATTTTTAGATTCTGTCTCTCACAGTTGAAGTGTACCTACGATAAAAATTACAGACCTCTACATTTTTTGTAGGTGAGAAAACTTGCAAAATCGGCAGTGTATCAAATTTTATTTTCCCACTAATATATATATATATATACATATATATACACACTGTATATATACTGTATGTATATATATATATATATATATATATATATATATATATCTCTATATATATATATATATATATATGTGTGTGTGTGGTTTTTTTGCATTTTTTTTATCAGTCCCCCAAGGGGACTTAAAACAGGCATTACTTGTACTATGCAATACTTTAATTTTACCTGGCAATGTAGCCTAGTATTACCTAGTTATGAAGCCTAGTCATAGGCAGACACTGGGGCAAGTAGTAGACTTCTCCTTGACAATGCCTGCGACATTGCACAATCACATTCCTTCATTTCCAGCCTCTTAAATGCTGTTGTTATTACTGACAGCAGCATCTAAGAGGTTTAACTTCTTCAATTGGATCTTGCTTTGATCAAAGCAGTTAAGCCCCGTCACACTAAGCAAGATCGCTGAAGCGTCACCGATTTTGTGATGCAACAACGACCTAGCCAGCGATCTCGCTTCATGTGACACGCAGCGACGACCGGCCCCCTGCTGGATAGCGCTGATCATCCTCAAATGTCCTGGACTATTTTTTCGCTGTTGGTGTCCCGCTGGCCAGCGCGCATCGCTGCGTGTGACAGAGGGAGACCAACGATCAGTGAGCTCCCAGCGCCAAACAGCAGACGCTGGGAGCTGGTATCCAGGGTACATATCGGGTAACTAAGCGCCGCGCGGCGCTTAGTTACCCGATGTTTACCCTGGATACCAGCGTGCTCGCTGGTCCTGATCAATGGTGAGTCTGCCTATGTGACAGCTCACCAGCGATCAACTAACGATGTCCCAACGATCCCATCCACGTTGGATCGTTGGTGGGATCGCTGGGACATTGAAGAGTGTGACGGGGCCCTTAGACTCAGATGTTGATTGTGTAACCCACCTAGCACCCACTTCATACCATGGGGGCTCCACTCCTGAGTCCGCTATTGAGACAGAGTGCGCACATTGGTTGTAAATGTATGGCGGAAATTACAATCTGAAACCTGGGTGGAGTGGGCTCCATAGGCACAGTGGTCCCGGCTCTTGCTCAGATTCGCTAGGAGCTGGTGCCAGCCTTGGACAAGACATTCACTTTGTCCACTTTAGAATTACCGTATATACTCGTGTATAAGCCGACCCGTGTATAAGCCGACCCCCTAATTTTGCCACAAAAAACTGGGAAAACTTATTGACTCGTGTATAAGCCGGGTGTATAAACTGCCCTCCTGCTCTGTGCTGCCCCCGTCCTGCTCCTTGCTCCCCCATCCAGCTCTGTGCTCCCCCATTCTCCTCTGTACTCCCCCCTCCTGCTCCATCCTCCGCTGTGCTCCCACATTCCTTCTTTATCCTCCTGTGCCCCCCCTTCCTGCTCCATGCTCCTCTGTGCCCTCCATCCTCCCCCCGTCCTGCTCCGTGCTCATTGTCCTCCTCCATGCTTCCCCGTCCTCCGTTCTCCCCCCCTCCTCCTCCATGCTTCCCCCGTCCTCCCCGCCGTCCTGCTCCATGCTTCCCCCGTCCTCCTCCATGCTTCCCCCGTCCTCCGTTCTCCCCCCATCCTCCTCCATGCTTCCCCCGTCCACCGTTCTATCCCCAGTCCAGCTCCGTGCTCCTTGTCCTCTCCTCCATCATACTCACCCCTCCCCGTGCCATCGCTGAGCGTCCCTGCAATCCTGCGTTCTCCCCGGCTTCCTGCAGCTCTCCAGCACTGAGCGATGATGTAATACCGCTCATTAAGGTCATGAATATGGAGGCCATGCCCATGGGAGTGGCGTCGCGTCCATATTACATTACCTTAATGAGCGGGTATTACATCACCGCTCAGTGCTGGAGAGCTGCAGGAAGCCGGGGAGAACGCAGGATTGCAGGGACCCTCAGCGATGGCACGGGGAGGGGTGAGTATGATCCCAGCCACCGGCTCCTGCCGCGGCATCCCCTCCCCCGCTGGTTTCTGCCCTATGACTCGTGTATAAGCCGAGGGGGCATTTTCAGCACTAAAAAAGGTGCTGAAAATCTCGGCTTATACACGAGTATATACGGTACATATTTGCTGAAGCTGCTGTATGCACATTCTAGGTCACATTTATATCTAACAACCATTTAACAAAAGAAAGATTTACACTGGTAACATTTTAACTTTCCTATTGTCTGAACGTTTTAGCTCGCTTAGCACAGGATCTTTTGCTATTTCATTAGCAAAGCTGCGCTCATGGTGACCTTGCAGTTTCAGCTACAAAAGGATCGTTCCTGTACAGTCTGAATTACCTCCCTCAATTAGAGTCAAACTTATTCAATTGTTTTTTAGTGCAAAGAGTGAATTGATGAGACGGAGCTATTATATTAACTATATCATCAATCATAGCGTAGAAATAACTGAAAGGTTGCTGGGGCACCATGAACAAAAGCCTATAAAAGGAATCTCAAACTCAAATACTTTTTTGCTAAACACAATATTCATGAACCCAGGATACTTAGAATTATTTCTTTACTTTGTGACAATAACTGTCAATTGTACAGTAATTCCAGAAAATATACTCATATATATCACATCACAGTATGCAGGCTTTAGGGTGCCCATACATCTTATATGTGGTTGGCTGACAGCTAATGTGAAAAAATGAGTAAGCGACTAGCAAACATCACTGTCAAGAGTGTGTCTCTCTCGAAAACAATTGGCCTTTGTGAGTCAATCAGTCCGTTTCCCTTTTTTCCACTATATAAAGTAGGGTAGGGTTCGGCCAGAATAACCTAGTGTGTATGGGTGTCACTACACATGGTAAAAAGGGAAATAACCAGCTGACCCTTGAAGATTAGTCCAAACAGCAGGGAAGCCCACGATCACACTACTGCTTAGCGTCCATAGAGCATGGTAGAAAGAATTATCCGGCTTCGAGTCATGATAAAAATATCCTTTTAATGGAGAAAACATCATAAAACCGGTATTATCAGGTTTCATGATGTCCCCCTTCTACCCCTTTACACACCCAAGGATGTAATATGTAGGTATGTTAATGATTTTCAAGGATATTTTTATCTTCATAATGACTGGAAGCTGGATCATTTCTTTCCAACATGGCTTTGATATACACATTCCACAAAACAGGTGCACATTTGGGACTTTACTTTTAAAAGGAACCTGTCAGGCCCCAATGCAGAGCCAGTGTCAGTCAGGGCCGGGGGCATGGTTACAGCCGCCGCTCTGTATAGATAGGGCAGTGACTGAACCCGCGCTGGTGACGCCCCCATGGCTGAAATTTGAACACTGCTGGGTGGAATAAAGTTCATTTTCTCCCCGCAGTGCACGGCTTTGTACAGGAGCCGAGCAGATGACTAACGCTATTAACCTGCAGATTAACCCTATATCTGTAGGTCAATAGTGTTTTTTCTCATGACAGGTCCAGGACTTTTTTTTATTACTATGGACGTAAAAAAATAACAGGCAGGTAGTTGCTAACAGAGGCAATTACCTGTCTGTTCTACCCGATGACGGCTCAGAGCGGTTACTTACCGCTACTGCTGGCGATTCAGCTGCTTCACATCAATAGAGCAGCTCTTCTTCTTCCAGGCTGCTGTGTCGCAGGGGCGTGACTGCTGATGTCATGCTGACTGACTGCCGGCTCCCTGCAGAGTGGAAGTAAAGCCTCTGATTTGTCTAGTTGACATCCGAGGAAGCCGCTGAGTCGCCGACATGAGCGGACCGTGACTGCTTTGTGTCAACAGAGACCTGCCTGTAAGTTCTTAGGCCCATAGTAAAAAAATAAATAGCTAGATAGTCCTGGATAACTCCTTTAACTAAAGGCAAGTCTACTATGCAGAAAGTATTGAGTACATTGGTATTTGATGGCAAAGATGGGCAATTTAGACCATTTTGTGCTGACTGTCAAAGTCTTTCCATGACATAATCATCGGAGATCTAATATTTTTTTGCCATTGTAGGGTGCAAATGTTGGAAAAACCTGGAAACTCGTATGTGCCAAACTACAGATGTATACCCCACTAACAAGTATATTGCTCCTCTTTCTTAACCAGAGAAACATAAAAAAAAAATACTAAATGCATGACAGATCAAAGTAGAGATTGACTGATCGCTCGTGCATATCTTACTTTTATTGTGTTGTCACTAGTGATGAACGAACATGCTCAGATAATGTCTTATTCAAGCATGTTCGGGTGTTTTCAGAGCATATGGGAGAGCTTGTCTATTATGTTCACGTCCCCGCGGTTACATGATTTACGGCTGTTAGACAGCCTCAACACGTGTGGCGATTGTGGAACAAACAGGCAATCCCCCCATCTGTCGAGGCTGTCTAACAGCCGCAAATCATGCAGCCGCGAGGACTTGAACATAATATACGAGCACTCCCAAGATACTCGGATAACACCCAAGCATGCTCGGATAAGTCGCTATTCGAGCACGTTTGCTCATCACTAGTTGTCACCCAATACGACAACCGTCTCGGATCAACTGTCAACAAGTTAATCAGAAAATGGCCATCTTTAGCGTACGTCCTGCTCAAATCTGTGTTATCCGCTATGTGAAAAATAATTCTACATTTCTTGACAAATAACAAAAGTGACTTAAAAAGACAATACTTGTCATTATGCCCTCTTAGCGTGTACAGATATCACAGGTGGCAGTCTCCTATTCAAAACCACCTCTTTGTGCCAGAAAAGAGAGCTGCTCTGTAAGAGCCGTCTATACATGGTTTGCTATTTTGTTCCAGATATCTCAGGAAGCTGCTTGGTTCACAGTTATTGATTTTGCCAATGTTATTTTTATAATATGTTGATGACTTACTGATTTGTGCCCCCTCCAGGAAACAGTGTCGTATTGCAACAATATCACTCATGTTGTTTTTGTACCAAGCTGGATGTAAAGCGTCAAAGGATAAACTGCAATTCTGTAAATCTTCAGTTATCTTTTTGGGACATTGCATTACACCAGGGGCTCGACAACTGACCAGCGCTCGCAAAGAAGCTGTACAGAACTTTCCTATGCCTGTTAATGTTGCCGCTCTTAGGACATTTCTTGGACTGGTTTCCTACTGCAGGCAGTGGATTCATGCTGTATCAATCCTCATGCAGCCTCTCTATGACTGTATCACCATTGTGCCTTTTAAACTAACTCCTGAAGGTATAGACTGTTTTTATTCTCTCAAAAACAGGATTGTGGCAGCTCCAGCGCTAGGAACCCCCAACTATGAACTACCATTCACCCTGTATCTCCACGAACAGCAGGGACACGCGGCAGGGGTATTGACTCAGTTACATGGTGACAATCAAAGGCCTGTAGCCTATTTCAGTGGAAGACTAGATGCAGTGGCTAGAGGTGCCCCGTCCTGTGTACGGGCAGTACATGCTGTAGGACTATTGCTTCACAAATCGTCAGATATCGTTCTTGATCATCCACTGACAGTACTTACACCTCATGATGTATATACCATACTGAACCAGGTGCAACCGGCACACCTTTCAGCTGCACGTCACCTTCGATTGCAATGTGCACTTTTAATGCCTCCAAATGTTTCTTTGCAGAGATGTACCACACTTAATCCTGCCATGTTGTTACCTCTCTCGGATCTAAAGGAGGGGTCAGGTCAGGTATTGTACAAAGAAGATCCAAGAGAGGAGATTCCTCATGACTGTGTTCAGCTTATGGCACAAGAAACAGCAGGTCTACCCACAGTGTTTGAAACTGAGAGACTTAATGCTGATTTTGAATTTTTTTGTAGATGGATCTCGCCACCAAGATGACTCAGGTACCTTCCACACCAGGTATGCCATCGTCTCCCTGAATGCAGTGATCAAAGCAGAACCAATGCTCCCACATCAGTCGGCCCAGGAGGCTGAATTTAAGGCTCTGACCGAGGCCTGTAAGATAGCTGAAGGTAGAATTGTTAACATCTACACAGATTCTAGATAAGCATTCGGTATAGCCCATGATTTTGGTCCAATTTGGAAATCTAGAGGATTCCTGACGGCAGCAGGACATCCCATTAAAAATGCTGACGCAGTCCAGCAGTTAATTGATGCATTACAATTACCAAAAAAAAAAAAAAAAAAGGTAGCTGTCATAAAAGTTAAAGCACATACCAGACGCACTGATCAGGTGAGTAAAGGAAACGCAATGGCCGATGCAGCAGCAAAAACAGCAGCCAGTAGACCACTCCGAGGGGTAACGATGCACCAGGTAAGCGCTCTCAAAAATCCCTTTGTGTCGGAGGATGCCTTAGCCCAGATGCAGGCTCAGGAAGTAGAAAAGTGGCAAAAAGAAGGTGCATGTCTGAATGCAGCAACTGGGATATGGGGAAGAGGGATGCGTCGATGCCTTCCAAGGGCGTTGTACCCTGCGGTCGCCCAGATGTTACATGGGCCAACCCACCAGTCCAAAACTGCTGTAATGAGCGTGATGCAGAAGCATTGGGTAGCACCAGGCTTTTCCACCTGTATAGAAGGTTTGATCCAGGGATGCATGGTATGTGCTACACATAATCAGGGAAGGGTAGTCAAGACACCACCCAAACACGCCCCTCGGCCCTTCTATTCTTTCCAGAGACTGCAGATTGATTATATTCAGCTGCCAAAAATCAGGGTCATGGGAGTACGTGTTGGTGTGTTTTTGATTTATTCTCAGGTTGGCCGGAGGCTTTCCCGATTGCCAAGGCTACGGCTGCGGCAACCGCAAAGAAGCTGCTTGCGGAGGTGGTGTGCAGGTATGGAGTACCAGAGGTGATCGAAAGTGACAGAGGTACACATTTCACAGGTGAAATAATGAATGAAGTCTTGACAGCTCTGGGAATTCAACAAGCTTTTCATACCCCATATCATCCACAAAGCAGTGGAAAAGTAGAAAGACTAAATGGGACATTGAAGTTAAAAATCCAAAAGGCCATGGCTGAAACAGGGAAATCTTGGCCTGAATGTTTACCATTAGCCCTATACTCAGTAAGGTACACTCCAAATAGAAAAACTGGACTTTCTCCGTATGAAGTACTATTTGGCAAAATGCCTAGCTTAGGATGTTTCTTTCCCCAAGCACTGGAAATGAGTAACCATGTATTAAGCTCATATGTAAGGGATTTGCATAAAAGACTCAAAAAAAAGTACATGATAATGTCTTCAGTTCTCTTCCAGATCCGAACCAGGATCCTGGGAGTCACAGCTTGCAGCCCAGAGACTGGGTAGTCATTAAAAGACACGTGAGAAAGAGTCTGGATCCGAGATTTGATGGACCTTTTCAAGTTCTACTGACGACAAGTACCGCAGTCAAGCTACAAGGCAAGGAAACTTGGATCCACGCATCGCATTGTAAGAAGATCCTTGGAGAGCCTCCAGAAGAGGAATGATGCTACTAATGACATTTGCTTGCATCCTTGCAGTAACGGATGCTTGGAACAGACTTAGCCGAGTAGATGGAGATGATAACAGATTCATTAGACACCACTTAGTTTTAGTGGATGGACTGAAAGAACAAAACCAAACTGTTGTAAACTGTTGGATTTGTACATTACATAAACGATCTGCAGACAATAGACCTCGCCCAAATGGGAGACCACACATAGTGGAGATGGGGATAGCAAATAAATTTTTCAGTGCATTATTCATCTACCCTATGATAACTCAGACATGGGATAAGTTGGTAGAATCCACAGATTACCTAGATGATCAAATATGGGATATTTTAGATATCATGAATGGGTCCCTTGCAGTACAGAACCAGCTAATTATTGTTACTAACCAACATACCCTCGTGTTAGATTACCTGACTGCAGCTCAAGGAGGGATGTGCCAGATTATTGGACCTGCATGTTGCCATTATATTGATAATTCTAGTGTTTTAACCCTTAAACATAAGCTAGAGGATGTCATAAAGTTAAGGAAACTATATGATGAGGCAAATCTGAAGAATCAAGATTCATGGTGGGTAAATACTTTCTCCTTTCTTAACCCCGCAAATTGGTTCAAAGGCATAGGGGATGGCTGACTGGGATAATACAAGCTGGCCTACAGGTTTTATTGATATGTCTTGCTATCTATTTAGTTTTTAAAATCTGTTTGATGTGTTTTAAACGATGTACTAGGACACAGAGGAGGTATGAAGATGTGTATTGATCAAATGAAGGAACAAAAGGAGGGAATGTTAGAGTTAAAACCAGCATTTCTTCAGAAGACTTTGGTTCTTGTCAGACAGGCTGAGGCATACTAGAAGTTGAGATAAGAATGTTCCTTCCTTTGAGATAATAAACCCCCACTCGCCTGAGTTATGCAAACAAACCCTGTACTGGGAGTCAAGGACAAGGATGGAGTTTTCTGTTAAAACCAGTATTCTATGTATTTAGTGATAAGTTGTATTAACTGCCATATATGGTAATTCCGCTTCCTGCTTCAGGGGTGTATATAAGCCCCTTCATTAGCAATAAAGAGTAGAGTATATTGACGCACCCTTTGGTTTGTGTCTTATTCTCTCTGGTACCACATTCCGAGGAGGAAAGGGTTAACAAGATAACAGCGAGGACACTATTTACCAGGCAGATCTGTCATTCAAGATTACAGAAAGGCTGGATGCATTCATTTTCACTTAGCGTTTTACGAAACAGAAAGAACAATTGACTTATTTTTTTATTATTTCTTTTTGATTTTTTGTTTTGTTTTTAACATTGCAGTTTTGTGTAGGCTGCCTAGTATAGTGCTCAGAAGGATATCAATGCATACCACATTAATAAGCATTTATGGATGTGTGGGCACAGTGATATGTCAGATTCTAAAATAGTCAGGGCAGAGCTGCAAGAAAACCTGTGGCGAGGATTACAGGGCAAGCGAATATGCAGAAATACTTAAAAGTAAAAGATATTAATACGACAACTTCCACTAATAATAATTATTACGATTATTATTATACCATTTGTGATATGTAGGGCTAATACCTGTATGTAACTCATATATCACACCCTTCCATATGACGTTAATAATAAAAATAATAAAAACATATTGTTTGGATGTAATGTAATAAAAGAAACCACGTTATCTGTCTCTCATAATATTCATTCTATGGATAAATGAATGATATCTCCATATAACAGCTAAATATCAAGCATGCCGACTGTTTTCCTGTCTGTCAGCACATCTGACAGAACAGTGACAAAGGGATATTCACTATCTATCTCAACCTGAGAAACGTTACAAAAAGAAAAAGGAGCTTTGAAAAGTATTCTCGCTTATCTGATTCGGCTTTATGAATTCTGGATTTTATGTCTGGGAAAGTTAATGTTTTCTTTATGTCTGTCTCCTCAAAATCAAAGACCAGAAGTTTGGCAAAGAATAAACTGGAAAATATTATCCCACAGACTGATAAAGAAAATACACTAAATGCCTTTTAACCCCTTAGTGGCCAGGCCAATTTTTACAATTCTGACCACTGTCGCTTTATGTGCTCATAACTCTGCAATGCTTTAAAGGATCCCACGGATTCTGAGAATGTTTTTTCGCGACATATTGTACTTCTTCGTAGTGGTTACATTTCTTCAATATGACTTGCGTTTATTTATGAGAAAAACTGAAGCTTGGCAAAAATTTTGAAAATGTTGCAATTTTCAAATTTTAATTTTTGTGCCCCTAAAGTAGAGTTATGTCAAACAAAATAGTTCATAAATAACATTTCCCACATGTCTACTTTACATCAGCACAATTTTCGAAACAATTTTTTTTTGTTAGGACGTTATAAGGGTTAAAAGTTGACCAACGATTTCTCATTTTTCCAACAAAATTTACAAAACCATTTTTTAGGGACCAACTCACATTTGAAGTGACTTTGAGGGGTCTATATGACAGAAAATACCAAAAAGTAACACCATTCTAAAAACTACACCACTCAAGGTGCTCAAAACCACATTCAAGAAGTTTATTAGCCCTTCAGGTGCTTCACGAGAACTAAAGCAATGTGGAAGAAAAAAATTAACATTTAACTTTTTTCACAATAAATTTACTTTAGACCCAAACTTTTTTTATTTTCACAATGTTAACAAGAGAAAATGGACCACAAAATTTGTTATGCAATTTCTCCTGAGTATGTCGATACCTCAAATGTGGGGGAATACTACTATTTGGGTGCACGGCAGGGCTCAAAAGGAAGGAGCGCTGTTTGACTTTTTGAACGCAAAATTGTCTAGAATCGATGGTGGGCACCATGTCGTGCTTGGAGACTCACACAAGTGACCCCATTTGGAAACCAAACCCCTCCAGGATTTTATCCAGAGGTATACTGAGCATTTTGAATCACAGGTACGACATAGAATTTGATAACATTAGGTTGTCATATTAAAAATGTCATTATTAATGTAGAGCGTAAGTGCTCGCTACTGCAGTTTGCATTGAGCACTCGGGTATGCACCAAATATTGCGGGTGTTCGAGTGACAAGCTCAAGTCCCAGCCCTGCATATTTCGTGGTTGTTAGACACCCCCAAAAAACATGCGGGGATCTGCGATACTCGGTGCATACCAGATGCAAAGTCGAGTAGCAAACACTTGGGCTCAACACTAGCCATCATATCGTCATAATTTTTTTAAACTTTTGAAATAAAACAATTCTAATTCCATCCCTAACACAGCCCTAACCCTCACCCCAACACTACCCCAATCCTTACTACAAAGAATGGAAAAAATTACAATTTTTTATTTTATAATTCTTATCTAACTAAGTGGGTGACAAAGGGGGATTTGATTTACTATTTTTTTCATTTTGATCACCATGATAGGGTCTATCACAGTGATCAATAGGAAAAATTTCCTATTGTTGTCGGGTACTGGCCGGCAGATCTCGGCGGGCGCACTGCGCATGCACCCCCCATTTTCTTCCAGGAAGGTGACGCAGAGGTCTGGGGTCAGAGCAGGAGGGCCTGAGGATGGCGGAGGTACTGGGGGACCCCATTTCTCTCTTCTCCGATAGGCTAGATCACATCAGAGAAGCGACAAATAAATTGCAAATTGGATTTTTTTCTTTTTTCTGTGATCACCGTTATTCGGTGAATAACGCCGATCACGTGGCAGGGGACCGTAAAAACCTGGCCCTGATTATGATCTTCAGGGTTTCAGCTACCCCCGGTAGCCGAGATCCCAGAGATTTTACAACGCTGGGGGTTGCTATACTCTTATTTCTCAGCTCCATTAAAAAGCGTATCTGTGGTCGTTAAGGGATTCAAGATGGATAGATAGAGAGAGAGACAGACAGACAGACAGACAGACAGATAAATAGATAGATAGATAGATAGATAGATAGATAGATAGATAGATAGATAGATAGATAGATAGATAGATAGATAGATAGATAGATCTAGAACTATGGCAATCATAAGGCTGACAATAGAAATTTACATAGAAAGGCAATAGATAAATATATATATATATAATATCTATATGTATATACATATAGATATACACAGATTAATTGATATTTGAATATTATAGAAACAGTCGATAGATGGATATTTTAGTCCTATAAAAATCTAAAGAACAAAGATTACATAAGTTAGATACTTATCTTTTTCTTTTGTTGATTGAAGTTGTCTATTATCACACCAATGAAAAGATTCAGAGTAAAGAAGGATCCAAAAATGATGAATATGACAAAGTAGAGGTACATGTATTTATTGGTTTCATATATTGGCTGTTGCTCAGTCTAGAAGAAAACAAAAAAGCATAAAAACCCCAAAATATCAGTGAGTTAAATAATACACAGAGTAAAATAATTTCTGAATTCTGCTAATTATAATTTTTAGAACATTTTAGATACATGGAGTATTATGTCCTACTGATAATATTGATCATAAGCAATTAAAAATACATTTACTGAAGTACATGCAAAAAAGTGTGAACACTCGATGACATATTGAAATTTCTGCACCAATTCTGCATCTCCACATAAAATATGCGCATTTTTGCTCTGGTTTTTACATGTGTTTTTGGTGCAGATTTTTCCCCACTCATTAGTATGAGTGAAATCTGCAGCAAAAACACAGAAAGAATTGACATGCGGCAGATTAAAATCTGCAAGTCACAAATAAGCAACGTGTGCATAAATACCAGGGTTCTTATTCACTTTGCTGGAATCAGGAGAACCCTTCAGGTTTTGTGACAAATCTGTGCATAAAACACTGTGCCAAAAATTGGCCAAATCTGCAATGTGTGCACAGTCCCTAAAGTCCTGGCTTTTGCGCTACAACACACAGCGTTGTAAAAACATGGCGGTGTAGAACCAGGCCTCTAAACAACCGCATAATAAAGACGATCATCCTGTTCTAGCAGTCTAGTAACACCTTCACACTATGTACTCTGTGTGAACACGTGCTGAGACTCTGCATGCTGGCTCCATATGATCACCTACCAAATTAAACGAAAAATAAAAAACAGACACAATAAGACCTATGTGAGCCCCACTGGACAAGCCAGTACTGTAATATGACTGTGTGTATGAAGCCTCATAGATATCATTACTCATGTTTGTTTCACTGGCTAATCACTATGAGAAATATTACATTTAATTCCTAATTAGTTAAATCTGGATCAATAAATCGCGTTACATTATTGAGCTAGTCCTGACAAGTCCAAATCAGCCCCCTCTATATCATCTGGGAAATTAATTGTGGTAATTAAATCCCTGTGTCAATCGGGAGGAGAGACGCATATGATATATAGGAGCCAGTCCATTTACCACTTAGAATATAATGGCCGAGGACCACCAAGTGTGAGCGAGACACACACAGCAAAAGATTTCATTGTTTTACTAATGTTTTGCATTTACCAGTACATTTTTCGGTGCCATTATTGCTTCTAGAATTTTTATTATTATTTAGGAGAAAGATCTTTGGAATGCTGCTGAATACTCGGAGGCCAAACCATTACTGTATTTCACATTGATTGGCTTTAATAATGAGCTATGTCTCATATTTCAGCAACTTTTTTAATTATTGCTCTAACCAATATGTGCAATGAGCATCCATTGTTTTCAAGAAGAATGGAGGAGTTCTGGGATCGAGTCCAGCCATGTATCAATCAATCAATGTAATATCGGTACAATTATCGTAGCACATACGTCCAGGACTAGCAGGAGAATTTAGAAGATAACTATTGAGAGGAACCTATCTGTTAATGGCCTGTTGAAGAAGCCTTTGTTAAAGGGTTGGTCTCTCTTTAGAACGAATATCGAAAATTGTGGAATATCGCAATATTTATTTCTTACTAATATACTAATGTGCATAGAGCTGCATAGTTTTTGGTTGCACCCTATTGCACTAAAAGCTTGTCCATAGCACTCTTGTCTAACAAATGGTGGCAGTAAAAAGGGTATGAGGCCAGATTTGTCACTCAGCCTCGTCCACTGAAACACACTGAGCCTTCCAATAGTTTTAGGCTTTGTGGACATGCTGAGTATTTGGATGCATAAATTTCTGCACCATTTCTGCATCTCTTAGCAGGAAAAACACAGCGGACAATACATGCGGTTTTGACACGTTTTTGCAGGTGTTTTTCACCTGCGTTATTGTTCAGCAATGATTGATATTTGTAGCTTATGATCCTAGTTGAAAAAAAAGAAAGCTTATATAAAGATAGAGATAGATAGATACATAGAAAGATAAATAGATAGATATGAACAGATGAACAGATCGCCCATATGTAGCAGATTTACTGCATTGCTTTGAGCGCCCACCACCGGGCGGCGTTCACAGCAATGTGCCGGCAACAACCCATAGAGGTCTCTATGAGACCTCTGGTTGTCAAGGCAACGCGTCGCCGACCCCCGATCACGTGACAGGGGTCGGAAATGCGCTCATTTCTGGCCCGGCGGCCGGAAGCACTAGTTGAATGCCCGCTGTCAGCTTTGACAGTGAGATTTAACTAGTTAATAGGCGCGGACGGATAGCAATTCCGCTCGCGCCTATTGCGGGCACATGTCAGCTGTTTATAACAGCTGTTTGAATATATTTGCATTTTTTATCCAAGTCCTCACGCTGGAGATCATTCTTCCTTTCCCCGTTTCTCCTTTTGTGGACAACACCTCTGATCAAGGCACCTCCGTGCGTGTACTACTTCTCCATTCCTCTGGAACTGATGCCTGAGCGTGTCATGAGGGTGAACTCCTGCTGAAACTGGCGAGCTGAATTTTTCCTTTTTCCTTTTCCCTGTTTACAATTAATGTCAATGGGTGCAAAAAGGCTGAAAGAATTAACATGCTGCAGATTTGAATCTGCACCAAATCTGCAAGTCACATATAAGCAACGTGTGCACGAGACTTCAGGAATCCAATCAGGTTTTATGACAAATCCACATGGTAAAAACACAATGTGTGCGCACAACCTTGAAGTCCTGATGGCAAAAACACAGTTGTGTGTATTACAATTGATAAGGCTTAGTGATGTATCTGCGCACAAGATTCTTTAATCTGCCACCATCTTATGGATGAGAGAGCCGTGATGGCATACCTGTCAACTATCTTTGATTTTCCGGGATATCTAAGGTGAAAGGGATGTGATTAGTGTTGAGCGATACTGCTCGATATCTAAAAATATTGTATCGAAATGGTATCGCCGATATCACTAAATATCGTCGATATCCGATTCTGATACCGGAAGTCCCATGTAAGTCTATGGGAACAAAATATCGCAACAAAAAAAACCCTTTCTTTCGTTGTAAACACAAAATATACACACATAGAATACATATATATATATATATATACATGTCATTGTGACATATATATATACATATATTTATAGTTTATACACTTCTACATAGTAAAATAGACTCTGATTCAATTGCCGGGTAAAGCCGTGACATACCCCATAGAAGTCGACGGGCTCGGTGCCGAGTACCCCGAAAACCTTTGGCTCTGTGCGACTCAACTTGGGCGTCACGAACAGGATTCTGTAGCTCGCTATAAGCGAGTCCTGTGTGCCTGAATTGAACTGGTTTTGTGCTTGAGAATTGCTAAAATCATCAGAGAATGTATTTGCCATTTTTCCGCCATATCTGTGTCACGACGAGGCACTGGTGAAGAAGAAGGGCGTGCTCTTCATGGGTGTACACTCACTCAGTGACGCGAAAACGATGGCTCTAAATGGTACTGCAATGTAAGATCGTGCCCCACAGCTCTTCAGTTCCGCCTCCTCATCCTCCTCAGTGGGCGGAAACTAACACGAAGGTCCCGCCTCCCTACAAAAGAGGGGCCCTCTCCAGATGCTAATGACACATGTGACTTGGCAGAGATGGCTAATGGACACGAGCAGAAGTGTGAAGGGATGGAGCAGTCAGAGCTCCTCCCCACGGAAGCGACCCGATCGCCACGGAACCACCGTTGGGCACCCGGCCTGGAAACCCTCCTATGCTGCAAGAAGCGGAGGATACCCTAAGAGGCCTGGCCCGGCACCGGGAGGAGGTCGCCAGGATGGAAGCCAGCTGGCGTGCCCTAAAACTAAACTTGGAGCGGCGCCAATCCCTCTTACCTGAAGTGTCTGTACCGGAAGGTGAGGCACCCGTTCTAGTAGAGGAGTCCGTGCGGGCATCCCAGCCCTTGCAATGTGATCCGGTTGACGTTGTCGCAGTGGAGGCACCCGTTCGTGCAAAAAACCCTGCACCGGCAGCACCCCAGATCCCGCTGTCTGCCCCCGTCGCTGAGACAGAAGAAGCGACACCCGTCCTCATGGAGGAGGCCGCGCAGGCACCAGAGCACTACCTGCCTGTACCGGAGCCCCGACTGTCATCTGTTCCAGAGCCGGCTGCTTCCTCCGCAGGTGAGCGCCGCCAGGACTGGGGGGCGCCAGGAGAGCTGCCGCAAACCGGACACTGTAAGCTGGCATTTGATGGTGGAGACATGGAGCAGCTGGTGGAGGAGAATTACAACCGGCGTCAGGAGGAAGAGTGGAGACGTTGGGAGCGGGAAGCAGAGCGACAAAGGGAGCAGCGAGAAACCCAAAAGCTTCGGCAACGTAACCTGGAGAAGGACCGGGCAGATAAGGACCGGATGAGAAAGGATAAAGGAACCCTGTGGGAGCCGCGGCGTAAGGGTGCAGTACGGAGTTTTAAATTGAAAGGTGGTTGGGGCTTCATCCAGGAGCCTGGACTTTATTTAGAAGTTTTTGTGAACCGGCGGGACGTGGAGGCTCACCTCCCAGAAGGACACCCGGGGAGGGACCTGTTGCCAGGAGACTTGGTGACTTACACCCGACACTGGGGTTACAATGGATGGTACGCCCTAAATGTTACCAGGTGCGACCCCTACTCCCCAGAGTGTCAGGAACCTGTGAGACCCTCGGAACCTTCAGCCTCCCACATCCAGGCCTCTGCAAAAGTGCCCACCCCACGCCGTAAATCTCCCAAGCCTCCCTCAGTGGTCTCCTCAGCAGCCCCAGCTATGGACATGATAAGTATAGCTGGCCCGTACCCGGCGCCTGTTAGGCCCCCTGGGGTTCGTTCAGTCCGGGACATAGGGTTCTAGACCAGGAGGGAGATGAAAGAGGTGGCCACACAGACCCAGATAGCGGGTCACGACTTGACTGTACAGGCCACACGACGTCATCAGGTCCTGGTGGTCCTTGGTGCCTCGGATGTTTGGCAAGCATCAGAAGAGTACCAGGTGGTACCTGGAACACCCCTGCCAAAGAATTATAAATAACCCAGACAGGGTCCCTGTATGTAAATAGTTAAATTGTTTATGTACCCGGACGGGTGAATGTTCATAAAAAAGTTTTTTAATTTAATTAAAAAAAAAAAACACAGTTTTCATTACTTTTATTACAGTCTCATCCTGCGACGCCATCGATCTCCTGTAAAAAAATGAAAAAAAAAAAAAAGTATACCACCTGACCGACGCAGTCCATAGTAACGAGTGTCCCACGACGATCCAGCTCTGCTACATCAGAATGACAGGCAGAGCCTGTCATCCCGGCGCAGCACAGCTGATTACCTGCTTCCCCGGCGGTGACGTCATCGGACTGGTTTACGGCCGGGATTACCCTGCAGTCACTGCAGTTATCGCGAAAAAACTGCATGTGACCGCCAGGGAGAAGATAATGGCGGCCATCAAGCAGTCCAGGACGTGACCGCCGGAGATCTTCTGCCAGGTAAGTGCCGCTGACTCCTGACAGACCCGACCGACGGACACTCACAGTGACAGTGACAAATCCGATTCCGGTATTCGATAAGACGAAAATATCGAAACGAATTATCGAAAGGCCGATAGAGCTAATATCGGCCGATACCCGATATTTGCAGTATCGTATCGCTCAACACTAGATGTGATGTTTGTAACCCTTATCCAAAAGTGAGCGATGCAGGATGGAAGGGGACATTGTTGGCCGGGGGTTAGGGTGTTCCCATGTACGGAGGGAGCGGAGTTGTGAATGGGTCTTAAATGCCCCCAGAACTGTTGGAAACTATGGGCTAGCATAGAGACTTACCATCGAGTGGATATGCTGTAAAAATTGCATATATTGGAAAGGATAGACATTTTTCCACATTACAAATTATTTAATATTGGTCTTTAAGGCCCACCTCCTTTCATTGTTCTGACCTCCATTAATTTGTCACAGTAGGAAACATTTATCTCTTTATCGCTCTCTTGATGACCAGGTGCATTGATTTCAATAGGCATTAAGTACTGCATCATTTTCCCTGTGGTCCGCTGCAGGAAAACTGAACACTTGCTTCAAGTTTCCTCCACAGATTTCAGTTTAGTGATCGGTGAACCCCCCTACCAATCCAAACTTTGGACATTCTACAAAGGTTTTGTGCAAGTGCAGTTCCAATTTAGCGCTGTATGAACTGAACAGTAGATCTAGCAGTTCTCTGAATGCTGAGCTCTGTATAACCCCACCCACATCACTGATTGGTTGCTTTCTATGTACACTGTGCATAAGCAGAAATCTACCAATCAGGGGTGTGGGCGGGGATACCTAGAGCAGGAGGACTACATAACACGAGACAACTAGTCCACTAGTAATAATCTCCTGCTGATAAAACATTGATTTTATTGAATCTAAAACAAGCAGCCTAGTAAGTGACAATGCTGAAATCAGAGTCTCTGCCCCTACATAGTGCTGTTTTTAGACTAAATATCAAAAAACTGCTGACAGATTCTCTTTTTTAAAAAAAAAAATGTGAGAAATTCACTAAATTGCACAACTACTAATAAAACCAATAGAAACTGACCATTGGACGTGAGTCAACAGCGGCATACATGATATCCATCCATCCTTTAAATGTTGCCTTAAACAAAAAAGAGAATTTAGTTCAAAATGGGTTTTACTGTAAACCTGTATGTTTCCACTTTAATTGCTTTGTGCTACATCTGATGACTGTATGTTCTACCCTTCACAATACTGGATATTGTCTGTACATTGAACATATTTTCTGAACGTCAGAGCTCACATCACAAAATCTCTGTGCATTACCATTTCATATTCTGTTTACAATGGTGGTCAGGTCGTTCGCAAAAAAAAAAAAAGTGTGTACAAAGCCTCCTATTCTGTTTTCAAGAGGAAACAGCTGTGCCCGCCACAAGGGAGAAACACAGAACAATAAGGAAATAAAACATGTTGTCAGAACGCCAGCAAAGTATCACCATGTCGGCACACTACATATTGCAGTCATTAGCACCGATTCTGGGTCTATGTACGGTAAATAATGCATTTCTAGGGCGCGATGTCATGACTGGCATGGGCTCAGCACTGAACACAAAATCCCAGCGATGAGATGATCCGCCCGAGATGCACAGAACATTCCTACATCACTGCTGAGCAGCAGAAAACAGAACATGAAGGTTGCAAAAATGAATATTGAGTAACGGTTATTAATGAAGGAAAATTGTCACAAACCAGAACCTGAGTTTCATTAAAATAATAAAAACATATGCAAAGAATATAAACGGGAACTGTCTCCACAACTTTAATAAATTTGTTATACTCGTAAAAATAGTTGTAAAATGAGCAAATAAGCAACACAAAATGTATCTCTTCTTCTATGGTATTAGCCTGTAATCACATGTGCAGTTTTGTGAGTAATTGTTGCACTTTTGCCATGGTTTGTATACATTTTGGTGATTATTAACATAATAAAAAAAATAACATAATAAAAAATAACAATAAAAAAAAATCAAATTTCATCTCGTATATTTGCAGCTGTCGTAATGGCACCTTTTCACATGGTGATTTTGGCAGGATTAGCCCACCATATAATGTTTATGGGGGCCTCCCACCTCTCTGCCTACACATGATGTCAGGTCAGAGTAGGAACCAACCGTTGGAAGTTTAATGGCTGATCCATTTGTTCGGCATGGATAAGCTACCTGCTAATAGAGAACACGGGAGTGCTCAGCCGAACCAATCGTTCCTGTGTATAGGGGAGTAGGGACATATAGCTTGTTAGGCCTATAGCTATTTAATGCTTGCAACCAACGGGATGGACGAGCAGAACACGTGTTTGTTAGGCCGGAATCACACATGCGAGAAACACGGCCGAGTCTCGCATGTGAAATCCCAGCTCTGGCGCCGGCACTCGGGAGCGGAATGTGTGGCTGCATGTATTTCTATGCAGCCGCTCGCTCCACTCCAGAGTGCCAGCGCCAGAGCTGGGATTCCACATGCGAGACTCGGCCGTGTTTCTCGCATGTGTGATCCTGGCCTTAGGTGGCATGATTTTTAAGCTTGCTGAAAAATCAATTATCTCAGCAGCACACCATCCCGTGTAAACAAAACTTGTGCTGCCAAAAACTTTATATGCTATGCACACAGAACGATCACGTTTGTCTACAGAAGTGAATTGCTTGTGCATGGTCATTAAATAGCCTGTCTAAGCAGACCAAGTGAACTTTAGTTCAAAGGGATGGCCTGTTCTTTAAAAATCTGTCAGATGTTTTGAAAATGAGAATGAATAATACCTAGAAAAATACATGGATGGCTACACGTCACCAGATTTAAAATATAAACGGCATACCTAATTCAATAGGGTTCTTAGACCTGATGTACTTAATTGATAACTACAATAATCCATTTAGAAAGTTTTAATTTAATCTCCGCACACCTAGTCCTATTGCGAGTTCCTCAGTGTCCCTCCTCCCTGATGCCGCTGAGATCTCACACTGCTCAGTACAACCTGTAGCTTTTAGGTTGAGTGGGTGGGGATTGATCACAGTTGGGCTTGTGGGCTCTCATTTTCTAGATGCTCATTTTAATATCTGGATTTGTAAAGCCATTAAGACATGATTATCTAAACTAAGTTCTCCAGCCTCAACAGTTCCAAGAGATCTATTTACTAACGTATGCCGCTCGTATTCAGAAATCTGGTGACAAATCTGCTTTAAATATTACATTTTCACCAATTTCTCAATTTCAGACCACCTCTCATGGTCCAGTGAGCTCTACTAATGTGCTGGTGATCCTTCACAGGCAGACAGGCTCTACATCAGCCATGACGGAGATGGGGGCTACGTATGTGGGTCAGATTACTAGATGGGTGCGTCACTTATGTCACATGACATAACACAGGAAGGTAGGAGATGATCTCTGTCGGTGTCAGAACAGGGGCGGAAGTGTAGCTTCTTGGGCTATGAGAGATAGAGTGATATTAAGATATTAATACAGATTTCACATGAAATCTATATCACTAAGGTTTATTTGTTTCAATTTTTAAAATATAAAAAACAACTTTTTTTGTCACCGGACAAACCCTTTAAGTAACTAAAAAACAGGGGCTTGGAAATTCCTCATGACCGTAAGTGTGTTATGTCATCTTTTTACATTTCTCCCTGCATTTGTGATGTGCTTCGGTGGAATTAATGATAGGATTTATAGCCCCGTAGTGGACCAACACACAGAAACGTCTGCTCTGCTTGAGTAGATTACACCTGGAAATGCATTTTCCACTTCTCCAATCAACTAGAATCAGGACATTTATAGACGATCTTTAATTTTCTTATTCTTCATGGCTACTTTTCCAATCACTGATGATTTTTTACCATAAAACAATTTTCTGATTGAGTACAGAACAAATAAAACTGTTCCCTGGAAGTCTAATGTAATTCCACCTACGGCTTTCTACAGAAAGGGAATTAAACTGGGTGACTGGTTTAATCACACAAAAAGAAAGAAATTAAAAGTCGAATAATGGATGGACTTGTAAAAAAATATATATCTTTATTGTCTCTTCTTCTTGAAATAAACTGGTGCAATAAAAAAGGAGTTATTGATTTAGGGTGAATTTGCCACGACAGACAGACTTTATGAGATATTTAAGCCTGTCAGTTTGTGGCTTGGAAGTTCTATATTCTGTCCCCCAGTACATGATATAAATCTTCACATCATGATAAATGTAAAAGATCATTTGCTTTTATGTATTTATGCACCATGAAGCTGGGTATATAGGTCAGGGGTGTCAACTTGACTTTTTATTTTTTCTGGACAGCTAATCAAAAAATCAGGGACAGAGAAATTTTTTAAGGACGCATTGGAAAACCATAACAAATCATTGTGATTATAAGTGATACATGTCTGCATCCCATAATTCTGAAATGGAGTCATCAACTGCATTCACTGTAAACTGTAAAATGCTGACAATTACAGTCAAAATAATCACATAATCTGTTTTCAGAGGTGGATGGATGTAAACAGTTGCAGAGCAGAACAGCACAGCTGGGTTAAAGGTTTTAGTGGCCACAGCTGGGTATTGCATGCAGTTCCTAAGAATAGGCAGTCAATACTAAAAGATTTTTAAAGCAGTTGTCTACTTCTCAGAAAACCTCTTCTCAATCTGTATGTTTCCCTCTCAGTAATATAATAACACTTATACTCACCTCCATTGCCTTTACAGCGTTGCTGGCACTGGCTCTCCCAGAGATTACATGACATTGTTATGTCACGAGATCCCTGTGGCAAATCAGCGCTGGCAGCACTCTCCTCTGCTATGGATATAATTGATATCTGGAGGAAGAGAGAGGTGCGGCTGCTCTCTCACTTTCTCAGGAAGTCTTGATTTGCCCAAAACAGGACAGAATCAAGTCAGCACTGATTGGCCTCAGTGATCGCGTGACATAACACTGTCACGTAAGTTCCTGGAGAACCAGTGCCGACATTGCTGAAACGGCGCTAGCATTGGAAGTGAGTATAAGTGTTATTATTTTACTGAGATGAAACATAAGGATTGAGAAGGTGTTGTCTAAGTAGTGGACCACCCCTTTAGAAGGCTTTTACACTAGTATTGACTGCCTATTCTTAGGAACTTCAGTAACCAGCAGAGGCCACTAAAACAGTTAACCCAGCTGTGCCATTCTGATCTGCAACTGTTTGCATCCAACCACCACCAGAGCTGAGTACAGAGCTGAGTGGTCGTGTGTAGTGTCGGACTTTCATTGGTTGTATGAAAATAGAGTCAGTTAGTGCCCAACCAGATGTCACTTCTCATTTTCTTTCATATTTTCCATGTCTCCCATGCTTATTTAATTAAAATTGCTGCTATGGAGAAAAAAAAGACATGGTATTATACTTACCACTTGAAGCAGAGCCAGATAACCTGCACCGACATTATCAAAGTTGACTTTAACTTTTGTCCAGTAGGCTTCTGTCATGTTCATCATTTCACACATTGTCTTATTGTCTACAATAGACACATCAAGCTCAGTCTTGTTCTCGGTGTAAACGCATTTTCCAAATTTTCCAGCAAATAAATTCACTCCCATGATGCTAAAAATTAGCCAGAATATGAGACACACCAGCAGAACATTCATGATGGATGGGATAGCCCCAATCAAGGCGTTCACTACGACCTTAAAGCGGAATAAAATATAATTAGTAATTATTACAAAGGAATAAAAGAAACAATAAAAAAGGACTACGATCATAATGCATGGATCTGTCAGCTTGATTTTATATTAAGCAAGATGGGGATGTCTTACTTTTAGGCATTGGGAATATAGGAGAATGACAATATAAATTATTATGGCCTTTATAAATGTATTAGACAGACATCAAAATTATGGAATAAAAATGATGCTTTAATAAAATCAAGCATTGCGCTACATAGATTCACTTTGTGAGTCGTAAAGAATTATTTTAGGAAACAGAATTGATATTTGCAGGACACAAAGGTATGTATTACTAAATGCAATTTACCCTGGAGTCACTGCCTGGTGAATACAACACTATGTAAAATGTAAGGTATTCTAATGATGATCTTCAGTGACAATTTCAAGGGGTAAAAATAGGGGAAGCCCAAAGCCAGGTTTAATCCTGTTCTGCCACATTTTATAAAATGATTGAATGTCTATTACTTTTGGATTTGTAGATAAATCTGATACATACATAAGTCTGCTGCAAATGCTCAACCGTTATCAATGATGTTCGAAAAAGCTCCATCACCAAATCCACCTAACCATAGATGTGAAGAGACACGAATACCTTATGTATGAACATTATTATTTGAAATATCACATACAGTAAAAGATAGGGGTTCCCTGTATTTATGTCACACTTAGGTCGGGGATCTTCTCTCTCTGCTTGTATGGAGATGGCGGTCCACCTCTGAGAACATTTTTTTTTTAAATTTTACTTAAATGTATCTATTTGAGGCTAAAAATCATTTTTGAAATTCGGTCTCATTAAACATGTTGCACCATTTGGCTTTTACAGGCTCTCAGTTACACTACATATTCAACTTTGATGTGGTCTGTAGTCATGGATTCTCCATTAACGCATCCGGCAGCCGGCAATAGACAGTGCAACACAAAGACTATAGAAGACAAATGGCGGAAAATCAAAACGATTTTTAGCTAAATATACATGCATTTATATGGAGGAAAGAATGTCCACGAATGTGGACAACCCCAAATATATCAATGTACAATATCTTAAATGCTGGTTCTTAAGTCTTTTACGATGTGAACATCGATGTAGATGGAGATTTCAATGCAGTATCTCTATGATATAAATGAAAGAGGAACATAAATTTTGGCATTTGATAACATTTTATAACCCTCTAATTCCCTGTAGAACAATGGGTGTCTGGATGTCTGTGTCTGCGTCTTTCTGTCCTTTGAGCTGCACACATCTTGGTGGTCTTCTGAGCGATAGGTGGGGGTCACAGGACCAAGACCTCTACTAACCTGCAGAAAATTAAAGGGCCTAAAATTATTTAAAAATAAAATCAAAACTTCAGATGCTCAACCAGCAAATCGGCCACTGGGAGGATGGAATGGAATAACGCCAGGGGGCGCCAGGGAGCATACTTCAGCAGATGAAAGCTTGTTATTTTTTGAATGGAACATAATTTTTAATAATTGAAAATTACAAAACTATTTGTTTCCACCTTTTCTGCTTAGTTGAATGCATTCTTTATGGTGGCATAACCCCTTAAACACCACTTGTCTACTATCTAGACTGAATGAGTAATAAAAATTAAAATGATAGTTAACGGATGATAAATTTTGATAAGAGGAAAAGCCCTTTAACTATATAGCATCAGGAAGTCATTGATGATATAGGACAATAGCACATAACTGGCATACAACCAGGATGTGTGATTTTTAGTATTTTAAGTTAAGATATATATACGACTATTGACTTTGACCATATTTAGGCATTAGTGTCTCTTCATCAACAAATGCATTTCCAAATTTTCAGGCCATTGCATGAATCAATATAGATATTTTGTCCATTAAAAACAAAATCTGTGATCTCACAAACTATTCAGTAGAATATGTTGTGACCACTGATCAACTGATTTTTCCATTTTCCAATCTCTATCCAACAGAGATTGCATTATTCAGATACTTTGATAATCAGGGAAGGCTCCCCGATCTTCCATTTTCAGCCATTTACCACCTGTGACACAAATTATTCATCTATCTTTGGCCACATAATGGCTATGCTGTACGGAAGATTTGCCCTAGCAGCAGGGAAGCTCATATAATGCTTCTAATTTAACTTTGAAAACTTTTGAAGGTCATTTGCCACAAATGGCGCTTGCGTGAAGGCATAGGAAGGAAGAAGAAGTAGAAATGAGATAAGATGTAAGAGATATTCAGCAACCATGGCCACAACATGTCTAGGAGTAGATTGTGAATTGTTTGCATTGCAAATTAAGAAACATGCTAATTACATTGCATTAGTTATATGGAGACTAGTTTCTTTACAAAGTCAACATTTTCAACAGTTCATGAGCAATATGTATCTCTGTATGATTACATAAAGACAGGACTGAAATCAGCAGTTCTCAAACTTGTCATTTACTGGGTATACCATTAGCCAGTCCTGTACTAGACCTTATCATTTGGAATATGAGACTAGTGATGGTGGCAAGCCTTCCATATTTGTTGAATTTGTTAAAATTGTTCTTCTTTTTTTCCACTATAGTGAAATATTGAAGAGTCACAGTAATGCTATAACTTTACCAAAACTCTCTAGTGACCTAATTTCACCATGGAGTCCCCAACCTTAACTATAAATAGGAGAATAATAAGAAATATAACAAACGCATCTATATAGCTGAGGATGGACGGCATTATTAACAGTGAGGCCCAGTAACACAGTTTAAGAGCCACCAGGTAAAACAAAAGTATTAGGAAAATCAAAGTCACATTAGAAGTCGCACTACAAACTTCAACCATTTAGACATTAATTTCATTAACCATTAGACAAGTTAGAGTTTACATTAATATGTGGACACTGCAAAAAAAACACATTCATAGAAAAGACAAACAATTCCACACTAAACGTTGCGATTAGTTATTCTTGGTAAAGTGTAATCTGTATTGACGGTATTAGTCAAGTTTCAATGTTGGGTACGTAAGATATGTATGGCTACAAATCAGAGGGGGAATTTATCCCAAATCTGTTTTAAAGGTCCTAGCTTCAATAAGTTGCTAGGGCAAATTAACGGAGAACACCGGCAATATTCTCGAAAATACTTGAAGGGGTTGTTTAACCTCATGCATGGGGCTCTTGCACATACACTCTACATTAGATAGAACAATGTGCTACTATTAGTGATGAGCGAGTATGCTCGTTGCTTGGGTTTTCCCAAGCATGCTCGGGTGTTCTCTAAGTATTTGGGAGTGCTCGGAGATTTAGTTTGTGTCACCGCAGCTGCATTATTTGCGGCTGCTAGACAGCCTGAATACATGTGGGGATTCCCTAACAAACAGGCAATTCCCACATGTAATCAGGCTGTCTAGCAGCTGAAAATCATGCAGCTGCGGCGACACAAGCTAAATCTCCGAGCACGCCCAAATACTCGGAGTACACCCGAGCATGCTCGGGAAAACCCGAACAGCGAGCATACTCGCTCATCACTAGCTACTATCAGTATGACCTTATTACATTAGATCTGTAAGGAAAATGTATAACTGGCAGCAACCTTTAGAAGTCAGACCCATGGTTATCAACTGATCACAGAGCTGTCTTAGTTCCAAAAAGGGTTTGTCATCTACAGGATCGGCGCTAAGTAGAGATGTGCAAACAAAATTCGCATTGAATTTTAAAAAAATATTTGATTCAGCTGAATGCAAATTACTTGTGATTCACTGCGGGGGCATCCAGCAAATTGATGGCCAGATGCTAGATTATGGAGGGCTGAGAATGAGTTAAAGCAAAATTTTAAACTCACCTCTATTTAGCCCTCCCCATACCTGTCTCTCTGAAGCAAGTCATCTGATCATCTCTTTTTCTGTTATCTTCTGTCTGCTATCTTCATTCTGGACCAACAACCTTTTCTGGATGGGTCTTCAGTCACTAGGTTCCACAGTATCACATGGGATGCGATGCATGCCAATCATGAGTGCCGCACCCTACTTGACCACACACGCTATGACACCTACCTGACATGCCTCACACCCATGTGTTGTTGTGAGGCCTAGCAAATGTAAGACATAGCTGATTGGAATGACGATAGAAGAAAGAAGATAGAAGAAGAATGATAGCAGGCAGAAGAGCTAATCAGATGATAGTGTCTGGACAGGTACAGGGAGGGCTGAGAGGGGGTGACTATTAGCATTTTAAAATGTGTTTTCAGCAGACTGAATTCACATCAATTTGAATTCAATTCAATGTGAATCAAATTCCCTCCCCACCTGAATTGAGTGAATCTGCCCAAATCGAATTTCAAAAAATTTGCACAACACTAGTGCCAGGTGATCGACCAGTTAAGAGGATGGGGGCCCAGCGTCCCCAGGTAGAAACAAGTAGTCATTCAGGAAAGTTGTGGCTTCACTGAAAGTTCATGTATGATAGCGAAATCTTGTGCTAAGCTATCTTTGACAAATGTGGAGCAAATGATTTGGATAACTGATTTCCAACAACCCATTAACTTGCCATGTTTATAAGATAGTTAATCATTTGGTCTTCTACTAACTTTGCTGAACTCCCCACAAATAGGAACACTAGGGAAAACAAAAAGTAAAACAAAGATTCAGCCATGTTTGAATCCTAAATATTGAGGCTATTCTATCAAATATTACTAAACTTCTCCCTTTGAAACCACTTTACCAATACATTGAGGAAATGTCATTACAAGCCATTCCCTAAAATCAAAACAGGAGCATTTTGGCAAGAAGGAGCATTGCTTATGACTCCTGTATTTTATAAATGGAATGAGTAAAATAACTGTCCTTTAAGATATACATCCAAGGACCTTTGTATATGTTGTATATGTACAGTAGTAATTGATAACGCGGCCCTATTCACGTCACTGGTTGGCTGTCAGGGATTTGACTTAAATTTGATAAACTCTGTAATTTATAAAGTATCCAAGGATTTGTTGAACTGAAATAGTTACAAGGAGTTTATAGTAGGTATAGTAGATACATGCAGGTTATGTCACACGTATCCCTGTACAAAGAAAGACATGAAATGTTGCTGGTTTAGAAATGAATGAACAGATGCTCATTTACTTGTAGAGTTCCTAATTAATGGCCGACAGCCGAATATCAGTCAGGCAAAAACTGACAAATACAGAGCACAATGAGGATGCTGAGCTAACATGCATCTTAAAAAGGAATCATGCAGAATTCGTAAAGAATATACATTTACACACAAAAGGTTAGCAGCAACTATGACAATTCACTTCTTCTGGATACACGGGTAGTGTCTGGTGAATGTTTCTCAACACAAATCAGTTATGTCCGTATTTTGATATGGTGAGTGGTCGGATGATTAAAATATAACTTTTATTAAACCAATTAATAAAATAAGCCCAAAACAATGACCATCAACAGAGAACAAACAGCATATAAAACACAAGGTGCACCTCTACCGTCACAGTCATATCCGATTCATACCCAATTAAATAAATAGCAAGAAGAGATTCAACAGAATCCTACTCATTTCCATCCAATCCAATACCAAACTGGCACATTAATAACTGGGATCCATAGGATCAGACAAACTTGCAAGATGGTATTAATAATCATTTTATTAAAAAAAGGAACATTCTCACCCAAATTTCCAAATGTGAAAACGATTCCAAGTTGTTGCTCTTAGTAGCGTGACAATAAGCCCCACTATTTGTGCCCATTGCTTGTCCAGGTCGGAGGTGGTAACTCCAGGTTATCTCCCAACGTGTTTCCTCTTATTGATTCATCAGGGGAGCGGCTGGTATCAACAGTGGTCTCTCCTGCCACTGCTGTAGTCGGGAGCCCTTACCGCAGTTCCCGGTTTTTGGATCCCTCTGTGCTGCATTCACCCAATGAATCAATCATTTATACCATCTTGCAAGTTAGTCTGATCCTTTGGAGTTTAGTATAATGTCATCTTATCTATTAAATAGTTGCCACTGACACTAATTATCCTGAGGTTAAAATTCTCAATTATTAATATGCCGGTTTGGTATTGGATTGAATGGAGATGAGTAGAATTCTGCTGAATCTCACCTTGCCATTTATTATTTATACTTAATTGAGTAGGTGCCACAGGCATCAGGCATAAGGTGTTATCCGAGCATGTTTGGGTGTTAACCGAGTGTCTTCAAATAATATTTTCAAGTCCCCGCGGCTGCATGTCTCACAGCTGTTCAACAACTGCAACACACGCAGGGATTGCCTAACAAACAGGCAATCCCTGAATACTTTGCGGATGTAGAACAGCTGCGAGACATGCAGCCGCGGGGACTTGAAAATATTATTCGAGCATGCCAAAGACACTTGGTTAGCACCTGAGCATGCTTGTATAACACCTTATCCGAGTACATTCGCTCATCACTACTGGAAATCTCTCAAAAATTCATGAAAGGGTAAGAAGAAATTGGTCCGGGAGGCGGCTAATAGGCCTACAGCAACATTATAGGAGCTGTAGGAATTTCTGGCAAGTACTAGTTGTGTACGACCTCACAATCTGACAGATTAGGACCTTTACTGCAGGGAACAGCATGCAAAGATTGCCAGTTCTAGATGTTCTAACCTTATAGACTCCTACCCGATAAGATTGAACGCTGTCATAAATTCAAAAAGTTCTTCAACAAAGTATGAGTTTAAGGTTGTTCATATTATTTTCTTTTTCAATTGAATTGTACAGATTATAGAAGACATTAAAGGTGGAAAAAGTTCCAATATGAGTCTTCTTGGTATGATTTCTTTACATGACAGATTTTCCCAGGGGTGTGTAGACTTTTTAGCCACCGTAACTAAATGTGAACAACACCAATAAAAATAATATTGTGCAGTTACTTTTTATGCAATTTCCTATGCCTAAAAGGTCAACAAAGGTAAGTTTGAACTTTTGGTGTCCTCTATTTCTTTTTTTTCTTCTTTAGTTAAAGTTCACATTCCAAAAAATGCTTTTCTCTTTACTGGCAATATTGCCGCATACCCGTGAAAGATTCTGTACAACTGGAACATGTATTGTGCTCTGAACCCTTCCAGTCTGAAAACAATCTCACTGTATTGTGTGCCACAGCTAGGGCTCTGAATTTCTGCATATTAAAGGTGACATTTTTAGGCATCACTGCCAACGACCGGCCTCTGGAGACATGAGAGGGCCAAATTTTCAGACCACTATGAAGGCATATGAATTAGCTCATTGTGCAATAAATGTGTTTAGCATAAATGAAAAACAGTTTCATTGCTTCTTTAATTGTCCTGTAAGTGTAGCCTGTTTTTGCCAGATATTTTGCATTGGTACATGAAATAATTTTTTTTCTGGGAAAGACACAGAAGTCTCTTTAATATATTTTACGGAAACATATTTTGAAGTCATATTTTACATACAATCCCGACATGTACCGTAGATATTCAAAAATTTAAAAAAGCCTTAATTGTGGTGGTTGTAAAGAAATGATTTTACTAGTGCCACATCCTATGTCACTATGAGGGGCATTGCTGCATTACTACTGCAGGAAAGAACTGGTTACACTATAGTTCAGAAGTATAATATAGCGTAGCACTGTATATGAACTTAAAATTGGCAACTCTAGGGTTAACTATTGTTAGAGCAAACCTCCGGATCTAACATTAGAATTCAGCATCACTATAACTAGACTCATGAGACCCAACAGCACAATACCCTACTGAGGAGGAACATGGAGCGTTGAGCTTGTAGTTTTTATTCCCCATTTGTTTTCATAACAGTATGATCACATAAGCTCAAAAACATACCGTAAGTTTTTGAGCTAAAAGGCCTCCCAAAAAGATTGCTGGATTCTTTTTGTTAAATCAAAGGGGTCATTTAAAGTTATAGAATGTTGCTTTAGATAGCTAAAATGTATGGAAAATTTAGGAAATAAAATTATATACTGTGGATTAATCATCTGACATTAATGTTTGATCAAGTTCAAAGAATCTTAATGATTGTGGACAACCTGGACCACGAGCCTGAGAGGACCCAAGGGTCCCTTTACTCATATGAGAATATCAGTAATATATTATATGCGATAGTTAAGAGAGTCTAACAGGGTTTGCATTGTGGAAAAGAAGACCAAGTGACGCCAATTAATTTAAACCAAGTTAATGTAGCATTACATAATGACTAAAAATGTTCATAGGATCTATAAAAACTAAAATGTAGCCACAGTTCTGACAAAGAACACATATTAGAGTGATAAGCAAACTATTCTTGTCCAAGCACAATGTGTAGGCTGGTGAGATATGAATCAGTTAGGACCTTCTTCTGACTTGACTGAGATTCTAAATTCATGACATCTTTAATCTTAATGTCATCATCTTGGCAGTTCAATCATTAATTCTTCCAAGTTTCGTATTCAGAATTTTTTATTAAATGCTGCTTTTAATCAACATCAAGGTTCACAGCATATGTTTTAGATGTGTTCTAAAATATCCTATATTAAGAAATTATATATCAAAAAAGTCCTAAATTAATAAATACCACCTCCAAAAACTAATCATTAACCATATCCACCATAATTAAATGGAAGAAAAGAGGCAACGGTGCCTCAACCAAATGCCTACTATTCTGTAAACAATATACCCCAAGGGGTAGCTGTGGGCGGCTGTGCCAGGACCTATATATGTGTAAGCAGAGGATTTCTCTGGTTATAATGGCTAGCGTTTTATATGCAGCATGTTAATTGTGACATCAGGTTTTATGGAATATCTTTGCACTTTAGCCTTAAATGACATGTTTTTCTGTGATTAACTTATTGCACTGGGCACTTTATGGAATATTGTTTACAGAATAGTAGGCATTTGGTTGAATGGCATTGTGCTTTTTTATAACCATATATCCCTAAATGGTCCATGGCTTATGCTGTACCCACAGTATCTAAGTGTCAAGTTTATTTTTATTACTATTGGTTAAGACTATTAATAAGCAATGACTGCTGACAGTGACAAATCATCAGTTAGGCCAATTAATGAGTTTAATATTCTCAGTCCAATCATGGATCGCGGTCTCCTGACCCAAAATTAACAGCATCATGGGCATACATGAACCTGTTGAGTTTGGAGACCAGCAGATGGTCCAGACATTGCGGTGTGTACTAATACGATGACTGGCGGATGTGTAAAACTAGCCTTATGCTCTAGAAATTTATTGCCCAGTCTTGAAGACTGTATTCTTGGTATTCTTAACACTGATTTTCCTACATAATTCCAGTTGATAAGATTAGATGAAGTTTACAGTCATGAAATTCATGACTGTAAAGTCATTGAATTCTATCAGAACATAATAAATAACATCTGGTTTTAAGAAGGTCAAAAAATTAAATACAACACCAAATGAGAAGCAAAACATGGCCAATTTGTGCACACTGTTAAAAGCTAGGCCAAAATGCAGAAGCAGTGTGTGAAAAATTAAGTACACCCATAAATCTATGGTTTATAGAACCACTTTTAGCAGTAATAACATGCAGTACTCATTTTTTGTATGATTTCACAAGTCTCTCATAGCTTGCTGTAGGACTTTTTGAACCACTCTTATGCACAACAATGTTTAAGTTACTTGAGGTTTGTGTATAGGAAAGATGTGTATCTTCGTACCGTGTTAGCCAGTAGATAGAAAAATATTTAGACTTGAGAGTCCTCAGTGGTTGATACCTTTTAATGGCTAACTGAAAAGATGGTAACAAATTGCAAGCTTTCGAGACTACTCAGGTCTCTTCATCAGGCGTAGACTAATACAAAATCTGAAGAATCACATATTTATATACACAACAGGACACAGGAATAATGCAATAGGTAAGACAAGTGACGTGAAGCAGAACTGTCATTATGGCAGAGGGATGAACATAAATATTGGAACAGTTCATAGATAAGGAGAGAAAGTTTTATTGCCCTCTGATTGGGGTCTGGTATTGTGTTTTGATGCCCCTAGAAGGTCAGGGAAGCAGATTCCTTAATTGATATAGAAATATAGGAAAGATGTGTATCTTCGTACCGTGTTAGCCAGTAGATAGAAAAATATTTAGACTTGAGAGTCCTCAGTGGTTGATACCTTTTAATGGCTAACTGAAAAGATGGTAACAAATTGCAAGCTTTCGAGACTACTCAGACCTGAGTAGTCTCGAAAGCTTGCAATTTGTTACCATCTTTTCAGTTAGCCATTAAAAGGTATCAACCACTGAGGACTCTCAAGTCTAAATATTTTTGATATAGAAAGACATTTTTGAGGTTTGTGGGCATTCGATTATGCACAGTTCTATTAACGTTTCTTCAGTTGGGTTGATGTTTGTACTTTCATTGGGCCATTGTAACAGATTGATTTTTTTTCAGACATTTTTATGTAGATTTACTGTTGCCCTCTTGCATGACCCACTTTTGGCCAAGCTTTATTTCTTTGATAGATGGCCTCACCTTTGACTCTAAAATATTTCGATATACAGAGGAGTTTGTGGCTGACTCAATGACTGCAAGTTGCTCAGGTCTTAAGGCTGCAAAGAAGCCCAAATCATCACTTCTCTACCACAGTGCTTGACAGTTGGCATCAGATACAACTTTGCACACTTTAGCTTTTTAGAAACAAGAGTCTTTCTCCTGGCAACCCTTAACATGATGAGACCTTTAGAGACTGATCTGTAGCTCTTAGCTTTTTTGCAAATGTCATTCCAGGGTAAATTGTCAACTTTCTTGAATGTTTTGCACTTGTGAATAATCTTGAGCAGCACAGTGAATCTGTGGTTGAAATTGTAGGACTAGGGTCTGGGGTTCAAATCCCACCAAGGACAACATCTGCAAGGAGTTTGTATGTTCTCCCAGTGTTAGAATGAGTTTCCTCCGGGTACACCAGTTTCCTTCCACACTCTAAAGACATACTGATAGGGAATTTAGACCTCGAGCCCCAATAGGGACAGCGATGATGATGTCTACAAGATGCTGTGGAATACAATGGCGCAATATAAATAAGTAAAATAAATAAATAGATATTTCTCACTGTAAAATGATGGACTTCAAATTGTTTGGACATGGAATTATAACTCCTTCCACATTGATGGGCAGCAGCAATTGCTTCCCTAAAATCATAGCTGATATCTTTCCACCTTGGCATAATTTCATAGAGACCTTAATGTTATAGACCAGCAAATTTCCAAAACTTCTGCTTTTATAGAGGTGTTCACATTTGCTGATGAAAAATTAAGCAGCAATGGCTGCAGCCTATTCTCTTTTCTCTTTATTCTTATAAAGTGGTAAGGGTGTACAAAACTTTTCCTACACTACTTCTGCATTTTGGCCTAGATATTGTTAAATTACTAAAAAGACAGTAAAATATTTAGAGTTGAGAGTCCTCAGTGGTTGATACCTTTTAATGGCTAACTGAAAAGATGGTAACAAATTGCAAGCTTTCCAGACTACTCAGGTCTCTTCATCAGGCAAAGACTAATACAAAATCTGTAGAATCACATATTTATACACAACAGGACACAGGAATAATGCAATAGGTAAGACAAGTGAGGTGAAGCAGAACTGTCATTATGGCAGAGGGATGAACATAAATATTGGAACAGTTCATAGATAAGGAGTGAAAGTTTTATTGCCCTCTGATTGGGGTCTGGTGTTGTGTTTTGATGCCCCTAGAAGGTCAGAGAAGCAGATTCCTTAATTGATGTAGAAAGACATGAAACTTTGGGATATATTCATTCCAGCACTCTTAGCACTTTGTATGAGTAGTCTCAAAGCTTGCAATTTGTTACCATCTTTTCAGTTAGCCATTAAAAGGTATCAACCACTGAGGACTCTCAAGTCTAAATATTTTTCTATCTACTGGCTAACACGGTACGAAGATATACATCTTTCCTATTTTAAAAAGACAGTGTAATTGTATTGTTGTTCATCTGAGGTTGTATTGGTTGTATTTTAGGACCTTCTAAGGACTATATTTTTTTTTGTAAAACTGTAGAATTTTATGAACGTGCACTTAGTTTTTCTTATGATTATATGTTAGATAAACCTAGAATAGAAGATATTGTTGTTGGAAAGCAACAAAAAATGGAAATATAACCACTTCTCTAGTTACAGTGCTCCAGTGACCAGGTGACTGCGAACTGTAGTACACAACTAGTATTTTCAGGGTTAGGTCTTCCCAATCACAGATTTCTACAGGTGTGGTAGTGGCAGGGGTAATGTAATGTTGAAAAACAACCACTCAAATGGCTGACCATTTAATATATTGTTTGGGCAGAAGCTGCTCTCCATTCAATGAGTAACACTGTCAGTTTCACAAGGAACCAATGAGTTTTCAGCAGTTAACGAAAATGATCACTGATATGAAATTTTATAAAAATCAGTGAGTAAACATTACATAGTTTACATCAAATGATCCTGAATTTTAGTGTGACAAACCATGTAAATGAATATTGAGAGTTAACGTGGCCATACATGCTGATGGATTGAAGAAATCTAAAGCAGACACTTTTAGTAAGACCAGATCACCAGCTCACATGAACTGTATATGGCGGCATCACTGCACTTATGGAAAAGAAGAATTGGACATGTCGGATTCTGGTTCTATGAAAGGTAATCTCTGTGAGTGCCATCTCGTTTCTACAGGCAGTTGATTATGTCAATTTGTCCTAATTTGTTTCCAAGAAGTACTGTCTCTCCTTGCGGAGATTGACATGCTAAGCATGCCGAGATGAGGAGACTTAAAGCCGCAATGCTCCTCTGGGAAATATGCAAATTGTCTCTTCAGAGATGAAGAGGACTAGAACTCTAGTGCCACCTACTGGAAGTAGCAATCCTAAAAGTCAATGTCGACCCTTTAACGAGCCTTGTCACATGACTTAGGATAAAAGCCAAACCAGGATCTCAATTTGCAGACACTGTGTTTCGGGGTACTGGCCTCGTCAGTGCAAAGTGTGAGATGATCTGGTTTGGCTGTGTGAGAGGCGTCTGACCGATATCCAAGAAGTACTGTCTCTCCTTCCGGAGATTGACATGCTAAGCATGCCGAGATGAGGAGACTTAAAAGACGCCTCTCACACAGCCAAACCAGATCATCTCACACTTTGCACTGACGAGGGGCAGTACCCCGAAACACAGTGTCTGCAAATTGAGATCCTGGTTTGGCTTTTATCCTAAGTCATGTGACAAGGCTCGTTAAAGGGTCGACAATGACTTTTAGGATTGCTACTTCCAGTAGGTGGCACTAGAGTTCTAGTCCTCTTCTTCATCTCTGAAGAGACAATTTCCTAATTTGTTTAAAATTTTAGTATAGTTCATTTCCAGATCAAAAAATATGTTGAGTAAAAAAAAAAATACTTAAGACATCTTTATGTGAAATAGATCAACTTACGGTACTTCTTTAGTCTAAATTTCCCTTTAATGCTTTTTCCAAGTTAGCAAGTTTATCACTAGTAGTTTTACCATTATGGTGTGTATATATATGGTCATCATGAAAGTGATAATTAATCAGAATCTCCTTCAACTTTAGGAGAAATACTTATCTGTTTGGTAAGAGGTTTAAGCAACTAAATACTAAAAAATGACCATGTTTTGTGAAGTTACATCATGGATAATTTGTAATGATGGCAATTCCTGGACAAGTGCATTTAGGTAATATAGTACTAGCATCTTTTTAAATCTTCTTAAAAAAACAATAATTCCTTCACTGACCCTATTAAAAAAAACACTCTTCTCAAACTTTCTAACAAATTGTTCCAGTAATACTTTAGTGAATGTAAATCTATTTAGGTCAGAGTTTCTGTGGTGCCTTGTAAGCCAATTATCCCTTTCATGAATAATTTACATCAAAATACACTTATCATTAGAATACATATGATCACCCACCGCCCTTCACTTATTAAAGCAGTTTATGACACCAAGCTAAGGCTACCCTACTCATGAGGTCTACTGACGTGAGGGGCATATACGCAAGGAGGCAATTGTGAACGAGCGTTGTTAAACCGTGGTTAATCGATAAAAGATCACTGTTCTCAGCGGTTAATCGATAAAAGATCATCTTGTCAGCGGTTAATCGATAACAGATCATCGTTCTCAACAGTTAATCGATAACGGATCATCGTTCTCAGCGGTTAATCGATAAAAGATCACCATTCTCGGCAGTTAATCGATAAAAGATCATCGTTCCTCGACAGTTAATTGATAACCAATCACCGTTCTCGGCGGTTAATCGATAAAAGATCATCGTTCCTCGGCATTTAATCAATAACAGATCATCATTCTCAGCGGTTAACGATAAAAGATCATCGTTCTCAGCGGTATATCGATAAAAGATCATCGTTCCTCGGCGGTTAATCGATAAAAGATCATCGTTCCTCGCGGTTAATCGATAAAAGATCATCGTTCCTGGCGGTTAATCGATGAAAGATCATCGTTCCTCGGTGGTTAATCGATAAAAGATCATCGCTCTCAGCGGTTAATCGGTTAAAAAAATCATCGTTCTCGGCTGTTCATCATACTCTCACTGCCGAGAACAATGGCAGCCTATGTGTACTTAGCGATCTAGCACAGATCGCTCAGTGTGCATTGTTTACTTTGATTGGGCTGTAAACAGGCATTCAAACAACCGCGTATCAGTAAACGTTTCCAAACAATGAACGTATTGTGCTGCCGGTCGATCTGTGTATAAGTGCCCTTATCTGAAGATTTTAGATCACTGGTGTTCCCATTTCCCCAATTTACACTGGAGAGTGACTATACACTACAGTAGTCACCAACCTCTATCATGGGGATTAAAGATACTGTATTTCTATATCTTTTATTGACTGCAATCAGTGCAGGTAAAATGGATAAAATATAAAAGGACCAATTAGGGGATAGGAACAAATGACCTATTAGGGCATAAGACCATCAGACAGCGGTTCTCTGCTTTGTATCACATACTATGAACTACTGCAGAGAGTGGTTCCTGCTTTAGCAGACCAGGCTGGTTTATCTGTTATATGTATGGCTATTCATCTGTATGTCCTTTCCAGGGAAAATGTTTGGTTTGATAAAGCTGCAAATTTGTAACTAAAGGGGGTAAAAAGGCAGCAGTCATCCCTAGATTCTGAGACCTGAGTGGGTCTAAAAGCCCCTACCCTGCTACATAAGAAAAGGCCGCTATTCTAAATTTTACATATGGGGGCTGTTACAAATTTTGCATTGGGTTCCAGCATCTCCCATTTAAACCTAATGAATCTGTACTTTGCAATAAATTTGGAACTGAACTGACTTATTTTTGTAATTTCTTTCCTATCAAGTATTCCAATATTACAGTCTATTGGAACATATCACAATGACCTGCAAGAAAAGGTAAATTGTTGTATCATAATATTAGGATCCTTGTGCCGACCAGAGTATAAATGTAATTGCTGGAGAGATGTTGAGCAGGAAGCTGCGTATTTATTACTTGTGTAAGATCTATTCATTCTGCTGTGCGCCATTATTCAAATTAACCAGAACAAAAAATGTTCAAACTGAAAGGAAATTAGAGAAAATAAACTTCCTCTAACAATATCTAATTACAAATATTGCTAATTGTTGTTTACTGCAGCGGAAGAATCAGGGCACACAGCCAAGTGCATTAATAGGCTTCTAACATATGCTTGGAGCAATGCTTATGTGCAGCTGACTGTCACCAGACTAAGCTTCTCTATACCTCTTTTTAACACATCTCCAATAACACCTAAAGGATGACTACACAAATAATGGTACAACATTGATTTATTAATTTACATAATCATAATTACATAACTGGAAGACATCTAAAAATGTAATAAAAAGTGGTGAATTTCCTCAATAATGAAATGAGAATTTAGGCTGAGCTTGGTCACTTTCAAATACATTAATTGCCTATAGAAATATAAACATCAGTGTTTATGACTCAAAGTCAATGCCATACACTAAGCCAAAATAATATACTTATATCTATAATGTAATATTGCAAGATAATAGTACATAAAGATATATTGAATGCAATTCATTCCAGGTATATATACTCTTTATGTGATTTATACAACAAGATATTGAAAAGTGCATAGAGCATAGAGAAATATAAGGGCTTTGTATTGAATAGCTGCAGTTGGTAAAGTGCATAGTGCTGTACGGAGGTGCTGGGGTGCAGTACGCAGGGATTGCAGAGCAGGACGGTATAACAATATTATTTAATTTAACAGCAAAGATGAGAGTAATCTCTTCGCAGGGAGTTAATAAACAGTGAACAAGAATTAAAGAAACAGTAAGAATTAATGCGACAGTCTGAGATTCAAAACAACAGTTATCGTGGCTCTTGCTGATGTTCCTTAGTCCACAGATCACCGTTCTCGGCGGTTAATCGATAAAAGATCACCGTTCTCGGCGGTTAATCGATAAAAGATCATCGTTCCTCGGCGGTTAATCGATAACAGATCATCGTTCTCAGCGGTTAATCGATAAAAGATCATAGTTCCTTGGTGGTTAATCAATAACAGATCATCGTTCTCAGCGATTAATCAATAAAAGATCATTGTTCCGATGGGGGTTGTAGTGTTGGCAACGGCCGGTGTAGAGTCATCCGATGGGGTCCAATATTAGGGATCCGTCTTCTGGCGGCAGCAGACGGTCTCCAGTTTTACCCGCTGAGCCTCTAGTCCATAAGCCCGTACAGCCAAAGTCAAAGAAGCTGCAGGACTCCCAGTAACAAACATGGGCTGATGCACGCTGGTCAGCAGAGGGAAACGCTCCCCAGAGTCCTGTAGATGCCTCACACTTGTCCATATGGGCGCTGCCTGTCGCTTATCCAGGCGAACGGCGCTCTCCTCAGCCACAGTCCCGCTGGAGCGTGTGGGTAAATGTGGACGCTGCCCGTCTCGGCTCTGTGGCCCTGGATGCGCAATGCGCTGCTCACCCTGCTGCACTCTCCCTGACAGCGGGAAACGCTCTGCCGCTTTCAGCTCTCTTTCCATCTTAAACACGCCCCCTCTTCCTGGGTCATGGGACCTGGCCGGTCCCTTATTCCTTCCCCGAGCAACATGGGATGCAGCCTCGACAGTTCTGGACCCGGCTCAATGCAGGCACCAGCAGCCCGGTCTTCCTCCTTACAGTGCCATCCCTTAGACAAACAATACATGCTGATAATGAGTCAGGTACAAGTTGTATCAAGTAACACCGAATCGTAATAAAGTGAAAGTACCAGCAAACAGTGTATTTCTGACATGCCCGATGCACGTTTTGCCATTGCTTGCTCGTTGGGGGCACTGTTTGCTGGTACTCTCTATTCAATGCCATTTGGTGTTACTTGATACAGCTTAAAACTGATTTATCAGCATGTATCAGCATGTATTGTTTGTCTAGGGAATGCCACTCTGTACTTTACCAATTGCAGCTATTCAATATGAAACCCTAGTATTTCTCTATGCACTTTTCATTATCATGTTGTATAAATCACATAAAGAGTATATATACCTGGAATTAATTGTATTCAATATATCTTAATGTACTCCTATCTCGTAATATTACATTACATATATTCATTTTGCTTAGCGTATTGCATTGACTATGAGTAATATATTGATGTAGGTATTTCTATAGGCAATAAATGTATTTGAGAGTGACTAAACTCAGTCCAAACCCTTCTTTTTATTATTTATGAAATTCATCACTTTTTTGTTACATTTTTAGATATCCGTCAATTATGTAATTATGAATATGCAAGTTATTTAATCAATTTTGTACCATTATTTGTGTAGTCATCCTTTTAGGATTTATACACTGCTTTCATGAAAACCTAATTCTACATATTCCCCGGAGCCCGGTGGCTTTTTGCCAAATTGTATAGGTTTATATAAAGAGTGACATCTCCAATGGTTAAAGATCACTATAGATTAAACCACTGGAATCTGTATAGATTTCTGCCCAGGTACAGAAAACCGCAGGTAGTTATTTTTGAACCTGCCAAGCAGTTCCCTGGAAGATGGCACCAGATAGAGCTGCCACTTTTACTGTAGGGATGACCAATCTACTTAAAGACTCCTTCCACAAGTCAGGTAACAGCAGTCAACAAATCTTGACCAAACAGTTCAGACTGTATATTGTGGAATCCTTTACTTGTCCTACACAATTAGACTTATTTGAGGATAGGAGAAGTGGCCAGGAAGAGAAAGAAATTCAAGCGCTTCCCCAAAAAAACCTGTGAACCTCTGGTCCATACTAGGACTCTTTCAACATATTAGCAAACAGTTGTAACAGAAAGCTTTTCCTACTAAATTAAAAAAATATATAATTTCCAAGAGACTGAAATTATTTTCTATGCTGCGATTTGCAATTTTAACTTGTTTTATTGGAGCACAGAGTTCAGGCAATTGGTTAATACAGTACTATCTTCAGGCTAGATTCACACAGTATTTTTCCAGGAAGTTGAACAAAGCAGCCTAACCATGGACAAGGCTAGTGCAGTTTCCAAACAAAAATTAAAGTAGAATTTATTTTATTTTCTCTGAAGATGTCAAATTTTATTAGGAAGATAATGACAGTTAACAGTTGTTAGGTGGTAATTATTTGGAATTTTGAACTCAGTTTTATGCAATTTTGTCCCAAAGGGCTTTAAAGAGATTTTATGTGAATATAATTAAACTAAATTAAGAAAATTTCCTTAGAAATAAATCTCTAAATTTTTTTAAATTACTAAAAACATGTTTATTTTCTCTGCAGAGATAAGGACTGTAATACATCACAATGGCTGCTGAAAGAAACCTGTCCTACAATGTTTATAGAAGTGGTGACAGTGAGCATGTACACTAGGAAGCTCCATTTCTTTCTTCATGTGTATGAAGATGAGCACCTGATGCATATTCTCATCTTATTCTGGAGATACCAGGGGTGCTGAGGCAAGGATGAGGCTGCTCACACTGCTGTCCACCCTGTGTATGATCTAATACTGGAGATACCAGGCTGCAGAGGTAAGAAGATGCTGCTCACACTGCTGTCCAACCTGTCTTTCTGAACTAATGCTGGTGATACCAGGTGTGCTGAGGTAAAGAAGAGGCTGCTCACACTGCTGTCTATCTAATCAAGTACTAAAGATAATAGGAGTGCAGAGGAAAGAAAAGGCTTTGCTCACTGTTGTCCACCCTTTCTTTCTGATCTAATATTGAAGATATGATGAGTGCAGAGGTATGAAAAGGCTGCGAACACTGTTGTCCACCCTGTCTTTTTGATCTAATATTGAAGATAACAGGGGTGCTGAGGAAATAAGAAGCTGCTCACACTGCTATCCACCCTGTCTATCAGATCTAATACTGTAGATACCAGAGGTGCTGAGGTAAGAAGAGGCTGCTCACACTGCTGTCCACCATATCTATCTGATCTAATACGGGAGATATCATTGGTGCGGAGGTAAAAAGAAGTCACCCATACTGCTGTCCACCATGTCTATCTGATCTAATACTGGCGATACCAGGAGTGCTGCGGTAAGAAGAGGCTGCTCACACTGCTGTCCACCATGTCTATCTGTTGTAATTCTGGAGATATCAGTAGTGCTGAGGTTAGAAGCTGCTCACACTGCTGACCAACCAATACATCTGAATGCTGAGTGATTCTGTGACCTGAAAGTAACCTATAGATAACCAACTACTATAAACCTGCAAAATTTCTTACTGCACATACTCACGGGCATCAATTCTGATACATTCTAGGACATGTTTCTATAAGTGAAGCAAGGTGGTGGCCATTTTGATGTACTATTTCAAATACCTTCTTAGACTAAGCGAGAGTGGTTTGCTAAATAACAGTACTTAAAATGCAGACAGTGACATTGTCCTTCTTAACTTATGCTATTCCTGAGAAACCCCCTTTAATGTAAATCACCTACAAGTGCAACTCACTTGTCAAGTGAGTGGTTCGGCTGTTTATTTATTTTTTTGTTTACAGCAAAATCACAGCTGTAGATTTTTTTACAGCAAGTTGTGCAAAAGTTTTTGGTCATACAACCTGTCTTGCTTTTATGTCACACATTGCTGTGAAGCCCCAGCTTAAGAAACAGAGGAACTGCGTACGGTATATTAATTATTTGTGCATCAGCTAAAATTCTATATGGTTATCATCAATATGGTACTTATTATCATTCCTATTCCTAAAAATACTACTAATATTGTTGTTCTCAACATTGTTTTTGACACGTGTACTATCATCCATATATATTATATCAAATAGCATCTCATTCAACACAGCAAGAAATCTTAGTTGCAGAAAAATTATGGGATATTTGCAATTCTGGGAAAACTATATGTGAAAGACTCCGAAGAAATTACGGAGGTAAGTTACAATAAACATAAACTATGCACAAAAGTTGACCTGTTGGTCATTATTTTAACGCAGGTGAGATGAATAGCTAAGTGTGACTTACAATCGATAATTTGAACGCATCCATAAACTGTAACAGACGTGTTTTGTAGAAAACATTTTGATTAGGATGTAAACATGGAAATGGCATGCAAGCAAATGAGGTTTCCATGTGAAAAAAGAATCAATTTGTCAAAAAGGAAAGATTAGTAAGAGTGAACATGCAGATCAGAAATCATAATTGTCATGCCAGCAAAAAGAAAAAAAAGAAGTATTTCAGAAGAAAGTATTTGCAATGAATGGATTCAGAACTTAAAAAAAATTGGTTAAATGGGCAACAAATTTTAAAATGAGTCATAAATTTTAAGTTCCATTGCCAGTAACTCATTGCATTGTTTGATCGATGATGTACCCTCATCTGAAATCTTTTTATTATTTGTTTCATTCTTTGTAATGTACATTCCCCATTGATAACCATAATCCCCAATACAGAGATGAAACAAATATATCAAAATAGAAGAAACTACTGTATACCAAATGGTTTACGCCATTATTGTATACAGATCTAATCACGAAAAGTTCAAATAAAATGGGGTCCTTGACATGCTTTTGATTTAAATTGACCCCAGGTTGCCATTATAATCTTACCCTCATCCTTCAAACCGTGATAAAGCCCTTAATGGTCTCAAAGCTCTGAGGGTCCTAAGTGATTTAATAGGACCAAATTCGGAGAATCCCAGTGCAGTTGCTATGAGGCTTATTAAAGACACCTGAATGGAGACACAAAAGCAGAATCCAAGCTGTTAACTCACGGTCATCTCCATTGTGACATTAATGCTGGAGAAGAGGAACCTTGGACCTACAAAAAGCAAATGTTGTTAAGCATTGGGAAAAAACTGCAGTTGTAGAAATTCAGCACTCTTTCTGTACTTTTAGTTTGACTTTGATCATGAGACTGTTAAGATGCCTCTATGTGAACCCATTAGACTAAATTTCAAACATCTTCAACTGTAGACTTTGACTTGAGTTCAGCATTACTACTGATTCTGCAGTTCCTTAACCACAACGAGAAAGAAAAGAAGGTTATTTTCCTGTAAAAGCAAAATCGATTAGTGACATACATAGAACTTTTACCCTTACCCTCATTCCTTCAAATCTGGACAAGGCTCGTAGGGGCCTCAATGCCCTCAGAGTTCTGAGAGACTTCACGGAACTCACTTGGCCTTGACTATTTCCAAATGTTGCTATCAGACAAGCTACTGAAATCTGTATAGATTGAACGAAATGTAAAATTATTGATCAAATGCAAGCAAATCAAATTAGATCCCGCCTGTTTTCTGTAGTCATCCTCGTTGGTTTCCAAAGGGGAAAGTGGTTATTTGACAAATTAAGTTGCGAGGCAGATACACTTCAAAACATTTTACATCCACAATGGTTTTAATAAAGGTTTATTGATCACCACATGCTTAAATGTATTTTATTGTATTGATAAGACATCACCAATAAAGTGCTGCTGAATGATAAATTCATCTTACATCAGGACCTGCGCACTGCTTCATTGGGGAAGGTTTTCTTATGTTATCAGTTAGATCTGGGATGTGAGATTAATTCAGCCTTAAGCCCGGGTCTCACATAGCGATACACCAGCGATCCCGACAACGATCAGGATCGCTGGTGTATCGCTACATTATCGCTGCTGAGCTGCCAAACAGGCAGCTCAGGCAGCGATCAGTACAAGCGACACTGCGGGTAACATCGCTTAGTTACCCGCAGTGTACGTTGGATACCAGCGCCCTGATGCAGGGAGCTGGTAACCAAGGTACACATTGGGTTTCCAGGCGCTGCGCGGTGCCTGGAAACCCGATGTGTACCTTGGTTACCAGCTCCCTGCTTCAGGGCGCTGGTATCCAAGGTACACATCGGGTTTCTAGGCACAGCCCCGCGCCTGGAAACCCGCTGTGTACCTTGGTTACCAGCGGATCGCTGGTCTCCCGCCTGTCACACGCAGCGATGCGTGTCTGTCAGCAGGAGACCAGCGATCAAAAAAATGTCCTGACATTTCAGCGACGATCAGCGATACCCGGCAGGGGGGCTGATCGTCGCTGAATGTCACACACAGCGATATCGCTGGTGAGCTCGCTGCTGCGTCACAAAACTAGTGACTCAGCAGCGATCTCGCTAGCGAGATCGCTGTGTGAGACGGGGGCTTTAGATGTAATGTGGGTCTAATAATCTCCTTTGTAGTCAACAAATGAGCTAATCAGTGTGATTCTCCTAGGTCCTCCTGAGATAATGATCGATCTTTCAGTGCCAATGTTTACATACCTTCTTATTTCGAGATTGTGAAAAGCTAGTTAATGAGGACTACTAACAGAATTTGTAAATCAATGCTTCAAGGCATCATGTTTATTTCTAATGGGGAATTGTGCGGTCTCAATACTATTCTCTAAATTTACTCTGGCATTATTACTAGAATACTTTTCTCTTTTAGAAATATTCTTCACTGCTTTTTTTGTTTTGTTTTAGTTTTAGGCTTTGATTATACCTTATTTTTTTATTATTGGTGGAGTATATGTTAAGTTTTTAAACACAGTGAGAAAAATGTATTGCATCTATGTACTTGTATTTATGTATACTAAAAGGTATTGAGAAAAATGTATTGAATGTATGTATTTATGTAACCTAAAAGGTATTGTATATACAGTATGTATGTATTCTAAAGTTAATACCTTTAATTCCCTGGACACATCTCATTTGGTTGACAACTATTTGTACTGAAACCCACCACAGACACTCCTACACATGGGTGAAGGTGGAATAAGCAGCTGCCAGACAGCTCTGGCAGGAACTTATGCCCCCTGAAAAAAAACAATAAGTCATGTTGAAGTGCAACATGCTTGTCCATTCTCACATCCAACATTTGCTGCTGGAGGAATGTCTGGACACTCCCATACACATTATTAGAAGATTGGCCGCTCCTGAGTACAACTAACATTAAAGAGTATAATACACTTTTGAATGCTTTCCAGATTCTGAGACCCCCATTGACTTATAAAAAAAGTGGTAGGAGCACTCAGTTGAGTGCTGTTCTCCTCTCAAACTCAAATTTTCTATTGAACTCATCTCTGATCTGAGAGAAGAGTAGCTCTCAGAGCTCTCCTGTACCATTATCTGGCAAGGGCGTCAGCACTTGAAACTCAAAACGGAAAACTTCTAAAATATCAAAAGGTTTGTTATAATTGAGCAGTTCTTTTTTAAGTCAAGTTGGTATGGCTCTTCTAACTCAATGCAGTGACCAAAGCTTGTTACTCTTTCAGCCAAATGCTATCACTCGAGACCCCAACTTACATACACACTATCAGCAGAATGTGAATGTTTTCTTTGTGGGGTGAGAGGAGTTAGCCGCTATCAGACTCTCTTGGGCCTTCTTCCCCGAGAACAAAGGATAGCACAATTAAAACCCAACTGTCCAAATTATACCTCTTCCATTTTCTGTTTTCAGGGAAGAGTCAGGAGGGCTCCATATAAATCAGATGGTCAACCTGCTGTGCCACAAATTGTTGTGGTTGGCCAATATACATATGTAAATGGCCAACTTAACAGTTGCATTTTATAGCAAGGTGAATACAGTATGAAGCTGTTGTATCGAATGTAATGTAGATGGAAAAGGAAAGTAACATTCAATTAATTACTTTTTAAGATTAAAATTTCTAGATGCAACTTAAGTTTTTGGAAATTTTGTGTTGGACTTTGCAGAACACAAGCAGTAGTTTATTATTGTAAAGGGCGCCTTATGACTAAATTCACTGGCATCATGTTGTATTGACAAATGTGCAAAAGCAATGTCATGTGTAATGTTTGCAAAAGTCAAATGTCATGTGTGAACCTAGCACACTCAGAAGGAGCCATTATTTGACTTTGGAAAATGTAGATCGTACATTTTAAGCTATATGAACAGAACCAAGGAACAGCTTTGTTTTAGGTTATTAAAACATATATAAATTGCGCTTAAGGACCATAAAAACATATAGTGGGTGATGAAAAGATATTAGCAACTGTTCCTCTCGTGATTTGAAGACGGAGAAGTACTTAGGCTGGAAGGCTGGTACACCTATGGACTTGAGCTCATTGAGAGCAACCAACCTTCCAGCCTAAGTGCTTCTCCATCTTCAAATCACGAGGGGAACAGTCTTCTTATTTCTGTCATCTATTCATTCAGGTAATTTGTTATTTCATGTCCCCTTTTTAGTTTGCATCGTCACTGTTTATTCATAATACTACTACAGTTGCTAATATCTTTTCACCACCCATTTATATGTTTTTATAGTCCCTAAGCGCAATTTATATATGTTTTAAAAACTGGATTTTAGATTGGACATATTGAGTAGGATTATCCTATAATTTTGCTGCCAGGGATCCAATGTGCATTGCGCCCAAGGGTACTGTATATTCCTTTGTTGTTTTAGGTTATTACCTACCAAATCCTGATTATCGAACCATTACATCAACATTACATTTCTTAGCCTATTAGTCCCCCTGTCTTGACTACCCTGCAGGACTGCTTAGAACTACACAGCTCATTAGTTAAGGCCATAGGGCATTAGTACCCCTATTTTGTAAATAATACAAACACCAATCGAATAATTATTCTGTATAGACCTATTCTGCAGAAACAGTCAGATACATTGGACAAACATTAAATAGACTTTTTATTTATGGACAAGGACAATCAAAAGCTTTAGCTCTGAAATATATAGGAAGGCTTTATGTCAGACCTTCCCCTTCTTGATGCAGCTTTGGGAGGCGAAGGTGATAATCCAACTTGATCTGTGGATTTAAGGATGTAAATCCCACCTGTTGCACCCAGTCAGCAGGCAAGCAAACTTAAGATAAATGATTTTCTAACTGTAGCACTGAAGAATAGCTAGCAAGATCTATTTGTCCCTGGAAATCTCATCTGCTCCTATCACTGCAGAAATGCCTTTTGGCCTACTTTCACAATGAATAAAATAAATTATAAATATATTATACAAGCTTAATTCATACACTGTAATGGAATCACATAATGCATCCATTATAATTTTAGACTATTCTTAACAGAGGAACAAATAGCCAACGGGATCTTTTGTCACCCTATAAGAATTTTTGTTGGCGAACCGTCAGTATGGCAAGTGCGTAAATGTCATATCCTTCCCATAACTTTTGTTAAGAACTCCAATTTCTCAAGATACAAATTAGGCAGAATACTGCAAAATGCTATAAAATACAGATTACAATTCATTGGAAAGCCACCTCCCAACAGAGTGTCAAGAGGTCATGAGATGGTCATCTCACCCTACTGATCTCAGGATAGGCCGAGCCAAGAGAGAATGAGGACACATCAATATGCACATACCCACCTCTCATTGGCACGTTTCATTAAAATATTCTTTATTTTTAATCTAAGCAATGTGATAGGGTATATTTTACATTAAAATAACTCAAACATAACTAACAAACCTCAGATAGTTACTAAAGGGTATGCCACACTAAACAATATCGCTAACGGGATCGCTAAAAAACGTCACTATTTAGCGATCCCGTTAGCGATATTGTTCAGTGCGGCAGCTTCCAGCGACGAGCTTCCTGCTGTGATCTCGCTCGTCGCTGGAATCGCTCCGGACCCTATTTCATCGCTGGCGCTCCCGCTGGGTAAGTATCTAATCGCTGTGTGGCACCTTTTCTTAGCGATTTAGCGGTACTTTTGTACCGCTAAAGTCGTTAAGAAGATCGCTAACGGCGATAGCGTCGTTAACTATATCGCTAAATGCGGCAGCATTTAGCGATATAGAAACAATCCCGCTAGCGATCTCATTAGTATGCAACGCTAACGAGATCGCTAGCGGGATCGAGTAGTGTGGCAGTACCTTAAGAGTCTTTTTGTATACCTTAGGTTGCCATAATTACCATATGCTAAACCAGATGCAGTTCCTAAAATGTTAAGATACATAAGAAATCTGCTGTAAGTAAAGGTTCTTTTACACTGAAAGATAATCGTGATAAATCATTCCTAGAAACATTGGAATCACGATAATCTTCCAGAGCAAACAGGCTGCCGATCATCTGATGAAAGTGCAAACGCTCAATTGGTGAAATGCTCTTATGTGCTGCACAAAAGATCGATGTTCCCGGCAGCGCATCATCCTTTGTAAGTAGGTTTGTAGTGCTGAGAACAATGGCAATCTATATGCCCTGAAAGATGTATCACAGATCGTTCAGTGGGCAATGTTAAGAGAGATCTGGCTGTCTAAACTGGCTATTAAAAGACCAAAGGGCCGGTAAGTGTTGACCTATCAGTGGTCATTTACTGCCGCAAAAAAATTAAATCGTTAATTTAAATTTGTAACTAATAAAGTAGTAAAACCATATTATAACAAACACAGAACTATCCGGATAGAATAATTCAAAGAGACAAAATGTGCAAAACATGTGTCTTGTCCATTGCATACAACACAAAAAAAAATTCCTGAACATTATAAAGGCAGAAGATTAAAGTGATCTAAAGGTTCAATAAAATGGAAGACACAGTGCCTGTCCATTATGCAGGGGAAGATCGGAAAGTGGGCAGAGAAAACAATGTACATAGATGGTGAAATCTTCAAAAGGCAGAAGAGGCTTTTACTGGGAAAAGTAGAAATAAGATGTCAAGAATATTACCGTTCATCTTTACTGAAATTTTTTTTGCTGAGAATTCACATGCTACACAGTCCTTATTGAGGGCATTAAATGCACAAGACGGGGCAGCAGGTATCAGATTTAATTCTAAATGACAAGTAAGGGTGTTAAGGGCCTGCGGAACGCACCTAATAGATATTAAGGAGAGGTGCGTTCGCAGCCCGGGGTCCACCATGCAGGCAGAGCCTGCTGCTAGTAAGATGGCGTAAATAGGTGGTATAAGCGAACTCTGTTATCCCGCAGAGTCGCAGCTGTAAATGCCGTAGCACTATATGGCGGAATAAGCGGTCTCTGTTAACTCACAGAGCCGCTGTAACAAAGACTGTGTCCTGTTAGACTCACAGGGAACACAGATGACTGCTAAGCGGATTGCAGTCTTTGGTCATGCAATCAGAACCCAAGCAATAATCTCCTCACCGGAGTAGCCGGTATTCTAATGGCGTTTTCAGCCGAGCCCTGAACACGTGCATACAATCTCCTCACCGGAGGTGCCAGTATTCTAGGGGCTTATTTCAGCCAGACCTAACCACATGCATACATGACCACACTGGCGCAAGTGCGTAACAGATTTGATACTAGCGCATGGCGGCCCAGCCATGCCACCCTTTTATAGTAGCAACTGCAGGAACTACCAGAAAAGAACCAATGCGAAACCATTCCAGAACACATGTAGTTTCAGGAACTTCCTGGCGGACCAATGGGAGTCGCTGCTGCAACCGAGCATGTGACCCCTGATCTCCAATGGGAGATCTTGCCCTGTGCATGCTCAGATGGAGAAAGCAGGGACTTAGTTCCCGAACTCCCTGCTCCAGCACTGGTTATAATAGAGGAACCAGGAAAGACTGTAACAAGCCTCTGCACAGTGTTAAACTGGGCTAGACGTTGAGACCGACGTCTCTGCTGAGCAGGCTCCACTGCAGCCGGAGATGGATGGGGGACCGCAGCCGGACTGGTTCGAGACTCCCCTTGTGCAGCAGCGGGAACTTGAACCCTAACATAATGGTATAACGTAACCATGATTTATATTTTTCTTTATTTATATTAGATATATGGTTTTATTACAATATGTGTGTTCTTTTTCTATTGCAGAGGTGCTGCACGTATTAATTGGATGAATGAATCATGTGTGGTTACCTGGAGAGAGTTTTATATTTTGTCTGAGCTGCATCTTCACACTAGGTTATGAATCAGAAGTTATCACTTCAAAATGCGTCAACCAGGACATTGAATTCATCTCAGGACTTTCTCCTCGGACGCTATATTCATCCATTGTAGAATGTAAATTTTCCCTGGAATCATGTTTTAATCGATTGAAATAAAATTTGGGATTTTACTTGATGTGTTTGATCCATCCCTCTCTATGTCTTTATAAATAAAGAAGACCTGCCATGGATGAGTGACATCCTTTTCTTTTATATATATATATATATATACACACACATATATGTATATACAGAGAGAGAGAGAGAGATAGATATATTGAATATTGGACACCACTACTGTAAGTAATTGAGCACCACCACGAATGGCTACTAAACCCGAGGAGTGCGGTATACAAAGCACATCAGAAATGCCATAATCGAGGGGTGGTGCCAAGCAGTATACCCTTTTGAGAGACATGGGGAGATTATATATTACTTAAGTAGGGGAGTGACACCAAACAAAACCTTTGCCCTAGAAAGAAAAAACTTCTCTTCGCCCCTGACTTTGTCCATAATTTTAACTATATTAATCATTAAAAAGGACTGAAAGACAATGATTGTCCTGTGCCAAATACTAACAATGGATGTATTAGTTTAATTTGCAATCTGCTGATGTAATGACATTTATACATTTTGCATATTGTGTTTGCAAAATAATATGTCGACTCCCTGATGCACAACAGAGCGGTGACAGCAAAGTCACAAATCCTCAGAGGTCTCATAAAGGCTGAACTACCAGATCGTGTTATTAGTAGAATTCGAGAAATAATTTCCAGTCTTTGAATTGCATTGTATCACTGTAGAAATATTTATATTTAAGTGAAAGTGAACCTGACAGCCAGTGTTGGACTGAAGGTCCAAAGGCCCACCATTGGCATTGTTTCTGGGTGCCCACTGGTCAGCAACACGCACTATTACCTGACCCTCGTTCTCAAATTTGCCTATGCTTCTATACAATAATAAACAAGGTACTTTGTAACCTGTATGATGAGCTGCTGCCCTTGTCTGTACATGCTGCATTGAGTGTACTGTGTCAATAATGTTTCATATGGAAGGGGTAGAGGTTCCACACCTGAAGAGGGGCCCACCAGGAAATTCACCTGTTCCCCTGTGGGCTAGTCTGAGCCTGCTGACATCAGTCTGGCTATGTTATTCCACCCATATATTGCATGCTTTAATCTGAAACACTGCAGTATTTCATTGCAGTAAAATTGCTGTGTTTAAAGGGAACCTGACAGCTGATTTGGGAAGCATGAATCTGAGTTCAGCTTTGTTCTTTTATTCTCATATAATTTACTGTGAATCGTTGCACCATTTCGGTGGAAACATACTTAAAAAGTTCGGACAGGGATGATCCCATTAGGATAAATGGTCCAAGAGGCAGGTTTCCAATGGCTTTTCTCCTCCCATTTCCTATAGACTGACTTGTCTCTCCCTATACAAACACATAGGGACAGACCTGCCAGGCAATGGAAGCGGAGAAGGGAGGACAGACGCCGCAGAGGACCGGTCTCTTGATCTAGTCACTTTGTCCCTGGTTGACTTATGAAAAGCATGTTTTCTCCGAAATGCTGCAACGTTTCACAGTAAATCATATAAGGCTAGAAGAACAGAGCTGAACTCTGATTCATTCTTCCCAAATCAGTTGTCAGGTTCTCTGTAAACACAGTGATTTTAACTTAATGTACACTCACACCTACACAATACTTCTGCACAAATGAGACTGTGGCTGACTCCAGTGCACAAGTATAGTATTTACGCATTTAGGATTGCACCCGTGAGCAACCACTGTGCCTTTCAATGTGCTCCGCGTTTGCAGAACTTCATCCTCTCGGACTGATTAAAAAAGGATTCTCTTTGCAACATACAGTAATATTGTGTAAAATGCTGGGCTCTCTTAAAATATGGTCATTTTGGATATTTATTTCTGATCTATGATTATTTTTATAAAATATATTTTGGGGTAAATATGCAAAATAAGCACAAATATCGTCGCCATTTTCAAGTCTGATGTGACAGTGGGTGTTGAAACAAAGAGAGCACAGGATAATAAAGTCACTGAGGCAACCATATAATGCATGAAGAGTGTCACACATTGCTCCTATTAATTAGTGTAAGAACCGGGTGTAAGACTCTTCATCGTTTGTTTTCTTTTCCATACCACACAATAGTAATCACCTCCTAATGTCAGATCGTCAAGAGGACAGAAATAATAGGCACTAAGTAATGACATTACTGGTTATATGGGTTATATGTGATGATAACCTCAAAATTAGATTACAGAGAATACATTAGAAAGACCTAATATAAGATTGCCTAAATTATCAGAAGGGTGACATCCGTTTCCCAGTTTGCAGTAAATCAGTATATTTTCAGTAATGTTGGAATAACTATATTAAAATTGGCAATATTAGAATTACTACATGAAATGGAATGAGCCCCGAATTGCTGTGTATATAACTGATTACATCAGAGTCGTTACATAATAGGTAATGATATCAGAACTGCCATATTCTAATTGGTGACATCACAATTACTACATTAATGGAAGAGGAAGATTAGTATTTCTATCTTAGAAGTAGCTATGAGCAATAGAGAGGAGCAAACCCGATTTTAAAAGCTCGGTGTTCGTACCGAATAGTTAGTGCCCGATGCTAAACGCCAAACATGGACTTTCCCCTGGAGTTCGTTTCAACGTTCAGAGTTCCTGGGGGAAGTCTGTGAGAGAGAGAAAGAGAGAGGGAGAGAGAGAGATAGAGAGGGAGAATTTTTATTTGTTACCCAGACCCAAAGTTTGGGTCCCCATTGTTTTCAATAGGGTTTGGGTTAAAGTTGAAGTTCGAGTACAATTTTGATACCAGAACCCGAACTTTCCAGGGTCCGCACATCCCTAATGAGCAAGTCTCCCGAAATTAATTTCAATTAGCTTTGCTCAATTTGACTGATTTGACGCATTCATGAGTAAAATCATTCCGAATTGAAAAAGGCATGATACTGGGACATCTCTTCAGACGCCAAAGCATAATAAACAAAGGAAAGGGGTTGAAAAAAATAAAATATTATAATCGCCTGTCCTTATGCCACTGCTGCCCAGTCACCCATCTTCCATGTTGTTCTTTTGTGTGTACTGCTGGTGCTGTGGCCATTAGTAGGCCTCCCATAGTCAGATGGGCAGGCAACGCGCATCAGCTGAAGCACAGGCGAGGACCTAGGACAGATAAGTATATGTACTCTATTTTTAACCCCTTTTCTGACCCTGAAATTTGATGGAAAAATGGTGTCCATTTTTTAGGATTGGTGCAATTTAAAAGGAAAAATTTAGGGTTAATTAGAATCCATAATTTTTGAAAAATTCTAAATTAAATTGTGCCCCTCATCTCTAGAAGTTATGTTTTTAGAATTTTTGTTATCACTGATGACATTATAGGAACTCAGCGAAGACTAATGATACCTGAAAGGGGAACTATAATAAGTGGTGACATCAGTATGAAGAAATTCAAAGTGATGACATCTCAATAATATATGACATCAGAATTCACCGTTAACATTGCAATGTTTTATACTGTAATTTTTAAGCAACTTATTAACTAGTTATACTACTATTACCTTTAGTATTGTAACATTAATATTTCATACTGAAAAAGAGCAGTAATGATTGCAATTTAATAAGTATAAAAAAATCAATTCAAATATTTATTCATATTTTGCTTTTTACACGATATTGGTTTTATTTGATTTATCCAAATAATGTACTCACACAAATTGCCTATTTCTAGCATTGCCACTGCGCTCCAGTTCTATGTATTTCCAAGGGCTAATGAACAAGATTAGCCACTTTGGACAATGAGTTTGTGCTCCATCCAGAACATGCAACAAAATATCAGAATGTACCAACCTTCTCTGTAGGAAGCAGATTGGAATTGTTTAGTTGACTTTCTATCAACAGGCGCAAATCTTAAAATGGTAAATGTCAAGGGTTGTTTCCGAACGCGTAAGAAAGAGGTTCGGATTAGTAATGGTCTTCATAATTGACACCTGAGTGGATACAGTTGGACATTAAATATATAGTAGCGCTGTAACGATTTGTAAAATTTAAAAGGAACAAAATGCTACAAATAAAAACAGGTATTTTGTGCAAAATTGATAATCAATTGGCGACCACCATGGGCTGCCCTTTTAGCTGTGCCGAAAAGCCTTATTTTTGCATGCAGGCTGGAGGCAAATGTGAAAAGACTTTTCTTGTTGTCCACTGCTTTTTCTCAGCAAGGCTTAATTTAGATTTTTTTTATACAATTTTTTTCCACTATGGCTATAAAATGTACAGTTAGGATTTGAAAAGGATTTTTAAAATGGGCTCCAATTTTATAGCCTTTATTCACTTCAAACAGCATAGAGAGCTTACACAGCGATTTCATTAAGATACCGAAAACACTTCAAGGATGGTGATGTGGAGAAACTCAACCCAAGACAATGCACACATTCTGTGCATAATTAGAAGGAATCCAGAAACGAGAACTCCCTTAATATAACTGTGGTTTTGTCTTTCTTAAAAAAAAGACAATAGAGCAGACACATAAAAATAACCCATGCAGCACAATGGGAAACATCTTCTTGCCTTTTTTTTTTACAAATGCAAGTATCTGCCATCAAGATGTAAAGGATTCCTAGTCTTCAGATTTAAATTAAATATCACAGACGTCTACCATTCATATAGTTAATGGATGAAATATGTTTATATTGTTTTCAATTCTAAAACTGTTAAGGATTTTTACAATTAAGTTCTGCCAGGAGGCAAAGTTGAAAAAGTTTGGATTTCTGATTTAACAATCTTCTGTTGCTTAGAGACTATAGTAACGGATGTCTGCGGTGTATCATTATACAAATGTAATGCTTCACACATACTGCAAGGCAAATATATGGCTCAAGAAAAAACGAAAACGTGTGGATATCACTGAAGATATAGCGCTACAATGAAGCTTAATCTTGTGAGGCTGATTTCACAAAAAGCATCAGAATAAAAAAAATTATGTTTTTTTGAACCATATTTCCATTTTATTAAACAGATTTTTTAATAGAAAAATATGAATATATATATGTGTGTGTATATGCACAAAAAGTTTTAGTACGGAGTGGGAAAAAATGCTGCAAAGCGAGAATCAGGGGTGGTCATACCATCGGTGCAAAGTGTGCAGCCGCACAGGGTCCCAACAGGTGAGGGGGCTCATTTTTACCTCCAAAACAGGTGGAATTTTACATTTTGATGAGCTATTGGATTGGAAAGGGCCCATATACTGTTTTTTCACAGGGACACATTTCTGTCTGTGTCTGTCACTGGTGAAATGCTTTAAAAATTGAAGTGTTAATAGTTTATTTTTTTCAATTAAAAAAATACAAAGCAAAGGAACAATAGAGAAATCTAAATCAAATCAATATTCGGTGTGACCAGCGCAGGATTAATGTGTGCCGAGACTTACTGCAATCTTTGGGAGGCAGAATGAACAAATCAACATCAGGTGAAGAATTGGTTTTATTTATTTTTTACGCCGTTTCTCGTGCAGCAAAAGCGATCCGTGCGATTACAGCGATACCAGATTTATATTGAGTTTTTATGTTTGGCTGCAGTCACACACTAATAGACGCTTTTTATTGTAAAAACAAGTTTTTGCATCGCCATATTTTGATAGCTATAATTTTTCCCTATATTGGTTGACAGAGTCATGTGAGGGCTTGTTAATTGCGGGACAAGTTGTCTTTTATTTATTGGTACAATTTTTAGGCACATGACTTTTATTTATCACTTTTTATTCCGATTTTTGGGAGGCAGAATGAACAAATACCATGCCGTTTCGCATGTGGTAAAATTCATAAGTCAGCTTTATTCTTCGGGTCAGTACGATTACAGCAATACCACATTTATATATTTTTCATGTTTTTTATACAAAAACTGTTTTATAGAAAAAATAATTATTTTTGCATAGCTTTATTCTGAGAGCTATAACTTTTATGTTTCTGCTGACAGAGCTGTATGGCGTCTTGTTTTGCAGGACAAGATGACGTTTGCAGAGATGCCATTTTTATTTATATTCGTCTTTTTTATCACATCCGATATTTTCAGCGAACTCATAGACTTGCACAGCTGAGTGCAATCTGAATATTGGATGTAAATTGTGCATGCTGCAATTTTTTCTATGAAAGACTCTGTCCAAGAAAAAAATTGGACATATGCACTGCCCCATAGATAACATTTTTCAGAGTTTGATCCGATGTTTTGTCAGAACACGCTCAGACCAAAAATTCGGTCATCTGCACTTGCTCTTATTAACAGTGCTAAAATGTTGAGAACTAAACATTTACTATGCCAATTCCAAAAAACAATGATCAGCTTCTTAGTGTTAATCCCTACCACACAATTAGGTACCAGCAAAAAATGAAGAGGGTGAAGGTGGAAGGAGCTCCACTCAGGACAGGTGCTGCCTGTGATAAGCAGGATGATGCCACATGTGACAACATCGAGTCTGGAGTCTACTGAGGAATGGAACAACCAAAAGCCAAAGAACATAAGAACATAAAAGACAAAAGCCAGAGGAGAGAAGACAGAGGAGCCGATCAGCAGCTGTGGGAGAGGTTATGGGAAGGATAAAGGGAGCTGAGTATAAGACTTTTTTTAAACCATTCCTGGCCCACAGAATCTAATAAAATGGCATTTCATGTGAAACTCATTATGTCCAAATTTGATTCATTACAAATTAATTTGCCCATCTCCAGTTTTAATCATACTAATCCAGAGAATCATGTTGCCCAGTCATTTCTGCTGCACATTAAAAATAAAACACAAGTAAAAATGGAGGAAAAAGGTAAATGCTCCAGCTCCTTAAAAAATCTTGAAATTTATTAGTGCTTTTCCAAAAGTGATTCCAGTGCGGTAAAAACTCCACAGTGTGCATACAATTGTACAAGCGACGCGTTTCGATCTTATACAGATTGTTTTCATGCTACTGTGGACTGCAACATCTTCAGACTTGTCTCCCATTGAGCACATCAGGGATATCACTGGACAGAAATTGCAAAGGGAGCTGCCAGCAGCGTCTCTTGATGATTTCTATATCCAAGTGTATTCAGCATGGTGGAACTTTATCAGACAACCATTAACAACATCTTCAAGGAGTGTAGGGACATGTATTTGTGAGCGTTGTCATCATGCTGGATACTGAATAAACTGATGGTTTGAAAAATTTGTTTCAATTCTGCATTTATATATCATTAACATGTCTATTCTGTGATTTCCGTAATCCTGCAACCTTTCCCAGATATACAGTACAGACCAAAAGTTTGGACACACCTTTTCATTTAAAGATTTTTCTATATTTTCATGACTATGAAAATTGTACATTCACACTGAAGGCATCAAAACTATGAATTAACACATGTGGAATTATATACTTAACAAAAAAGTGTGAAACAACTGAAAATATGTCTTATATTCTAGGTTCTTCAAAGTAGCCACCTTTTGCTTTGATTACTGCTTTGCACACTCTTGGCATTCTCTTGATGAGCTTCAAGAGGTAGTCACCAGAAATAATCTTCCAACAATCTCGAAGAAGTTCCCAGAGATGCTTAGCACTTGGCCCTTTTGCCTTCACTCTGCGGTCCAACTCACCCCAAACCATCTAAATTGGGTTCAGGTCTGGTGACTGTGGAGGCCCGGTCATATGGAGTAGCACCCCATCACTCTCCTTCTTGGTCAAATAGTCCTTACACAGCCTGGAGATGTGTTTGGGGTCATTGTCCTGTTGAAAAAAAAATGATGGCCAAACTAAACGCAAACCGGATGGAATAGCATGCCGCTGCAAGATGCTGTGGTAGCCATGCTGGTTCAATATGCCTTCAATTTTGAATAAATCTCCAACAGTGTCACCAGCAAAGCACCCCCACACATCACACCTCCTCCTCCATGCTTCACGGTGGGAACCAGGCATGTAGAGTCCATCCGTTCACCTTTTCTGCATCGCACAAAGACAAGGCGGTTGGAACCAAAGATCTCAAATTTGGACTCATCAGACCAAAACGCAGATTTCCACTGGTCTAATGTCCATTCCTTGTATTCTTTAGCCCAAACAAGTCTCTTCTGCTTGTTGCCTGTCCTTAGCAGTGGTTTCCTAGCAGCTATTTTACCATGAAGGCCTACTGCACAAAGTCTCCTCTGAACAGTTGTTGTAGAGATGTGTCTGCTGCTAGAACTCTGTGTGGCATTGACCTGGTCTCTAATCTGAGCTGCTGTAAACCTGCGATTTCTGAGGCTGGTGACTCGGACAAAACTTATCCTCAGAAGCAGAGGTGACTCTTGGTCTTCCTTTCCTGGGGCGGTCCTCATGTGAGCCAGTTTCTTTGTAGCGCTTGATGGTTTTTGCAACTGCAATTGGGGACACTTTCAAAGTTTTCCCAATTTTTCGGACTGACTGACCTTCATTTCTTAAAGTAATGATGGCCACTCGTTTTTCTTTACTTAGCTGCTTTTTTCTTGCCATAATACAAATTCTAAGTCTATTCAGTAGGACTATCAGCTGTGTATCCACCAGACTTCTGCACAACACAACTGATGGTCCCAACCCCATTTATAAGGCCAGAAATCCCACTTATTAAACCTGACAGGGCACACCTGTGAAGTGAAAACCATTCCCAGTGACTACCTCTTGAAGCTCATCAAGAGAATGCCAAGAGTGTGCAAAGCAGTAATCAAAGCAAAAGGTGGCTACTTCGAAGAACCTAGAATATAAGACATAATTTCAGTTGTTTCACACTTTTTTGTTAAGTATATAATTCCACATGTGTTACCGTAATTCATAGTTTTGATGCCTTCAGTGTGAATGTACAATTTTCATGGTCATGAAAATACAGAAAAATCTTTGAATGAGGTGTGTCCAAACTTTTGGTCTGTACTATATATATATATATGTATGTATATATATATATATATATATATATTATATATTTATACACATACATACACACACTAGAGATTGTCATTGCATGAGACAGAGGGCTCTATGCTGCAGATTTTATATCGGGCGTAGGTACTTTGTAGAGCTGGCATTCACTTGACACACACATCACTTATTTCAACGGCATCATTTAATATAGCTAAACCCCCGACCTTTGTTTTTTCACACTTCTAAGAATCTTTAAGACAAGACACTCTGTTATTATCTCCTTACTTTACCCCGAAGGAGGATTTCCACAATCCAGCCTCTTCATCTCTTAAACTACATTATACTGGTAATTTTCTCTTCATAGATTCCAGTTTACAACATTCGACAGATTGTACACGTAAAATGCTTTAGCAAAACAGCTCAATCAATGTGAATAAATAGATATAAATAAATATGCTCTGGGACGCCTGACAAATTTCATTCTGTCAAGGGAATCATATCTTAACAAAGTACATTTGGCAGAGCTCAAGCTATAAAAGGAAGCTTACAGAGGCTTATTTTAACAAACATATTATCTTGCTTCACTACCTGAAGCAGCTTTGAAAAATGATTGTTCAGATTATTACTCTGTGCTATTATACAGAATATATCAGCATATTGTAGCAATTTTTTTGACATACTGTCAGTAGAGGAAGCACCATTAGGTGTGGGTGTATCGTCAAAAGTTAGGGTACATCAAAATGGGCTCACAGTGGTTTGCTCACTGTACTTGAGGTATGTTTGATGAAAAAGGGGTCGTAGTGCCTTGAAACGCTTTGTGTATTGAAGCCATGTTACTCAATAAAGAAGGGGTGGGGAACCTTTTGTGGCCCCTGAAGGCCTTTTCTCTGGACCCCAGGCAGATTCCCGCAGACCGACATACTCAGGACGAAGGTCACTCAAATTCCTCCTTGCAAGATTACATCCTGACTCTGGCTAGTGCCAGAGTCTGGACTCAATTTGCGGGTGGCATTAGCATGCAATGTGCTCCTGTCCCACAGATGAAGACAGCAGCAGAAGCCCTCTGTCTCCTGTGATGTACATGCTCCAGCTCCAATTTCTCCTGTGATGTACATGCTCCAGCCCCAATGTCTCTCGTGATCTATATGTTCCAGCCCCAATATCTTCTGTGATCTATATATTCCAATCCCAATGTCTCCTGTAATGTATATTCTCAAGCCCCACCATCTCCTATGTGATATATATTTTTGCAGCTCAAGTGTCTCCTGTGTGTACAGTATTTACAGCAGTCTTGGTGTCGCCTATGTTATGTATACAGCAGTCTCAGTGTCTCTCTTGTGATGTATACAGCAGAACTCCTACTACTTGCATTTTATAAATGCAATGTGAACAATGATGAATTTCCCACTTTGAGAAGACATGCAGTGTACAACTGTGTTCAGAACAATTTACTGCTGGGTGTTCTTTGCAAAACTTAGCATCACAAAGAGCTGACTGAGCTCCAGACCAATGCAAACCTGGAAAAGCAGTTGCGAGAAGCAACATGATCAATACAAGCTAACAACACATATCTCACAAGAAAACCACCTCCAGCCATCAAATTAGGGGCGAGTTAATTGTGTGACCAAATATAACTGGGTAATTTTCAAGTTGATAATTTTGCGCTGTCATCGAATGATGGCATAAATAACCAAATGGCCCTTGGCAGCAAAAAGGTTCCCCACCCTGCAATAAAGGATCTTCTCTACATCACTATCTGATGATTGGATCACTTATTTCTGGTATTGCGCCCTTAGTTTGATGTCTAACGACTGGCGATACAGCAGTATCTACCAGTGATTCCTCTGCAAACTTACATTCATAGGGCATTTTAGTCTCTAGTGTTGTGCCTATTCTTGCACAACATATTAAGATAAGCCTCCATATTACAAATTAGTACCTTCATGTACTAACCCTGTGAGAGCCCTCCTTTATATCCCTGCTTTCCATTTTATTGTTCTTTATCCTTTTACATACTTTAAACTCGGATTGCACATATTGATGTACATATTGATGTCGACCCAACAATAGTGTTCACATGACATTCATATACGGTACAAGGATATTAAGCAAAACTTCCACCGTCACCTTAACTTCTTACATCTGGGACCTCAACCTTTTTCTTTTGTAGCTTCACTAGCCAAAACATTATGCATGCACCCTGTGGCTCCATTCAAAGCCTATGGGAGTGATGATGATAGCCGAGGGAAATGGGTTGTCACAGGATTAATGGATAGTCTCAACTGGATAAAGTCCATTCATATTCCTCATTTGGGAATACTGACATAACAGGGGTTTCTCATTCAAGTGCCCCCTCTGCTTTTCAAAATAGAAAGCAGAGCATTAAGAGGGCTTCATGTATTACTACATTTCACGTAGCCTCCGTACTTTAATAAAAGCCAGACAGGCTTGATTTAAAAAATGTGTAGTCTTGTTGGGAAAACCTCTTTAGAATTTAATTAGCATTTTCCTTCTTGCAGATAAAAGCTGTTTAGTGGTTCTGTGCATATTGAGAAAAGAGCTTGTTCATGTCCTGTGTAATGTTGAGGGCAGAACTTGAGCGATACTCGGCATAGGGATGTGTCCTGCACCGCCCTCGCCTCCAACTCTGCGCAGGGCATAAAATTAATTTTAGTTGTTTGAAAAGAAGCCATATAGAGGTGACATTAACTATATTTAAAGGGGTTTTCCCACAAACAAAGCTGAATTTAGTTAACAGATTTTGGAATAATAATACTTTCCATAACTGGATGTGTTAAAAAAATGTTCCTGTGCCGAGATAATCTTATAAAGGTGCCCCTGCTGTGTACTGTGTCTGTCAGTACAGGGACATGATCTGATCATACCACAGCTCCTGGGCAGTGGGGGGGAGCAAAAGAGTATACAGACAGGACAGCAGGGGATCACAGCTGATTCTTTTTGTGAGGTAAAACATTTTGCTTCCTGTTTAAAGCAATTGCGATGACGTGCTGTAATATCTGTGTAGTCTTTTTCTCCCCCTATCCAGACACAGTCATTACACAGTACACAGCAGGGGCACATTTATAAGATTATCTCAGCACAGGAACATTTTTTTAAACACATCCAATTGTGGAATTTATTATATTCAAACATCTATTGATTAAAATTAACTATGTCTGTGGGAAAACCTCTTTAATACAGATATCATTAGTTAAGATCACTGTGCTATAATCGAAGCAATCTATTAATTCAAGCCAAAACATTTCCGTTTGCTCTAAGATTTATTTGTTCCTCTACCTTGAGATCTTGTGCTAGAAAGGAATGTAACTTTCATTATAGGAAAGTTGCCAAACAGAATGGACATCACATGTTGTTTGATATACGACCAAAAGGATAAATCTTTTTTAACCATTCGTAATGACCTCATAGAATCAATTTACCTCTTATGAGATGACATATAAAGAATTACACAGAGAAATTAGGAGAAAAAAATCTCAGAATTCATCAGAAAATATTTCATTAGCACAGACATATTTGGAACAAGTTATTGAAAATCAATCTTTGCCGTGTATATTTTCTAAGTTTTATAACAATGTCTATGTTAAAGACTGGTACAGTGCCTTGCGAAAGTATTCGGCCACCTGGAACTTTTCAACCTTTTCCCACATATCATGCTTCAAACATAAAGATACCAAATGTAAATTTTTGGTGAAGAATCAACAAGTGGGGCACAATTGTGAAGTTGAACATAATTTATTGGTTATTTTAAATTTTTGTGGAAATACAAAAACTGAAAAGTGAGGCGTGCAATATTATTCGGCCCCTTTAACTTAATACTTTGTTGCGCCACCTTTTGCTGAGATTACAGCCGCATGTCGCTTGGGGTATGTCTCTATCAGTTTTGTACATCGAGAGACTGAAATTCTTGCCCATTCTTCCTTGGCAAACAGCTCGAGCTCAGTGAGGTTGGATGGAGATCGTTTGTGAACAGCAGTTTTCAGCTCTTTCCACAGAATCTCGATTAGATTCAGGTCTGGACTTTGACTTGACCATTCTAACACCTGGATACGTTTATTTGTGAACCATTCCATTGTAGATTTTGCTTTATGTTTGGGATCATTGTCTTGTTGGAAGACAAA
>JARQOD010000006.1:47881123-47985660 GCA_033576555.1 Oophaga sylvatica
GAACATGGACGTCTGAATGAGGTTTTGAAAGGAGTTTAAAAGTAGAAAAAAAAAGTCTAATATTCTTCCTTGGTGAATTCTTTCTCATTTTCTATTCGAATGCTTTATGTCTTGATCCATTGTTATTAATAGAAAAAGAACGTCTCATGTTAGCGGATCAAGGGATACCAGTGACAAGGAAGTTGAAATTGAGGCAAAAGTCTTAAATTAAGAATATTACAATTTCTCTTTCCATTTGCAAAAAGCAACAGGTCTCTGAAAACCCCTTTATTTACTTAAAATTGTGATGGGCATTGAGTCACCGCAGTAAGTAGCAGATTTGGCTTTAAAGGCAACCTGTCTCCTCGTTCTGCCGCTATAAGATGCGGCCACTGCCTTTCCGGGCTTATTTACAGCATTCTATAATGCTGTAGATAAGCCCCGGGTCCGACATGAAAGATAAGAAAAAGAGGTTTTATTATACTCACCCGGGGGGCGGTCCGATGCGATCTGGTCAGATGGGTGTCGCAGGTCCGGGTTCGGCACCTCCCATCTTCATGCTATGTCGTCATCCTGCTTGCTTCGTGTCGTGCTCCTGCGCAGGCGTACTGATCTGTCCTGCTGAGGGAAGAGCAAAGTACTGCAGTGCACAGGTGCTGGGCCTCTCTGACCTTTCCTGTGCCTGTGCACTGCAGTACTTTACTGTGCCCTCAACAGTGCAAATCAGTACGCCTGAGCAGGAGCGCGACAGAAGCAAGCAGGATGACGACATTGCACGAAGATGGGAGGCGCCAGACCCGGACCTGCACCACCATTGGACCGAACCGCATAGGACCGCCCCCCAGGTGAGTATAATGAAACCTCTTTTTCTAATCTTTCAGGTCAGACCGGGCACTCTTCCAGAGTGCTCTGGATCTCAGACTTGGCCGAAGGTTCAACTTCCAACAAGACAATGACCCTAAGCACATAGCTAAAATAGCAAAGGAGTGGCTTCAGAACAACTCTGTGACCATTCTTCACTGGCCCAGCCAAAGCCCTGACCTAAACCCAATTGAGCATCTCTGGAGAGACCTGAAAATGGCTGTCCACCAACTTTCACCATCCAACCTGACGGAACGGGAGAGGATCTGCAAGGAAGAATGGCAGAGGATTCCCAAATCCAGGTGTGAAAAACTTGTTGCATCATTCCCAAGAAGACTCATTGCTGTACTAGCTCAAAAGGTGCTTCTACTCAATACTTAGAGAAGGGTCTGAATACTTATGATCATGTGATATTTCAGTTTTTCTTTTTTAATAAATTTGCAAAAATTTCTATATTTCTGTTTTTTTTCAGTCAAGATGGGGTGCAGAGTGTACATTAATGAGAAAAAAATGAACTTTTTTGAATTTACCAAATGGCTGCAATGAAACAAAGAGTGAAAAATTTAAAGGGGTGTGAATACTTTCCAAACCCACTGTATGTAAATGGCTGTCCATGTAATCATCTTTATGGCATCCATATGTCATTTGATGAGAACTTGACTATTGAGACAACCTCTTAAAAAACAGTCAACATGAATGTTAAATAGTTTTAATAAAAACTTAATATGACAGGTTTTCTTTATGGTTTTCCAGCCAAATGAATTTTTTTTAGAAAAAAAAGTCTGATTAATAACATACAAGAATGGCAAGACTCATCCGCTGTATATTTAATTTATAAAGTCAGCCGAGGTTTGCACTGGGACTAAGCTTAAAGTGTTCCTAGAATTCAAGAAATAATTTTTATAAAAACCACACTAAGAAGTCCAGTAAGTGAAACATCATAGGAATCAAGGTCTCTGTCCCTACATTATGTTTCTCTTACCTTAAGTGGCAAAATCTTGGTGACATATTCCATGTAATAAATGTAATTATAGGTACACTTTAAGTAAATTGCTAACCAATTACTAGATATACAGATAACTTTAAGCTAGCATTCATTCCACAGGACAATATGTTCCAGTATTGAGATATTTGGTTTCAGAAAGAAAATCTATTCTCTGATTTGTCATAAAGTAGTAAAGAAAGTATTATTATACTCTAATGCTTTTCAATGTAAGGATCAATTCAGACTACTTTGTGTAACAATAAGTAATGTAATCCAAAAACCTTGTTCACCACAGACTTATGATTTCCAACTTATGATTTGCTTTTGGGCAGAATATATAAAAGCTCTATTGTTACATAGCAGAGTTTATTGTTTTCATATTTCGCATTCAATTTTAAGTACAAATTGATCACTGTAATAAACAGTAAAGTGCCACATGCTAATTGCCTTTAGGGTGTGGCGAAAAAAGCGACTCATAAGGATGGCATTAAAAAGCATACTTATTCATCTAATTTAGGGCAAGGTTACCTTGGGTGAACCCCTGTCTTAAAGAAGAGATGTTAACTCTCCTGACATGTCTATTTTTTATTTTTTTTATTTTTTTAAAAACCTGTTATAATCGCCATAAAATAAAATTCTGAAGAATCTTTTCCAAGAACTCTATCTTGAGATGTTCCTCTGTTGTTTCTCATAGAAAAGTATGAATTAATTGCCAACTAGGTGTTTTCATTCTTTTTATCAAAGTGGGTGTGTCCTCACACAGTCAACACTGATTGGCCAACGTAAGAATATGCTGGGACACACCCCCGAGTAGCAACTTTCAGATTCCCTGCTGGATTCTAATTGATAACGGAAACTAATATAAATGTATAATATTTAAGAATTTCTTTGATAGTCCCACGTCTGTGTTATAAAGAGAACTTGTCATCAGGGTTTTATGCCCCAAACTAATGGCATGTACAGTGTGGGAAATAAGTATTTGATCCCTTGCTGATTTTGTAAGTTTGCCCACTGACAAAGTCATGGACAGTCTATAATTTTAAGGGCAGGTTAATTGTAACATTTAGAGATAGAATATCAAAAATAAAATCCAGGAAATCACATTGTATAAATTATATAAATCCCACCATGCAGAACAATTGATGGAGGGTAGGCATACTAGTCTGAGCTGCTGTGCTAGATTGAAGAAATCCAGAGGATGAGATAAGGGATTAGAGTCTGCGGTTTATTCTTAATGCTTTTCACTTACATTGTGGTTCTCCTGATGAAGAAGTTGGTTCAACTTCAAAACGCGTTGAGAAAAATCCACGGCCTAATCCCTTATGACGTCCTCTGGATTTCTTGAATCTAGCACAGCAGCACAGACTACTACTCTTATCCTCCACCAATAGAGACAGGAGGCAGGCAGTAGGTGGATAATAGAGATAGCAGGAAGAGAGCTGTATGTGCATTGTCCCAACCACTGCATTTCCTACTCATTAGAATACAACTTCTACTATAAATTTCTTTTAAACAGCAAAACTGATTTCTACAAGCAAGGTAAAGATTTAATCAGCATAAAACATCTTTACACACATGATGTTAGTTTGGGGTATAAAATCCTGATGACAGGTTCTCCTAAAATAAGTATTTTGGCTCCATGTTCCCATTCACATTGAGAGATGAGTGACGCCAGTTAAGTAATGTCTACCTATATCTGTTGGGAGGCGTCTGACATTGGCATGTATCATGCACCTGTTCTATTCTAATGACTGGGGAGACATCGTGAACTTGTCCCATACTAATGAATAGGACTTATGCACAATACCTGCTGATCCTGGATGCATACCAGACAGTAGCAGTAGACATAACATCAACAACCCCATTCACCTTCCGATGCTGAAGTAAATGGAGCCTAAATACCTTATAAAGAAAAAGACGACCAAATTGGCCAATCTTCTACGCAGGTTTCCTAAATGACTTCATTTGGATATCAAAATGTCATATTCCAATACTGCTAAAATCATGTTTTATACAAAAGCTTAAAAAAATAGCCCTGCACTATAAATGAGAACTCCAAGCCTCTCTAAAAAGATAGACATGTTCCTTTAAGAGACAGTTTGCCCTTATCAAAGAAGCATTTTGTCAGTGATGAAAGGTAACTTGCTAGAAAGTGAAGACAAAGCATGAAAATAGTAAATGGTATGATCAGCTTGCTACCTTAAAGGTCATTCTGTAAAATATTAGTCTATTGCAGCACATGCATGTCGTTCAGTGCTTTTTCTACAATGAAAGGTAAATTACACTTCAGGTACTGAGCGCTTCATTGTGAATATGACACATGATATTTTTGCACAAAGCCGTGGCAGGGATTTTAATACAGTAGGCTATGTTGAAATATTAAATGCTAAAGACATTACATTAATTTAAAAACAAAACTTTACTATTAACCCAAATTTAATCCTCATGCTCTTTGCTGGTTATAAGGAGCCAATTGCATTTTTATATTTCACCTTTCTGCCTCATGCTAATAAATTAAATAGGTCTGACATTTTCATTTTGGAAAGAAGCATTTGAGTCATTCAGTGCAAGCTGCAAAGATAACAGCGATGTGCAAAAATAAAGAGTTTTGTGCATTAGCTTTAATGACACTTTTAAATAACCTCATGAATAACAGTTAATGTCAGAAAAGAAGAATTAGCGGACGTGTGCAGCTGTTTGGTTACTTTCAGAAAGGTTCTTTTATTTCAATCCACTTATAAAAGATTTACCTGAATGGTCCAGGAAGTTTGCATCTACAAAAGTAACAATTATATGAACCAATTAAGACCTATTTAACTATTTGGTTATATAGGAAAATAATAATAAAAAAAAGTTTCATATCTGTATTTTATGTGATTGAAAGGGAGTCTATCTGCCCAGAATGACTGTTCAAACCAAGCACAGGTGCTTGGTGCACCCTCATTATACACCTTACCATCTACTTGTTTTCCATATATCTCAGCCCTCCTCTTCTTTGATTGACAGGTCTAGAGTTACAGGAGCAAGAGGAGCCAGAGATAGATGGACAACAAGTAGGTCAGAAGTTGTACTGATTTTTTGCTTTTTTCATCTTGTAACATTGACTGACATTTTTTTTTGCACCAAAATTTATCAAAATTATATATGTAGTTCAGGGATTTAGTGCAAAATAAAAAAAAATAGGTTTATTTTTGCATTTAACTTGTTTTGAAAAAGTCAAATGTTCTGCTAAATGCCATAAAATGTGCACTAAAATAACTTAGATTGATAAAATTACTACAAGGGGACAGAAGCGTTGAAGGAAATGGAGTACATTTGTTAAAAAAAAAGGGAATTTTTAAAAAGTTGCAATTGATATATCGGAAGAAAACATCTGGAAACCACAATAGCAAACAAGAAAAAAACAAAAAACCTAAGAACACATGTAAAATAACTTAAAAAGGCGGCAAACTGAAAGAAGAATAAGGCACAAAGAAAAAAGCTAAAAACGCCAAAAAGTAGACAAAAAAGCGCAAGTTCAAAAATTAACTTTAAAACTAACATCACTGACTGTATAGTGTCAACGTGTAGGACCCTCAAAACTCTTTACACCCAGTTGCTGATATTGATATATTTCTAGTAGGAATAACAGAGGGACGGCACAATGAAAAAATCTAAGAAAAGCGTGTCTGGAATTGTTATTTTATGCACAAAGTGTTACTAAACACACAATTCAGGAGAACCAAGTCCTCTTTAAAATAACAATTTGTACAATAATGCAAAATATTTTCCTGACATTTTTACAATCACTAAAAAAAAAACAGGAAAAATCCAAATCACAAATTCCATGAAAATTTTGTATGTCAAAGTGTTATATATAGGGTTCCATATCTATAGTGTGGGCTCCTAGAAGATGATAATATCTTAAAACCAAATTTTAAATATACATTTATAATCCTATTTGTCTACTGAATCAATGTTTGCATTATACAGACTATAAAGTAGCACACAGTAAAAAATAACTTTCCGCATTCTTTAAAGGGGTTGTCCACTACTCGGACAACCCCTTCTCAACCTGCACTTTTGTCGCCAAAAAATAGCAGCACTTATATTTACCACCAGAACAGTTGGAGCGGTGTCGGTACTCACGTTCCCAGGGCTCATATGACATTGTTATGTCACGCAATGCCTGCGGCAAATCAGCGTTGGCTATGCTCTCCCCGCCTACGGATCTATCAGACATCAGGAGGAAGTAACAATGTCACAAAAGCCCCGGTAGAGCGAGTGCCGACACCACTGGAACAACGCCGGCACCGGAGGTGAGTATGTGTGTTGTTATTATACTGTGAGCAAATATACTGATTGAGACGAGGTTAACAACAGGCGATAGGTGGGTTTGGGTTCTGTGATATGTTACCATGCCAGGACATAGAGGGAGAAGTGGGTTGCAATGGCTAAGGATGCCCCCTAAACAGTGGGCCATTTTATTTTGCTCGCCCTACATAGCACATGACCCTAATTTGTCCATTTAGGTCTTGAACATATTCTAGAGCAGAAACAAGTCCCGGAGGAGGCTGTTACACACTGACTTAGCCTGCTCCGGAGTGATTAATACTCAACTGGCTCTACTGCAGGCTGTATATTTAATATTCCTGAGAAAACAGCATTAGGAAATTACTACGACAGGTAAAATGACTAAGTAAATGTTTTTCTGAGTCAGGAGAAGGCCTGTGTTTGGCCTTTTTATAATACAAAATTGAAGCGTTTTCGCCCTTAAGAGCTTTTCAAGTCATGCATCAAATATCACTGAGCAAGTAGAAGAAAATTGCATTAGTCTATGAGGCATGTATTTCCATTACTAGAATTTAAACTGCAACAAATTATCTTATTACAGCACAACCTAAAATGGACGTGTGGCGCCAAACCACTAACAACCTAATTTGTAATGACCCTGGTGCTTTTTTTGTGTAAATGGGGAGGAAACATTGTTAAGTGACTAGAAAATGTCGGCAGAAGGTCAACACATGGTAATGACTGTAATCGCAAGCATAACGAAGGATTGGCATTAAAGGGATCACCACAAATTTAAAAAGCTAAATAACGACTGGAAATGTCAATATAAATAAATTCTTAAATACATTTAATTAGAAAATCACAAATGTTTTGTTTGGGGTGGTAGTCATTATTGAACTAAAATGGCCGCCTCCTTGTTTCACAGAGAGAAACCTGCAGTTGGAAGCTCCGTCCTCCTATATATATATACTGGAGATACCAGAGGTGCTGAGGTGAAAAGAGGCTGCTCACACTGCTGTCCGCCCTGCCCATCTAATCTAATACTGGAGGTAGCAGGTGTACTGTGGTAAGAAGAGACTGCTCACACTGCTGTCTACCCTGTCTATCTGATTTAACCCTGGAGATGTCAGGGGTGTTGATGTAAGAAGAGGTCTCCCATGCTGCTGTCCATCATGACTATTTGATCTAATACTGTAGGTACCAGAGGAGCAGTGGTAAGAAGAGGCTGCTCCCACTGCTGTCCACCTTGCCTATCCAATCTAATACAGGAGATAGCAGGTGTACTGAGGTAAGAGGAGGCTGCTCACACTGCTCTCTGCTATGTCTATCTGCTGTAATACTGGAGACAGCAGGAGTGCTGAGGTAAGAAGAGATTGCTCACATTGCAGTCCACCCTGTCTATATGACCTAATACTGGTTATACTGGGGATGCTGAGGTAACAAGAGGCTGCTCACACTGCTCTCCCCCCTATCTGCTCTAATACTGGAGATAGCAGGAGTGCTAAGGTAAGAAGCGACTGCTCACATTGCAGTCCACCCTGTCTATCTGATCTAATACTGGAGATACCAGGTCTAACTGAAGTAAGAAGAGACTGCTAACACTGCTGTCCACCCTGTCTATCTTATTGATGAGTGGCACCTGATACCTGGAGATAATCTATACCATGCATGTCAAATTATCTCCAGGTCACAGCAGCAGAGCTTCCTACTGCACATACTCACAGGAACCTGCCCCATTAACATTCTAGGTCAGGCTTCTGTCAGTCTAAGAAGATGGGGGCCATTTTAATTCTATACTTATTACCTTTCTAGACAAAATGAAAGTGATTTACTACTTAATTGTATATAGGAATTTATTTCTAATGACAATTATTTTAGTTATTTTTTCTAGAATGCTTTTAAATTGTGGTTATTCACATTAAGCTGCCCATTAACATCACGTCACAAATCTGCCAATCTGGACAAGATCGCAAGACAATCTACTATGCTGCAAGATCTCACATTTGCCATGTTGGTAATGAAGACAATCGCTTATTAGAGTTCATAATGCCTGATTCTTTGTAGGCATAGGAAATAAACAATGGCAACGCCTATGATAATGGCTTGCCTAATTTTTTCCTATTGAAATAAGTACTTTCAGACAATGTAAATGTTCATGTCTTAGGCCACGTTCACACGTTCAGTATTCGGTCAGTATCTTACATCAGTATCTGTAAGCCAAAACCAGAAATGGGTGATAAATACAGAAGTGGTGACGTGTTTCTATTATACTTTTTATCACTCCTGATTTTGGCTTACACCTGACTGATGTAAAATACTCACCAAATACTAATGTGTGAACGTGGCCTAAGAAGGAGTTGGGGATGAGAGAAGTCTCACTTTAGTTGATTAATCAAGTTTGGTAGGATAGAGATTTGCTAAATCTTCACTTGGGCTTGTTCACACATTGCATTTTTGCTGTGTTTTTTTTTATCATTTTTGTCACAGAAAAAGAATGCAGTGTGTCACAGTACCAGCAAAGGGAATGATATTTCTGAAAAGTCGTGCACATGCTTCTCTTATATTTTTTTGCAGATTTGAACCAACAAAGCACTTTTTTTTACAAATCTGTAGCATGTCAATTCTTTCAGCTTTTTTGCTGTGATTTTTACCTATTCAAGTGAATTTAGAAAAAAAGCGTGTAAAAATGAATAAAAAAACTAATGCAAAAAAAGCGCTTATTCTACGCAATTCTACGAGTTTTCCCTGCTAACACACGTACAGTTAAAGGAATTGTGCATGAAAACTAAGTTTTTACTGAGTTTTTTGCTCGTTACCAGTACAAAAAAAACACAAGATAATTAAGTATACAGACTATTACATTGCTAGAAATAGCCAGTATCATTGGCATGTTCTTTAAAATGACTCTTCTGTGTTTCCTTTATCTGGACAGCAGATGGTGCTGCAGACAACACTATAGAGTCATATATCGGAGTGCCGCTCTTTGGACTTCAAAAGAAACATTTGTCTGCTTTTAATTATCATAAAATTATTATGACTGCAATGTTTTTTTGTCACCTTATGGCCACTGTTTTACTGGGTTGTTTCATTGAAAGGCATAAAAAAAATAATTGAAACATTTTAATTTAACAACTCAATTTTGCTATTTGTTTTTACAGAATTTTCAAAAATATTGGCCCCACATTAAATATAATGGCAATGCTAATCATGATATTTCTAAATAAATTTATACATTAGTTTTGTATCAGCTCCGTTTTAGTAGAAACCTGATTGGGTACGAGTCTTGTTTGACACAATCGTTGTTCATGGTCCAACTACCGACCACATTGTCCAGATCGGTAGCAGATTTTCTGACCTGATCTCAATATGAGACTATTGAATTGGGATCAGGAGACCCATGGCTGGTCATGAATATCAGACATGTGCATCCTGCCATATTTATACATGTGTTAACTTTCTCCTATCTATATGACAAAAATGTAATATACACTAGATAAATTTGCAGTGATGGATATATTGTAAAATATGGATAGTACCCAGGAGTGTAATGACCGAAGAAAAGCATTAGGGATGCAGAGTAGCAGCTGCACTTTGGTCCTTGTAAATTAGAGGGCCCAATACCCACTCACATCCATAAGGACACAACAGTTTTTTTTAAACAAATTGGGGCTCTCAAGCTTCATGTTTCATATCTGATTTTTATCTTTTATTACTCTTGAACCTATTACTAGGTTCAAGAGTCCCAGTAACCTATTAAATTTTTTTTACAACACAGGATCTAATTACATCTGGGTGTAACATCTAACTTAATACTGGATGGTACAGCATTTGCCCTCTAAGGAAATGTTCTTTCTGTACCTTCTGTAAAGCATTCTTCAGGTTCCAAGCATTCTTCAGAAGTGTCCTGTGGTTGCTCGATGAGTTCCCGGGACTTCTTTAGATCCACCGTGCTGCACTCTGAAATGCTGTCATCCTGTTTCTGCAAAAAAAGTTCAGATTTTTAGGTTACAGAAAACTTTTACAACTGGTATTAGAGAAGTGTCAATTAACACTTCTCACTACTACAACTACTAAGCCAAACCCAGGAGACATCAATTGGTAATCAGCCTGCAACACAATCAAGAAGTGACTACACTGATTAGTAGGGAGGAGCAGCTCTGTGCAGGAAAGTACTGTAATTAATCAACTTTCACCATGACGAGCTAAATGCTCATTATGACCAATTATTTCTCTCCAAAAATTTTCAATTTTTCTCTGTAAAATATGTTTTTTGTCTTGAATTTTAAATCATCAAGCCTGGAATTACTTCCTTTGAGCATCGCCGCTGCAATGGAGCGCCGATCACCTTGGAATTGCTTTTTTGCCATAAAAGGCTTGGGATACATGGGGACACACAAGTCGCACAATCAAAAACATTTGTACAACTTGTCCGCAACTTAATGCCACCCATGACATGAAGACTGTATCGAACGTGTGTCAATGGGCCAACTGTGACTGCAACGCCAGTGTCACAAAATCAGATATTACAAAACATGACATTGGAAAGAAGCCTAAAATTGATTTGATGATCTAGAGAAAACACTATTAATATGGTCACAGAAAATCACAGACATCTCAGAGCTCTTACAATGGCTACAGATACCCCAGACCGAGATACTGCGATGGAAACCAACTTCTACGAATTCTAATTGCAATATGTAACAATGTATTAATGGATCTGTATTCCTACATCACTCTGATTATTTACAAATAAAAGTGTCAAGATGTAATGGGGATCATAATGTTCTTATTATGACATTAAAGAGGACCGGTTTCTGATGAAATTCAAATGCAACGCCTTCTGCGAATTATCCACAAAAATTTGACTAGCAGTGAATTGCCCTGAAAAGACATGTACGATATACGGAAGCTTTCCAGGAGTATATCCTACGATCATCAAGCTTTAATGACATCCACATATATGTTTATGGGTAAACTGATGGTTAATGTTCTTCACTGCTGTTTTGTCACACACCATCTATACAGTTCATTCAGAGTTGTGAGGCTTTTCAGCTTATTTAAACAGGAAAATACTGCTGTATTTCCTACTTTTGCTTCTATACAGGCTATTATAGACTGTTCTACACTATGCATTGGGGTATACTATTTAATGGCTGTGATATATACTTTGTGATGTGCTGTACAATCTGATGTGCTATACTATGTGATGTGCTGAACTACATGATGGGCTATACTCTGTAATGTGCTATATACTATGTGATGGCCTATACTATGTTATGGTCTGGTCTATACTATGTGATGTGCCATACTATGTGATGTGCTATACTATGTGATGTGCCATACTATGTGATGTGCTATACTATGTGATGTGCCATACTATGTGATGTGCTATACTATGTGATGTGCCATACTATGTGATGTGCCATACTATGTGATGTGCTATACTATGTGATGTGCCATACTATGTGATGTGCTATACTATGTGATGTGCCATACTATGTGATGTGCTATACTATGTGATGTGCTATACTATGTGATGTGCCATACCATGTGATGTGCTATATACTATATGATGTCTGGTCTATACTATCTGATGTACTAAACTATGTGATATGCTATACCATGTGATGGGCTATATACTATGTGATGTCTGGTCTATACTATCTGATGTGCTATACTATGTGATGTGCTATACTATATGATATGATCGCTGCAAAACATTAAGCTAAAGCTAAGGACCACACCCTTTTGGTAGCAAGACTACTTTTATATACAGGAAGGAGGGGGTTATAGAGAGGCGAAAAAAAACATCAGAAAAATGCGAAATTCAGAAGAACAGCAGAATTTATACTACATTAACAAAAAAAATTATGGCCGGTGATAAGCCTTTTTTTTACATTAGAACATAAATGTTTCATCTAATGCAAGAAAGTATCTGTGTTTTTCTTTTTAGAAGGTGTAGCTAGTTGGCGCAATGGGGCATGTGCTCTGGATGGTGGCTGAGAGGAGTACGGTGAGATCTTCACGCTACTCTGTCTATTCCAAAAATATTCTGGAAAAGGGCTAAGGCCATAAACCTAATCTTTGAATAAAAGACTCTGGCACATGCGCATGTGGCACTGATACTGGCAGCACATGGATTTGTTTTTGAAAAGGATCATTGCTGCAAGAAACTTTTAAAAGTGCATTATGCCATTAGAGAAATCTGCTTCCTTCTCCACCAGGACTTCATTAATTTTCAAAATTCTTAATTCATGGGTAAAATTTGCATTGAGTGAAGACAGATTGTGACATTACTGAGATGACAGCTGCCACTGGTAATATTCTATGTAGGCGGGAGAAGGAAGGAGGAGACACAGATAAAGCTCCGCCCTTCTCCCGCCTACATAGCATCTTATCACTTTTACACATTTTTTATCAAAATAGTGTCAGCTAAGTACCCTAAGTTATTTACATGTACTATTACTACTTACTGATTTACTTACTGCCAGCTATTTCTCTTTTTTTTTTTTAATTAGAGATGAGCGGACCTGTGAAAGTTCGAGTTCTAGTACGCGACCCGAACTTTATTTCAAATTTTGGTTCAGGTACCAGAATTGTACTCAAACTTGAACCAGAACCTGAATCCAATTAAAAACAATGGGGACCTAAACGTTTGAGCTGAAAAGTTCTCCCTCCCCCTCTCCTTTCCACTCATCCCTAGTTTTTATACTAAGTTATGTTTATTAGTGGTCGCGGTGTGAATGTATACCTATGCATGGGACTTATACCAACATTTGTTCCAGCTCATTTCTTTAGTTTTTTGCTCTTGGCACATACAGCGCCGCGGCTCCCCCATTTTGGGTTGTGTATTTAGTCTTTGTAGCTTTGCATGGGCAGGTACAAAACAGTCAGGCCTGGGTCTTGCTCTGCCCCGTCTATTGAGGTCTGTTGGACCATCCTGATTGGGTACACCTTGTTGCGTTGGATGGCTTTTATACTTTTTTGTTCAAAATAGAATCTTATCAGTAGCATCTGTCATCTCCTATCTCAGTAATATAACAATCTGTCTTCACCGAACACAGATTTTACCTAGGAATTGAGAATTTTGAAAATAACTGATCAGTGTTGGCAGAAAAACAAGCAGATTTCTCTGATAAGATATATTACCGTATTTTTCGGACTATAAGATGCACCGGACCATAAGACGCACCCCAAATTTTGGGGTGAAAATAGCAGAAAAAAAGATTTTTACAATATGGGGGTCCGTCTTATTGTCCGAATTTTAAGGTACCTGTGGGCCGGCGGTGGTACAGCAGGGGTTGCGGCAGTGGTGTGGCAGAGGTGCGGTGATGCTGATACTGTACTCACCTTCCTCAGGTGAGGTGACGCTGCGGCACGGAGAGCAGAGCCGGGTTTGTGGCTGTCGTGTGGCGGTGGCAGAGATGCGGCGGTGGCAGAGGCGCGGTGGGCGACGTGCACCTGAGCAGGGTCCCTTCCTCAGGTGTGGTGACGCCGCAGCACGGAGAGCAGAGCTGGGTTTGTGGCAGGTGTGGCGGTGGCAGAGGTGCGGCGGTGGCAGAGATGCGGCAGTGGCAGAAGCGCGATGGGCGGCGTGCACCCGAGCAGGGTCCCTTCCTCAGGTGGTGAGGTGACGCCGCGGCACGGAGAGCAGACAGGACAGCAGAGCCGGGTTTGTCGGTGGTGGCGGCCATCTTCCTGAGGCGGCGCGTGCGCAGAGTACTCTGCTTCCTGGGGCTTCAGAAAAATGGCCGCCGCGATCTCTATCTGCGCATGCGCAGCCTACCGCGGCCATTTTCCTGAAGCCACAGGAAGCAGAGTACTGTATCTGCGCACGCGCCACTTCAGGAAGATGGCCGCCACCACCGGCAATCCCGGCTCTGCTGTCCTGTCTGCTCTCCGTGCTGCGGCGTCACCTCACAACCTGAGGAAGGGACCCTGCTCAGGTGCACGCCGCCCACCGCGCCTCTGCAACGCCGCATCTCTGCCACCGCCACCGCCACACCGCTGCCGCAACCCCCCGGTAAGCTGCGGTCAGGCTATAAGACGCACCCCCCATTTTCCTCACAATTTTTTTGGGGAAAAGTGCGTCTTATAGCCCGAAAAATACGGTACAAAGTTTCTTATTTTCATATGTACTATTGATTTATGAAATAAAAATTAAAATGATGGTGACTCTTTAAAAGATGAGATGGGTCTGTAGTAAACAAAAACCGTAACTAAATATTGCTGTTGGCGTTATTTATTCCAATCACTTTTTAATCAGTCTTCAATAGCATTAATGAGTGCAGCACAAACTGATAATGTTGCTTATGGGTTTGTTTTATCGTTAACTGTGTGGAGATAGTCAGCAATTTCTGAATGAAATTGTACAAAACTGTACACGATCGCTAAGCACTGGCCTCACATCACTGGTATAATAACTGCACAGTCATGCCTTATATCAACATACAAATCACGTATTATACGGCAAGATTTAATAAAGAGGAAAAAAAAAACAGATGGAACACAGAGATAGCAAGCCGCAGGAACAGACTGTCTGAAAGGAATTATGTTCTGACACACACAACTTATGGGGTAGATATCAAGGGAGGGCAAGGTCTGATATTGCAGTTTAATCATACAAGGATATGCCTGGCGGTATTTATTATTCATGCCCATCAAACTAAAGCTGCCTGTAGCTGGCAGGGGGTGTGAAAGGGAACTTTTTGGATGAAAGAAAGTGGGTGCGGCAGACAGCGTCTCGATCTTTTGCGCGCTCTGCCTTGCCTATAGCTGAAGGAAAACATAGAGACTTTTGCCAAGAGAAAAGCTATTTGCTGACTTAATGCATGAGTTTACAACTGCAGGTAATTGTATGAAAAAGTGGAAATATTTTCAAAGGTTCTGTGGTGGAAGATAAAATCGCAGAAAGAACTGTACACTATACAGAGGCAGCAGCTGCCAACATGATAGTTTGCGGGAACTTGTCATACAAACCATGCGCTGGATGAATCAATAAATCCGAGCCGGGCTGCACTAGTCAGGTAGTGTATATTTTATTCTGAACTGCGGTCATTCAGAGAAATCATAGTTTGAAGATCCGAATATGGATCATAAAGCAATAACATGACTAGCCCAATGCTAACCCCGGTCCGGCTTGTACTGTATGTGTTGTCTCCACCTAAGGTTCCCAGCCGGATTTTTATACTATGTTTTCTCTGAAATGCAAGAGCATTTCAGAGAAAAACATATTGTACGTAGGTGTAATTCTGCAGTCAAGCTCTGGTTTATGCTGCCCGTGATTTTGGCAGCATGAGTTGACTGACAAGTTCCCTTTAATAGCATCGTGTGCCATGGTGTCACCATTTAAATTTACTTTGAATGAGTGGCATGCTATACTACTGCCAAAGCACACTGTATGTGTCCTGATGGCTGCAGCTAGAAGTGTAGCTGGTGTTTAAAACATTTTGAAAAATTGAAAAATTTTTGGCCCAAAAGTTTAACGACTCTTGGCTTTTTCACACCAGGTCCCCAACCAGCTCTACGCCAAAGTGAATGGTGTATGAACAGGACTCTGTGTGGCGGTGACATCTACAGTAATGATATGACTTATGTCAGACTGGCATAGCATTTTTGGTGAGACAATTAGAGGCGCCCACCACTTGTCAGACGCTCCTGATCCATAGAGAGACGAGCAATTCTTAATGAATTAAGAGCATCTGACTTCAACATGCCCCCTCAGTAAGACTAGGGTGAATATAGCCGGTCGGCATGAATCGGGACCTAAGTGTCTTACTTTGCCAAACATCTTTCATTTAAAACAAGCATATACAGGGGAAGCTGGACCCACCTTTTTACATGTGTCATCACACTGGTTAGTGGAAACGGCAGCAGTGGGCAAAGACAAATATATAATTATTGTTATAGCCAAGCAGAAAGCAAAAAAGTGATATTCATAATATACAATTAACCTTTTTGATGAAAGTTTAAGTCCTTAACAATTAATACAAATAATAAAGAAAATAACAATACAAAAAAACTTAACTAATAATAGCAATGCACAAAATGCAGTATTTTTAATTAACCATCAGTCATGGACAAAATTTTAAAACAGAAGATAGAATGTATCAAATGGAAAATCCAAGTCATCTGATGCTTTTTTGTTTGCTATTCCAGGGCACAAATGCTCTACTACATCCCGTAATAAATTACAGTAATTAAAACATTTCAACACTTTGGATGCTGATACCTTTAAATGAGCGCAACTTAAATCATACAAGAAAAGTATTAGGGGCTAACGCAGAATATTTATCCTCTCCGAGGTTCTATGTCACCAAAAGTAGATCACCATACGTTTCTGAGATACCTTCAGCATAGGCCTCATTCAGATGTCCGTATTTTACGTTTGGGGAAAAAAATGGTTTTCATTAATGAATTAGACTAAATTTTCATTATTGCATGGCCAGTGTGTCAGTTTTTTTGGATGGCATCCATGTGCTGTTCATAATCTTCATGGACCCATATACTTTAGTGAGTGATTTTGACCCTTGATTCGGATCAGAAACAAACACCTCTCCATGATTTTTTCTGGGGACATTTGGTCCGTAACTAAGCACAGACATGTGAATAGCACCATGGACTATAATGGATACCTATCGTATCCAAGAAAAATGTGGAAAGAACATGTATGTGAAAAACGGACATCTGAATGAGGCCTTTGGGTATGTGCACAATGAATTTTTTTAGAAGGTTTCAGAGCAGGAACTAAGTGAACACTCAAAGAAAACTCTCCAAATCCTTTAAAAAAAAACTCAAAAACTTGGAGGATTTGCTCAATTTTTGCTCCTAAAACCCTAAAAAAACTCAAAGTGCACATAGCTTTAGGTTATGTGCACCCAGCTTCTTGTAGATGCAGCCGCCGATTTTTCCCAGATGAAAACTGCTTAAGAAAAACAACAATTGTTGTCTTCGGGAGGCGGCTGTGCTGTAGTTCTTCCGGCAGCTCTGCTGAAGGCTTGCACTATTCAGAATAGAGAGGGGGCAGCTTTCTAGTGGAAGTCACTTGTTTTAACTGCTTCAGGGTTTCCAAACCAATAAGACAGAATATGTGCACAGCATCATCGTTATGACATTGCTGTGCGCAATCTTCATTTTATGGTGTACTTTTACGCTGCTTTTTCTGGTGGATTCTGGTAGAATCCTCTGGAAAAGGCATTGTGTGCACATAACCGTAGCTGGAGTGTGGACGGTAAAGCTGTACTATAAAAGCTAAAATGGAGCTTTATTACTGCTTGCTGTGAATTTCAATAAATGACAATTCTTTTGTCACGTAATATTTTCATTCATATATAAATGGACACTGTCATTTGAACAAATGAAATCAATAGTACAAGCAAATATAATCCACTTATAAGTGACTTCTCCATATTCCAGTCTTCTAAATTCATCATTTGCTTTCAAACTGCTCTGTCAGGAATCGGATCCTCCTTTACAGATTCCATAAAAATGTATATTTTGTAAGGTAAGATGATGGACACCATAATGGAAGCCTGAGAGAGATACACTGAGATGTTGCTGCTGCTTCTAGTAAGTGTTTTATCTCACCGCAATGCTAAATTCACATCTCTACTGTTCAGAACTGCTATCTTCATTGCTGCCGCTTCTGAACATGTGCAACAGAGAGATAGGGGATCAAGATCTTCTCTTTATGTATTATGTATAGGAAACATCACAACAGCTTGTCTCCATGCACTAGCTCAACGAAAACTGACATTTAAATCAGTTCAGGTCAGCCGGGGACACCGCACAGCATCAGTGACGTCAGAGGGAGTCCCCGGCTGACCTGAACTGATTAGCCTGGGAAGCAATCAATTAAGCTTCCCACACTAATCACTTTCTCTCCTGTCGGCCAGGAGAGGAACTCCTTCATTTGGGGGCTTACAGCTAAGCTGCCAGCATTAGCTGTGCTGCTAGCTGTAACCCAGTTAACCCTTTGTGAAGGATTACAGCGTGGGACCTGACAGAGCACCGGATAGGTAAGAATAATGTTGCTTTATTATTTTATTTTTATTACAGGAGAACAAGGGCTTCACACGGATTACCTGTAAAATAATAGATGGTCAAAAACTGTGTGATTATTTCATTAAAATGATTTTTTATTAAAGTGTGTGTGTTTTATTTTCATTTCATACAATAGGATTAATAATTGAGAGTTGTCTAATTGAAGACTCTCAATTATTAACCTGGCTTAAAGTCACCTTTCAATAGCAAGGTGGCTTTAACCCATTATTAACCCATTAGCCACCGCTACAGGGCAATGGGAATAGACGTGCTAAGTGCCAGAAAGGGCGCATCTAATTATAGATTTGCCTTTTCTGGGCTGGCAGGGGGCAGATGTTAGTAGCCAGGGGGGCACAAAATAAATGCACCCTCCCTAGGCTATTATTATCTGCCCCCACTCGCTGGCTTTGTCTGTCTGATTGAGAAAATAGCGCGGGAGCCCACGCATTTTTTTTCAACGAATTTACACCTTTAATTAACCCCTAGCTGTATGAAATTTTGCACACATACACTCATGTACCGTATTTTTCGGACTATAAGACGCACCGGACCATAAGACACACCCCAAATTTTCAGAAGGAAAATAGGGAAAAAAATAATGTGTCAAATGGGGGTCCGTCTTACAGTCCGAATTCAGCTTCCCAGAGAAGGGATCAGCACAGGTAGAGGAGTGGTCACAGGGGACGTTCGTTGGTTCAGGCTGGTGCGATGGTGGTGCTCTGTGTTGCAGGGGTGCTCTGTGGGGTGGCTTTGCTCTGTGGGGTGGCTGTGCTCTGTGGGGTGGCTGTGTTCTGTGGGGTGGCTGTGCTCTGTGGGGTGGCTGTGCTCTGTGGGGTGGCTGTGCTCTGTGGGGTGGCTGTGTTCTGTGGGGTGGCTGTGTTCTGTGGGGTGGCTGTGCAATATATGATACTCACAAATCCCATAGCGGTGGTCCCAATCCAGCCTCCTGTGCTCTGTGGTGTCGGGGCAGCAGCGGGGCTCTGTGCTGCGTGGGGGGCTCCGCCGGCATTTCCCTCTAAGTCGGAAAGTCCCCCGCAGCTGCGATGCGGTGGCCTCAAGAATCATGGCCGCCAGGGGCCTCCGGTGGCGGTCCCGACGCAGCCTTCAATGTGGTGGTGTCGGGGCAGCAGCGGGCTCTGTGCTGTGTGGGGGGCTCCACCGACATTTCGCTCTTAGCCGGAAAGCCCCCCGCAGCTCTGCTCCCTCCTGCAATGCGGTGTCGTCCTCAAACATGGCCGCCAGGGGCCTCCGGTAAGATGGCCACCGAATCTCATTCAAGTCTCTGCAACGAGATCTCTTCCCGAGATCTCGTCTCCCGAGATCTCTTCCCGAGATCTCGTCTCCCGAGATCTCAGGACAAGATCTTGGGAGAAGAGATCTCGTTGCCGAGACTTGAATGAGATTCGGCGGTCATCTTACCGGAGGCCCCTGGCGGCCATGTTTGAGGACGCCACCGCGTTGCAGGAGGGAGCGGAGCTGCGGGGGGCTTTCCGGCTAAGAGCGAAATGCCGGCGGAGCCCCCCACGCAGCACAGAGCCCGCTGCTGCCCCGACAACACCGCACGGAAGGCTGCGTCGGGACCACCACCGGAGGCCCCTGGAGGCCATCTATCAGGAGGCCACAGCAGCGGAGCTGCGGGGGCTTTCCAGCTAAGAGGGAAATAACAGTGGAGCCCCCCACGCAGCACAGAGCTCTGCTGCTGGCCAGACACCACCGCACCACAGGGAGGCTGCCGCCGCCGCCACCGGGACCGCCGCCGCCACCGGATTTTTAGATATGTTGGGACCATAAGACGCACCCCCTTTTTCCCCCAAATTTTTTGGGGAAAAAAGTGCGTCTTATGGTCCGAAAAATACGGTAATTGTTAGTGAAGACCATATATCAAACTACATGAAATGACATGGGTAACTGTATGTAAACCATGTGTCATTTCATGTCGGGTCTGTAATTTCACAAAAGCCGGCAATTGAATTAACGGCTATTATACTATGTAGAAGTGTATTTCTCAAAAAATTAGCATATAGTGCTAAATTTCATTATTTTCCATAATGTAATGATTACAATTAAACTTTCATATATTTTAGATTCATTACACACCAACTGAAATTTGTCAGGTCTTTTATTGTTTTAATACTGATGATTTTGGCATACAACTCCTGATAACCCAAAAAACCTGTCTCAAAAAATTAGCATATCAAGAAAAGGTTCTCTAAACGACCTATTACCCTAATCTTCTGAATCAACTAATTAACTCTAAACACATGCAAAAGATTCCTGAGGCTTTTAAAAACTCCCTGCCTGGTTCATTACTCAAAACCCCCATCATGGGTAAGACTAGCGACCAGACTGATGTCAAGAAGGCCATCATTGACACCCTCAATTTGGCCATCTTATGCGCTAAGACTTCTCAATTTTTCATATTTCTAAGGTAATGATGCAATTCATTTTTCATATTTTTCATATTTCGTGTTTGCAAGCTATAGCGCTACAGTGTGCTACCTTTTTCTCTTGTATGTATATGAGTTGGTGACTCTAGGTTTAGCACCTGTTCACACTGAATCTATGTTTGGATGTGCCGGTCAGTTTTTTGATATGTATTCATTTACCTTCTACCTGAGCACTCCACCTGGTGGTCACAGGCTTTTTAATTACAACAGGTTCATCACCCCTCCACAGAGATGTAGATTTTAGTCTGAAGAGAGGATTCATACGTTCCCATGCAGACAGACTTTTCTAAGCGAGGATAGGCATTAGTTAGGACCTGATATACGAGAAGAGCCTTGACGTGGCTATCAGGCTCACATAATTTGGCCATCTTATGCGCTAAGACTTCTCAATTTTTCATATTTCTAAGGTAATGATGCAATTCATTTTTCATATTTTTCATATTTCGTGTTTGCAAGCTATAGCGCTACAGTGTGCTACCTTTTTCTCTTGTATGTATATGAGTTGGTGACTCTAGGTTTAGCACCTGTTCACACTGAATCTATGTTTGGATGTGCCGGTCAGTTTTTTGATATGTATTCATTTACCTTCTACCTGAGCATTCCACCTGGTGGTCACAGGCTTTTTAATTACAACAGGTTCATCACCCCTCCACAGAGATGTAGATTTTAGTCTGAAGAGAGGATTCATACGTTCCCATGCAGACAGACTTTTCTAAGCGAGGATAGGCATTAGCTTAGGACCTGATATACGAGAAGAGCCTTGACGTGGCTATCAGGCTCACATAATTTGGCCATCTTATGCGCTAAGACTTCTCAATTTTTCATATTTCTAAGGTAATGATGCAATTCATTTTAAATATTTATCATATTTCGTGTTTGCAAGCTATAGCGCTACAGTGTGCTACCTTTTTCTCTTGTAAGAAGGCCATCATTGACACCCTCAAGCAAGAGGGTAAGAGCCAGAAAGAAATTTCTCAACAAATAGGCTGTTCCCAGAGTGCTGTATCAAGGCACCTCAATGGGAAGTCTGTTGGAAGGAAACAATGTGGCAGAAAACGCTGTACAACGAGAAGAGGTGACCGGACCCTGAGGAAGATTGTGGAGAAGGACCAATTCCAGACCTTGGGGGACCTGAGGAAGCAGTGGACTGAGTCTGGTTTAGAAACATCCAGAGCCACCGTGCACAGCGTGTGCAGGAAATGGGCTACAGGTGCCGCATTCCCCAGGTAAAGCCACTTTTGAACCATAAACAGCGGCAGAAGCGCCTGACCTGGGCTACAGAGAAGCAGCACTGGACTGTTGCTAAGTGGTCCCAAGTACTTTTTTCTGATGAAAGCAAATTTTGCATGTCATTCGGAAATCAAGGTGCCAGAGTCTGGAGGAAGACTGGGGAGAAGGAAATGCCAAAATGCCTGAAGTCCAGTGTCAAGTACCCACAGTCAGTGATGGTGTGGGGTGCCATGTCAGCTGCTGGTGTTGGTCCACTGTGTTTCATCAAGGGCAGGGTCAATGCAGCTAGCTATCAGGAGATTTTGGAGCACTTCATGCTTCCATCGGCTGAAATGCTTTATGGAGATGAAGATTTCATTTTTCAGCACGACCTGGCACCTGCTCACAGTGCCAAAACCACTGGTAAATGGTTTACTGACCATGGTATTACTGTGCTCAATTGGCCTGCCAACTCTCCTGACCTGAACCCCATAGAGAATCTGTGGGATATTGTGAAGAGAAAGTTGAGAGACGCTCTGGATGAGCTTAAGGCCGCTATCGAAGCATCCTGGGCCTCCATAACACCTCAGCAGTGTCACAGGCTGATTGCCTCCATGCCACGCCGCATTGAAGCAGTCATTTCTGCAAAAGGATTCCCGACCAAGTATTGAGTGCATAACTGAACATTATTATTTGATGTTTTTTTTGTTTGTTTTTAAAAAACACTTTTTTTTTTTAATTGGACGGTTGAAATATGTTAATTTTTTGAGACAGGTGTTTTGGGTTATCAGGAGTTGTATGCCAAAATCATCAGTATTAAAACAATAAAAGACCTGACAAATTTCAGTTGGTGTGTAATGAATCTAAAATATATGAAAGTTTAATTGTAATCATTACATTAAGGAAAATAATGAAATTTAGCACTATATGCTAATTTTTTGAGAAGGACCTATATATATATATATATATATATATATATATATATATATATATATATAATTATTTGCTTTTTGTGTACATTTTTCTTTTACAATGTGATTTTTACATGAATTTTTACATAGAGAGAACTGCTCTATGTAAAACGTCATGTTAAAATCGCATTGCATACAGATGGAAAACAGATGGTGCGATTAAAAATCGCATACAAATCGCATGACAATTGCATATATTCGGACCGTTTTTTCCATCCAGAAAACGGACCGTTTTTTTTCTCGCAAATGGGTATGAGCCCTTACACCTACATTCAGTCAAGGAATAAAATCGCTCATCTTCATTGCCCCATTAAGTAAAATTGGTCCTAGTGCCGTCTGTGTGCTGACCTTTTTATCACGGACTGCACTTTAACCAAAACTATGGTTGCGTGAACTTGGCCTTAGAGATTGAGCCACAGAAAACTAGTAATTGGTAAGTAGTATTATTTTTCATGTACACATGACTGATTATTCTGGAAAGTCACCTGAAATGACAGGTATGTGTTAATGTCATAAAGAGGCCCTATATGGAATAAGGAACCCCTATCACAAGACACTACTGCTATTTATGGCATAACAGTTGAGGATTTCGGGTATAGATATTGAAGCCAGAGTGATGTTTTTTTTAATTGGCCATATTTTATTGTTTTGTTTTTATGTGTATTTTTCCTAGCAGTAATATGATATTGTTCGATAAAATAATGAATGAAAGTTTTCGTGCATTTTGTGTCAAATCAGTGCAGTTACTTAGAAACGATACATGCTATAGTCCATAATGGATTTTTCTGTTTTTCTATCTTCAGGAGCACATCACTCACCAGCTTTCTATAAGTGGATGGTGAGCTCCACCTAATTGACCGTTGTTACCTGCATAATGGCTGCACTTTCGGCATGAACTGTGCTCTGTCAGTTGAGCCAGCTGTGCAGCATACGAAAAGCACAAGAGCTGGGAAACTGGATGGATCACTTGCAAACTCTATAACAAACAGTTTGCAAACAAAACCTCCTTGCCTAGAAAACCAGCCACCTCTGTAACTGATCAGTCTAACCTAAGCAACAAGAAGCTCAGAATTTAAAATCCTGAGAACAGAGAGGATTTTCAACAAGAGATAAATTGCAAAGTTTCTAATTTTACAAGCACTTCGCAATTTACAAATTTCAGAAGATAAGACGTAGGGCCCCATTCATTAAAGATTTTGTGCCAGTATCATAGTGTAAATAGCTAAAATGACGTGACTTTTGACATTCTCACACCATTTTCGCCCAGCTTTAGACAAAGTGTGCAGAGCTGGGATGGGACAGGGGAGAATTTATGACAAGCATCACTGTTTGCTACACCACAAATTTTACTCCAGTAGGGACTAGAGAAGGATTAATGGCGAGGCACGCAGAAGTGTATGCCACTTATCCAACGCTCTTGAGTCATGGAGAAATCTGACTCCAGCACATCTCCTACTCAAGATCGGCGTGAACAAAGCTGATCTTGATGAACTGGGCATAAAGTGTTTAACTGCACTGATAATTCCCTGTGCTATTGGTTAAAATAAATATAATATACTGTATCTACCACTAAGTTGTTGATGACGTTAATGCAGGATTTTATGACAATTTAGTGTATAGACCTTTCAAATGATGAAAATAATTGTTCTTCAACAGTTGGTGAAATACAGAACAACTGGTCAATGGGTCTAATGAGGAATAAAACCACATGTTGGTTTCCTGTAGCACATGTTTTATCACGGTGAGATGAAGTCATCATGAAATGTGCAGAATGAGTGGCACAAACAAGTAGGTGATGGAAGGGGACCTATCAACACTGTCAAAGGACTTCAGCACTGCACTCACATCCCACAGTTACGTCTCTAATGGAACAGATAGCAAAGTGTTGGAATGGAGTAACATAAGCTGCTGTGAGGAAGCTGCCAGGCAGGTGCGATGAAAGGACACTACGGTACTGTACAGGTAATCTACTATAAAAAGAACATGGAGGTGACGAGGAGTGGAACAGGAGAAAACCATTCACATTTCTTATAACCTAAGTAACAAATCTTCCTTAAAGATCTTTGGAAGTTTTCCCTAGTTATAGATGAAATGATGTCAAAAGATTCTGCACCTTCACAAAGTGATACACATGGCACGGTGATCCCATGTCACAGACGCTTAATGTGGAGGTCCTGAAAAATGATTCAGAGACACAAACCTGCTAGATGCCATTTATAGTAATGGATGGCCCCCACAGTCACCAGACTATGGGGGCAACTAGACTCTGAAAACTTTTTTTTTTTAAAGCAGCTGAAACATTTCATTTAGTTGGCCCTAAGAAGCCACAACACATCTAGAACTGCATTATGAAATATCACGTTTCTGCAAAGGACCTTATCCAAGAGCTCATGCCCTCTGTAAGATTGAGAGAAGGAATTCAGTTTGACAAAGATACATTTCCACTCTCTCATAATGGTTTGCGTAAATCTGTGCAACGGATAGTGCTTGTGTGGGTTCTCATACTTAAATCATCATAGGGTCAGGATGGGTTACACATGGTGGACGAGGGTCTCAACCCCTAAAAAAAATATAGTTGACTCACTCTCATTATCACTATGATTAATGTTCTGGAAGTAAATGTACTTGGTGAAATGGAGATGGGGTTGTAGTAGGTGATGGAACAGCAAAAAGCAAGTAAGGAGCTATACTGAATGGTGTACCAAAGCTTAATGAGAGAAAGACTAAGCAGAGAGGTTTAGCACTGACTTGCCTACAATTTGGACTAATTGCAATGACCTTTGTAGCCTACAGGGTATGTTTATCCCTTGGCTTCAGTCAATCAGTTCACCTTTGCTCTTACAAGTACCTGGGGACTGTTACTATTGTGATGACATATGCTCATCTCAAAACCTACCAAAGTATGACATTGGCATTGAAGGGGTTTTCCATTGTTAGAGTAGGCCATCAGGTTTGACTCTCAGAACACTGGCTGACTAGTTGTTTGGAGGAGCTGTGGCGCTTGTGCCATGGCTGAACCCTTTTTACATCATGCTATATACCTGCACCGCCAATACCTAGTACCTGCAGAGCAATGTATGACACTCTTGTCCCATTCACTTCAATAGATGTAGAAAAAGAAAAAGTTGCAATTCTGTCATGAAAAGCATTGTCCCTTTAAACAACTAATTAATGGGGGAGTTGAGAGTTGGACCTCCTCCAATCTAACATTGATATAGTCTATCCTAATACTATGCTGTCCAAATTGTACACCTTTACATCAATATGTTGGGTTTACCCACATAAATTTAGGCTAGATCATAGGGCTGATATATTGCCTCTTGATGTTTAGTAACGAAATGATGTAACTACAACTTGTATCATTTTATGTCAAACTCTGGTACCCAAAGTGGACTGCAGATGACTTCAGACTTACTGTCAATGCTAAGTTAAAATGTCTGAACATTAAATATATAAGACATCTACAAGCGCATCCAGAACAAATCAATGTGTGGTAGAGTCCTTTTTAAATGAAGTCATAAACCACAATCAATGAAATCCGAATTTCAACAACATGGGACATGAAAATAGACAGCGGTAAGACATAGGGACAAAGAGTTCTATTAGCTTTTGTTTTAGTGCATGTGACTAAGACTAACGTCACTAAGCATCTACCGTAGCTTCACTAGCTGACTCTCCTTTCCCCATTCCCTCCCGGCTGCCATGTACTATGGGTTCGAATCTGATCAAAGTTACATCTGTATAAGTTGCTATGTTTACCCTGTGTGTTTTTTTTTCTGGTATTTACCCATTTCTCTAATATTCCATAATATTATATTGAAACTGACCCTATAATGCTTCCAACTTCTACATTACATTGTTGTCCTCACTTTACGAGAAACATTCCAAGCACATTCATCTTACAGTGTTATGTGATATGATTGTACAATGCCAATGACCTACTTAATGTGAATCTGTCAGTAGGATCAACCCTCCTAAACCCTCTATATGGGCATGTAAGCTGAATAAAATGACACCTTGATATCAGTGATCCGATATCTTATTCCAGAACAATCCAAGTGTTTCTTATGTGTAAATGAGCTGTTCAGGACTATGGGCTGGACTCTGATCTGCATGAGAATCTGCATCCAAGGATTATTGTAAGTGAAAGAGGAGTTACCAGTGTGATGTGTGATGGCCGCTCTCTGCTCTCCTGATCTCACTGCAGAGCTGTCTGTGGTTATAACTAACACATCTGCAGGTTTCTCACAGGCAGCAGCAATGCAATAGTTTATGTCAAGGAAACCCCTCTTTGGGGAGAGCATTTTAGGGGAGACGCAAGGGATCTCGCACATGTTGGCAATGATGATCAAATCAGGGCGGTCAGTCGGTGGCTTCTGCTGACGTCACGTTGACATAGCAGCTGCTTTTATGGTCTGCTCTGTTGACAGTCCTTACTACTAGTGTCATGCTGATTGATAGCTGACTCGCTGCTGCCTAACTTTGGGGAGTTAGCTGACAATTAGCTTGATGTTGGCAGTCACGCCCCATTGACAGCACAGCCTGGAAGAGGAAGAGCTGTTCTGCTGATGTAATGTCATTTGAAGAAGCAGAATCGTCAGAAGGAGCAGACTGTGACTGTGACCGCTATGAGCCAGGGCTGGGCAGAATAGGCAGGTAGTTAGAAACTACCTGCCTCTCAGTTTTTAGCCCCATAAAAAGTAAAATAGTCCTGAATAACCCCTTTAAAGGTTTATTGCAACTTTTCAAGAAGGAGATAGCTGAAAAGTAATTGTAAAAAAGAGCACTATTACAATGTATTATTTATTACAATTTGACAAGATTTTGATCTTGATATTTTTCTATTTTATGTAGTATTGGTAGTCAAACATATGCAGTACTTACAAGCTCTTTTATATTTAGCTTGTAAGCACTGCACTGAAGCTGACCAGGATTGCTGGAGTGCACTGTTAGCTCTGGATCCTAGCTAACTTTAGTGCCTCTGTGCTTCCGATGCTTAAGATGACAAAGCTACCTCAAATAGAAGAATTTTGAGTGTGCAATTTGTGCCGTCGGTAAACACTGATCTGAACTGTCAATAGATCAGGAGTACCTTATCCGTAGCAATCAGCAAGTAAGCTGAATGGGAGTGCTACGCTCCTGAAGAGAGCAGACAGAACAACCCTCTTCACTAAGGATAACGGGAGAGTTTATTACTCTCATCTTCTTTCTTCTGAGCTCCTCTAAGTTGACTTATAACTACAAAGTTCAGTTCAACTTTCATGTGGTCATAAATTAGCTTAGAGGAGCTCAGAAGGAGAAAGATAAGTGTTACAAACTCTCACTTGCTGTTATGATCAGCATACTCAGCGGATTCTCAGGTAACGCATTGCAACACAGAGCCTAAAGAAGGCAAACGGTGCAAAATTTTTAATCAAAACAAATTGATAAAAGGATTTTTAGCTCCCCAAAACTATGCAAATAATTAAAATAAAAGGTGTCCATATCGTTTATTACTAATTCAGACTACTATTTAGATTTAACAGACTTTTTTATGAAGTTGTTTAATAAAATCTACTATTTTAACTGATACGTGGCCGTATGTAAAGCTTTTTTTGGTGCTATAATGTACTTCTTGCTTTAAGGCTGACTTTATTTAGGATAAAATTTGGTGTCTTTAACAAACTAGAGCAACGATACTGTTTCCTTCCTAATGATAATTAGGTCATTACCAGATGCAAGCAGAAGTAAGAATCGCCCTGAAGGGTGCTCACTCCTATTAGGGAAATCCTGCTATAATCCACTAACAATGATCCCATTCACTATATTTTGATGGAAAAATATATCATTTTACGAATCTGTAATCATTTTAAAGAGTTTCCTAACATTTTAGAAGTCTATGTAATCCCACAAAATAAAAACAGAAATGGATTATAAAAATTTAACAGCATTGTTTAACATCTGATAGTCGGCAAGCACCCTAACCGGAGACTGAGTCACTGTTGTTAAAAAGAGCAGATCAGGGAGAATCTGCCGACACAACAATAGGACCAGCACAATTTTTGCCTGTGACTCATTGAAGCAATATTGTCTTTACAATGACGGTGGTAATAATAAAGTCAGATACGACAGGTACCGAGTTGCTGATCCGTTATCCTTATCAGTATAATTAAATGCTATAGTGCATCTTGATTCACTGTAGGTGTTTCTGTTTTTGGCCTAGTTGGACAAATCTATTATGAGTTGACGCATTACATTTATCATTGATGCACCTGTTGTGATGTCAATCACTTTGATAACTAAAGAGCAAATGTAAGAATTAAAATAATAGTCAATGAATACAAATCATCTGTGCTGAATTCTAGGTTGAATTTTATCAAAATGGACTTATTTAATTATGGGATGTGCTGTTTCCATATTAGCAGATGCCAGTAATTCATCTAATGAACACTAATATTAGATTGGTTACTGTAGGTCACAGTAAATATATTCTAATGGAGAAATAAAATGACATAATGCTGTTATAATAAGACTGGGCGTGCAAAATACTCTTTTAGCCTTTTTAATGCATCACTATTAGAGATGAGTGAAATTATTCAGAAAAAGTCCGCTAATCTCAAATTCGGCATGGAATTGAAATTGACCTTCCAGCATCCAACTAGTTTGCGCTAATAGTGTTGTGCAGGCAGAAGTCCAGATTTCCTAATCAAAAATCATTTTGGCTAATACTGTGTTGTAGTCAGGAGGTCACAATTCTTAATCAAAATTGTTTGTGCTAATATTGGGGTGCAGACACCAGGCCCCATTTCCTAATCAAAACCGTTTTGGCTAATACTGTGTTGCAGTCAGGAGGAGTTCACATTTCCTAATCATAATCGTTTGGGCGAATATTGGGGTGCAGGGACCAGGCCCCATTTCCTAATCAAAATCGTTTGTGCTAATATTGGGGTGCAGACACCAGGCCCCATTTCCTAATCAAAACCGTTTTGGCTAATACTGTGTTGCAGTCAGGAGGAGTTCACATTTCCTAATCATAATCGTTTGGGCGAATATTGGGGTGCAGGCACCAGGCCCCATTTCCTAATGAAAATCGTTTGGACTAATATTGTTGTGCAAGTATCAGGCCCCATTTCCTAATCAAAATTGTTTGCGCACATATTGTTGTGCAGGCGCCAGACCCCATTTCCTAATCAAAATCATTTGGTTTAATACAGTGTTGCAGTCAAGAAGAGTTCACATTTCCTAATCAAAATCATTTGGGCTAATATTGGAGTGCAGGCATTGGCCCCTTTTCCAAATTTTGGGCTAATATTGCTGTGCAGGAACCAAGCTCCATTTCCTAATCAAAATCGTTTGTGCTAATGTTGTGGCCCATTTACTGATGAAAATTGTTTTGGATAATGCTGTGCTGAAATCAGGAGGAATTCACATTTCCTAATTCAAAATCGTTTGGGCTAATATTGGGGTGCAGGCACCAGGCCCCATTCTCAAATCAAAATAGTTTGGGATAATATTGGGGTGCAGGCATCAGGCCCTATTCCCTAATCAAAATGGTTTAATATTGTTGTGAAGGAAACAGACCCCATTTCCTAATCAAAATCATTTGGGCTAATATTGTTGTGCAGGCACACTATCTCAGCAAATAAATACTGATTGTTAATTGAGTTAGTGGTGACTGACAGGTCTGATCCTAGGGTTGTGAAACAGCTGGTTAAAAGAGGGTACATCCAACATCAATGGGGAAAAAGAGAAGTCGTAGTGGAAGAGGGAATAGGCTTGGTGTTCGACATGTACGTGGGTTGGATGGTAGTGTTACTGAAAGCTCTACTGAACAAACACCATCTCATCCTATCCAAAGACAACTGACAGCATTTGTTACAGAACAGGGTACTCGACTCCCTGTCTTTGACAGCCACAAAGCGTTACGACTTTTAGATGAGGGCCAGAAAGAGCATGTGCTCCAGTAGAAGCAAACGCTGCATCAAGTGGCCTCTACTGCTCATCCTCTATCTTAACATCACCCACAGTACAATCCTTAGAGGTGGCACCCCAATTACACTTGTTACCCCCATATCACAACTTTCCAACCACTCAACTGACTGTGGTGAACCACAGATGGGCGAGTCTGCAGAGCGGTTTACACATTCTATTACATGGGCATCAGAGGTCTGCTCCAAAGATTGACAGAATCCAGAGGAGAAAAGAATCTGCACCGATGGCCAAAATGTTTTCCTGTTGTATCCGGGGCCGGACAAAGTATGGTTTGAGAAGACTCCAGACCCTCATCACCAGACGCTAACCCCCAGGGTTGAAGGTAATCCTGATCAGACTCAGATACCTGAGGCACACGCAGACTGTACTGTGCTGTCAGGACAGGAAGAGGAGGAGGTGACTCCTAGGGCAAGGAGTGGGAGTACAGAGAAGTTGTCGATGAGGTTCTACATCCCACTCGGGGTGAACTCAGAGGTACACAGCTAAGTAGCTTAGCAGAGGAAGTGGAGGAAGAGGAAGATGAGGAAGTTACATTGCGGCTTGCCACACAGACATGGAGTGATGCAACCACAGCAAGCACTGCATCCTCAGCCACAACTCTGGATGTGGCCAGCAGTGGTCATGAGTCTGCAGTTCGCAGGGGTAGCAAGGGTTGCCTAGCCTGGGCTTTTTTTAAGACTGCAAAGGATGACTCTATTCACGTTATCTGACAGCTTTTTAAAAAATGACTCAGTAGAGGCAAAAATTGCAATAATTTGACTACTACATGCATGAACTGAGCTACATGTGTTAATCTGGGAATCTCGCTGTGCATAAATGTGGACTAGCAGGCCTCGCCAACCACCAGCCTTCCCATCAACCGCATCTGCTGCTTCTTCCTCTGTCACTGTGTCAAGTGTTCTCACACAGGTCTCTGACTGCAGAACCTTCACTTATTTACCCCCTACAGTCGGGGTGAGTGAGAGCCCATCAGCTGTTATGGAAGTGAAGATGCCTGCTGTTTTTGTTTAATCAAGCACACATCTTTCTGAATCCACCATAACATCTTCTACTGCACCTCACTCACAGTCCAGCAGTTTGTTGTGCTCACCCTAGTCCACCATCTCTCAGTTCAGCAGCCAGCCCATGGTCCCCCAGTAAAAAACATTCATGTAAAAGAATGTTTCCTCTTACACATGGCAAAGCTAAGAGCTTGACCTCCACCATCTCCAATCCGTTGGCCACGGAAATGCTGCCTTTCCGCCTGGTGGATACCGATGGTTTCCGAAAGCTTATTGCTATCGCAGTCTTCCAGTACCAGTTTCCCTGTCACCACTACTTCTCTAAGGCTGGTTTCACATAAGCGTTGCACTGACCTGCGTCGTCAGCACACGGCCGCCACTAAGCTCCGCCCCCGGCCGCACCTCCTCCCGATAGCTCTGCCTATGGGTGCATGACGCTTCATGCGACCTGCGCACCCTATCTTTAGCATTGGGTTCACAGGCTGTACGCAGGTCATGCGCTTTGCCGGCGCTTGCATCCTTTTGACGGTGCGCCGACCTGCGCCCAACGCACCGTGTTGCATTTTGGTGCGCTCGGCGCACTGTCAAAAGGACGTATGCGCCGGCAAAAACATATCTGCGCACGGCCTGCGGACCCAATGCTAAAGATAGGGTACGCAGGTCGCATGCAGCGTCATGCGCCCATAGGCGGAGCTATCGGGAGGAGGCGTGGCTGGGCTGGAGCTTAGCAGCGGCCGTGCGCTGACCGACGCAGGTCAGTGCAACGCTAGTTTGAAACTAGCGTAAGAAAGCTATGCCTGAGCTACACCAGCATATCGCAGATAACATAGCATATACCACTGACACCTGTATGAGCAAACATGGCCAGGGACGTTACATCTTGCTGACTGGGCACTGCGTGCCTCTGGTGGCTGTGTGGCAGGTGGGCAAGGGGCTGCGCCACAAGTCTTGGAATCCCCAAGGCTTGTGGAACAAACTTCTGTATCTAACACTTCCTCCACTGCTTCTGCCTCCTCCACCTCCTCTAGGGCCTCCTACTGAGCTCTCAACCTCTCCCTTAATGAGATGAGCATTCCAAAAGTGCAGAGAGAATACTCCCCACCTCCGTACTGCCCAGTCAGGGCTCACTGCAATCAGGCAATGTTTAAAATAATATGTTTAGAATTATAAAGAAAAATCAGCACTCACCATTGCTTTTTTAAAAAAAGTTAATGTCCTTTCTTCTATGTGGTGGAACAATCCTTAAACATGCAGGGGGAGCAGGTAAGTGAAGGAGGACAACAGCCGTTTCGCACCTATCCCAGCGCTTCTGCAGGTCCAAGAATACAGAGACGAACAACCACTTTCCTTATACCAGGTGTGCATGTGGTATACGTCATGATACAATTAATTGACATAAAGACATATCATAAAACAAATCAGACTTGTCATTTAGCCCCAATGGGCCATTGGCATTTGTTTTAATAATCCATTTTGCCTCTCAATATTAGGGAAATTCAGTTTATTTGTATTGCTCAATGTAGCCATGATAAGTGGAGGGTCAGACATTTACAACATATGCACAGGACATGCCATAATTGTCTAACACATGGGTGTCCCACCTCTGGCACCTGCACTTATCTTAAGAATGGTGCCCTGTCTCACACTGCCATATATTGAAAGGTCAGCACACATGCCCAGTGGAAGTTACACCTTTCCATCCATGGTCATGACCCATTCTTAAACTAAGTATTTATGATATATCATAAATGTTTGAGACAGTGATACCTCTGAGGACCTTCCGCTCTTTTGTGTTAATTTGGCCTCATCATGGAATAGTTGCTGCAGAGTTGAATAAAATATATTTTCAATTTTTTTATTTCTCATCTCTGTTGCAAAGATATTAGTTAATAAATTTAGATTTTAATTTAATACCAAGGGGCGTTAGCAGAGAATCATCTCAGGATTTGTACTTTTTCTCTGTATGACATTGACTAATCACAAGCAGAAGGCGTAATGCAGGGGAAAAAAAGAAGACACCCTCCAGAAAATGTAATTCGGAATATATTCTGAAGGCTATGTTCACATGCCCATCTTTCACTGCAATCCTCAGTCTGACCAAGATCTTGACCCCAATGAACAGCTTCATCTATGGCTACCAGTAGATCAGCAACATGTGAATGCAGCCTAATATTATGGCCAATTCCAATAAACAGTGCAAAACTGGACCCATTGATATATCTTTTATTGCTAATGGACTGATGGCAAATTATATCAGTTCTTCAGTGTTTTTCAGAGAATCAGATGCCAAAGTAAAATTAAACTTTACAAACAAAAAGTGGGAAAGTAGATATATTAGCTGTGTTGCAACCCTATAAGTCAATGCAGAGTAGCTATCTAACTCTCCAAGGGTTACAAGCGAGATAATTTTTTGCATACTTTCTCCCTTCAAGAATCCATAGTTAGCTTTCATCTTTAAGAAGAACCAGTTCTGCCCTCATGGTGCCTGTAGAGAGGCATACAGAATCCTTACTGCTCTTCAATATGAAGTTAGCAGCACATGCCTCCATACGGTGCCTTATATCTGATGTATCTAGAATACACCACCTGATTATATATGCTCAATAGTGATGAGCAAGCATGCTCATATAAGGTGTTATACAAGCATGCTCGGGTGCTAACCGAGTGTGTTCGGCGTGCTCGAAAAATATGTTAGACTCCCCGTGGCTGCATGTCCCGTGGCTGTTGGACAGCTGCAACACATTCAGGGATTGCCTAATAAACAGGCAATTCCTGCATGTGTTGCGTAAGTTGAACAGCCATGAATCAAGCAGCCGCAGGGACATATTTTTCGATCATGCCCAAGACACTCAGTTTGCACTCAATCATGCTCTTATGAAACCTTATACAAGCACATTCACTCATCACTAATGCTCAGGTATTGGCAAATTCAAAAGTCATACCTAGGTGTTACCTGGCTTCGTAGAGTTCTATGGATACTGAATTGTGGCTCCATATGGTATTGGGAATGAGATGATTTATTTGATCCTCTGCACAGATTAAAGAATGAAGGATTTCTTATTGCTATTTACACAATTCTAGAACATTGGTGATTATAGGAATAGTCCTACATTCCGTAGAAAGCCGCACTTCTAGCAGTTATTAAGCCCCCTACGAAGCTTGTTTACTCTCATTTGTTTTAGCGACTCAGAATGAAGCAGCTGACAGGATGTATCATAGATGAAATAGCACACCTGCTGCAAGGAACACAAGAGGCGCGCAGGAAATAGTCCACCCGCCACTTGTTTGTGATGAGTGGATGCACGCGGGACAGATAGACACTGAAACCCACTTCTGTCAAGTAGCCCACCCAAAAGTCACACACACATTCAGGGTCAAGGTCTCAAAAGAATCTTATCTTCCTGTGTATGATGGTGTTTAAATTCTAAAAGTCCCTAGCTTGGAAAGTACACTGATTAAACAAGCATCAGAACCAGTGCCCGACACCACAGCTGTCACTAAGATCACTCAAGAGGAGCGGAAATATTGCAATCATCAAACAGTGTAAGATTCTCATACTATATACGCTTTGGTAGACGCTTGTGCCTGTATTTTTCTACTTCTGTAGATGGGAAAAACGCAGCAACATTTTAGGGAAAGGCAAATCCCACATTTTATATTTCAGAAAAAAAAAAAGTGCATCAGTCTTCATTTTCAACATTAAAGCCACATTCATACGATCAGTATTTGGTCACTATTTTACATCAGTATTTGTAAGCCCAAACCAGGAGTGGGTGCAAAATACAGAAGTGGTGACGTGTTTCTATTATACTTTTCCTCTCATTGTTCCTCTCCTGATTTTGGCTTATAAATACTGATAACACCAAAAAAGGGGAATTGAATGTGCTGGAGGGGCATCAATAGACAAATAAATGGTTAAAAAACACATTTTTTTTAAACATGGTAAAAAACATACAATGAGTTCATGTAGACAACAAGACACAGGAAAAAAACTAAAACTTGGCAAGTGAGCTGATATTGGAAAGAAACCCCTCTGAAGTTCTGCATACTCATATAAGATACCCAAAGAAAATATGAAAACAGAGCCAATTTATAGAAAAATACAAAACAATTTTATTAAGTTGAAAAACAATTCTTAAAAAAGAGATAACAATTGTAGTACACAATGTTAATGACAAAGAAGAAGGCAAAAACCTAGATACCGTTATTCAGAGGGTTGGATGCATACATATCACAGGATACTATGTAGAAAGATGACTATGCCGTGGTACGCATATGTATAGAGAGCCGTAAGAATAAAGTGCACAGTGCACATAAATAGAATTTTATGGAGATAGTATTAATCTAATAATCCCATCAGTATAGAAAAAAAATCAAAAAAACAGGGAAGGGAGTGCATGATGCAAAAAAATATAATAATGAGGTAATAAATTAAACCTTAAAAAAGCAAAACTGCACTCAATACTATAAACAGCTCAGATGCGTTATCACAGCATGTCATAAATATATATCTCCACTATGGATATAAACATAGGAGGGTAGAAGGGCCAATAGCAGCAAAAATCGATTGTATATACATACATAGATGTGCAAAACACATGCATGGAAGTAGGACTACAAGGCTATGCTATATAAATCAGAGTCGGTATATATAGAAGGGAGGCACATGCATAAATATACAAATACAATCAAAGTTGTTTAATATGCTACCATATATGTTGCAAGAAGGATTATATATATGCATGTGCTACTGCAACAAATAGTATACTATAAGGTATGTGTGCAAATCCCTATTAAATGCCACTGCCAAAAATATAAGCGCCAAATATGTATACCTGCTGCGATTACCAAGTGGACATCTCAGCAAAATGCCTGTGCTGCTACTATGATGGACATATCTTTTGCATGTGTGCAAATGCTGCTAGCATGGTTACAGGCTGTAATCTTAGGTATATTACAAGAGGATCCATTCCCATGCAACCAGCAGTGACATAACGGTGATATATAAAATCAATACCATATTAAAGACAATAAGCAGAGATAATAGTGCATCCAAAACTTACTGGACAACGGACAGGAGAGCCCCAACGCACGTTTCGCTGAATGCTTCCTCGGGGGGCGAAACGTGCGTTGGGGCTCTCCTGTCCGTTGTCCAGTAAGTTTTGGATGCACTATTATCTCTGCTTATTGTCTTTAATATGGTATTGATTTTATATATCACCGTTATGTCACTGCTGGTTGCATGGGAATGGATCCTCTTGTAATATACCTAAGATTACAGCCTGTAACCATGCTAGCAGCATTTGCACACATGCAAAAGATATGTCCATCATAGTAGCAGCACAGGCATTTTGCTGAGATGTCCACTTGGTAATCGCAGCAGGTATACATATTTGGCGCTTATATTTTTGGCAGTGGCATTTAATAGGGATTTGCACACATACCTTATAGTATACTATTTGTTGCAGTAGCACATGCATATATATAATCCTTCTTGCAACATATATGGTAGCATATTAAACAACTTTGATTGTATTTGTATATTTATGCATGTGCCTCCCTTCTATATATACCGACTCTGATTTATATAGCATAGCCTTGTAGTCCTACTTCCATGCATGTGTTTTGCACATCTATGTATGTATATACAATCGATTTTTGCTGCTATTGGCCCTTCTACCCTCCTATGTTTATATCCATAGTGGAGATATATATTTATGACATGCTGTGATAACGCATCTGAGCTGTTTATAGTATTGAGTGCAGTTTTGCTTTTTTAAGGTTTAATTTATTACCTCATTATTATATTTTTTTGCATCATGCACTCCCTTCCCTGTTTTTTTGATTTTTTTTCTATACTGATGGGATTATTAGATTAATACTATCTCCATAAAATTCTATTTATGTGCACTGTGCACTTTATTCTTACGGCTCTCTATACATATGCGTACCACGGCATAGTCATCTTTCTACATAGTATCCTGTGATATGTATGCATCCAACCCTCTGAATAACGGTATCTAGGTTTTTGCCTTCTTCTTTGTCATTAACATTGTGTACTACAATTGTTATCTCTTTTTTAAGAATTGTTTTTCAACTTAATAAAATTGTTTTGTATTTTTCTATAAATTGGCTCTGTTTTCATATTTTCTTTGGGTATTTGATATTATTATATATGAATGAGCATTTATTAGTTGGCCTTCTTTTTTTGGTTAAATACTCATATAAGAGCACACACACAAAATGCATTAATATTTGAATCACAAATAATATTATAATTACAATTATAATGTATTTGAGATTCACATATTAATGCATTTTGTGTGTGTGTTCTTATATGAGTATGCAGAACTTCAGAGGGGTTTCTTTCCAATATCAGCTCACTTGCCAAATTTTAGTTTTTTTTCCTGTATCTACTTGTGCTCATTGTATATTTTTCCCCGTGTTTGAATACAATTTGGATTTTTAACAATTTATATGTCTATTGATGCTCCTCCAGCACATTTTTCCCTTTTTTTTGTTATTATTTGCTTGTCTTGTGCTTTATGGGGACATTACATTAATTAATTTAGGTTGAAAAAAATTGGTAATATATATTTACAAATACTGATGTAAAATACTGGTCAAATACTGAACGTGTGAACACATTTTTTTCAGCAAGATTTAGAGTGTGGGTCAGCTGCGAAACCCAACTGAAAAAACACTAAAAATACACTGAAAAGAATAAAAAGGCGCATTTTTTATATAAGAATAGTATGCTTTTCAAATGTTCAGATTTTTTAGTGTCTTTTAACCATTTCAGGATTCCAAAGATGCCAAGCAAAGAAAAGAAGTTAGTAGATGCAGGCCATTCTTTAGGCGTCTTCCGCTCTGAAGAAGTGCTATACTTCACAATACAAGTCAATAGGAAGGCTCAAAAGGTGACTGGAAGACACCTGGGCTTATTTTTGAGCCTTTTTTTCAGCATTTTTTACTTTAAAAAAACTTTATTTTTTTCTCAATTGTGGAATTGGAGTTAAAAAAAGTCCAGAAAAAGCCAGCTTGAAAAATGGACGCTTTTAAACGCCTGAAAAAAAATGCTGTACGTAGGCACATACTTTTAAAAAGGACATTTTCAAACTGTATAATAGACTGCAACAAAATGTAGCAGGTTCTACTGTTTTCCCTCCACAGAAAACAATAGGGAGATTTTATCAAGATAAATGTACCAAAAAATTGTTTTTCATGACTTGTAGTATATTTATTATTTATTTTAGACAATTAAGGGAGCATGTGTGGCAAAAGGTTGTGACTTTGCAGAAAAGGCACGAAAAAGACTGTTTAAGTTTACGATGTAATAATTAGATAGTACAGATAAATCTGCTTGTACTTTATCTGTTACTTCTGCCTAATATGTTCTGCAATTATGAAGGAGAATCCATAAACACTGCCAAAAGAATCTGCCTCCAGAGCTAAAACAGTAATGCCCCCTTTTATTACAAATAAGCTCTGGAGGCAGATTTTCAGTGAGATCTAGCTCTGTCCCATTTATCTTAAAAGCTCATTTATACATTAAAAAAACGTGTATTTCTTGGGATCAAAACATTGGATCACAGATATTAAAGTATCATTCTATAAAATTTTCTATAACCTACATGGGCTTAGAATGGTTGATCGAATTGTCTAAATAGGTCATAAGAGATCCTGAATAATTTGGACCACTATACTATGGGCAACTAGGCGACAAATGAAAGTAAACATGTCTGAAAATATAAAATGTCAGAAAGCTACTTCCTATGCCAGGAATTGAAGTCTGGAGCAGATGGAATATTTTACCACCTCAATATTACTACTAAGATGATTAGATGCTAGTAGAAATTCCGACCTTACCTCTTTACTATTCTCAGCATCCGTAAAAATACTTTGTTCATCTTCATCATGATATTCCACATCGGATTCCCCCATAGCAATGGGAACACAGCCGGAGAGACGAGGGTTGGTCATGTAATCATCACATTCACTAACAACATATTTTTCTCCGCTTTTGGAGATGCCACCATTGGCATTATTCCCTTCCTTGTAGTCATCCATTTTTTTCCCAGTATCGGACATGTTGATATGATTGATGTTGTTTTTGTTCCTATTTTTTCCAGACAAGCTTGTTATAAAGGTGTCTCCACTTTTTTTTGGTTTGGTAAATAACCTGCGGATAAAATTGATGACACTTTGTTTGGCAAAGGATATACCCCGCGTTATCCTAGCAATAGCTATCTGGAGATTATTCATTTCACCATCATCATCTGGGGCGGTCAAGTTATCGGAACTGAAGGAACTCAGTAGGAGAGCTAGAAAAAGGTTCAGGACCTGCCAAGATTTAGAAAAAAGATAAATATATTAACACATAGGACCATTATATAGTCTTATATATGTAATAAGTCAGAAAATTCAACACATGGGGACAATCACTCACATTGCACCATTTAAATAATAGACCATCTACAGAATTAATTTGAATGATTCAGTATTTCTTGTCACTAAGTGATTGTCATCGCTGCTCAATTAATGCTTAGGAGTCCAGTGGGTGTTCCTGCTGAATGACTGACATCTTTTTATGTGTGGATGCGCATACAAGGAAAGCTGTCAATCCTTGCGTTAGACTGCCCACTGGACTCCTAGCCCAGAAAGAGCAGATATTTCCATCAACTAACTACAAGTTATACAATTTTTTTTGCACAATACTATATGGGGCAGATTCATCAAGACTGGCCAAGTGCATGCTTGTCCTATGCCAGTCTTGCTGGAGTAGTAGGAATCCGAATTCTTTCACACCAATTTAGGAATTTGGCACCTCTTCTGAGTTGCGTGCACCTCTGTGCAACACACCAGAAATGTTTCTCCAATTGGGAACTGGAGTAGCATTTTTGGAATACAAAATGCTGGCACATTTGATGAACATGCCCTGTCTAGGCCCAGCTTCCCCTCAGATCAGCCCAGTTCAGCAGAGCTAATTCAAACTGGCATGAAAACACCAACAGTTGCAAAATTTTTGCTCAAAACCCCAGTGTGCAAAAATTTTGTGACTTTCAAGCTTTTACGCCACTTTTGTTGTTTTAAATCTTTAATGAAATGGCCCTTATGTGTCCAATGTGCTGAGCTTCTCCTGATCTATAATATTATGCTCAGAAATGGAACAGACTTTTCATAGTGACAGGTTCCTTTTAAAAAGGATGCCCACATTGTCATCAGCACAGTTTCTCCCAGTGATGAAAGCTGACCACTGAGGTTAGAGAAGATGGAATCACAGCTACTAGCTGTTTGTTATCTCCAGATAAGGCTTTGCATGGCTGCCTATACTCTTATCTGGCTCTAGATCAGGGTTTTCCAAACTCCAGCCCTCACAGCCCCCAACAGGTCATGTTTTCAGGATTTCCTTAGTATAGGTGATGGAATTATTATAAAGGCAGCAGAAATTGCCATAGGTTCTCTCACCTGTGCAATACTAAGGATATCCTGAAAACATAATCTGTTGGGCGGCTGTGAGGACAGGGTTTGGGAAACACTGCTCTAGATCAATTCAACAATCTCCCTCCAGAATACTTGATGGATACAGTACAATGATTTGAACCATGGGGTCACAAATGTAGGGATGTGGACTGTCTTACTCTGTTCCTACCCTGAAGACAACAAATGTGCCATGTGAATACCGTCATGCGGTTTTATATGTAAAAGTAATGTATGTCTAATTTATGTATTATGGTTATGTACAGTATGTAAAGTTTAAGTATAGCATAAGATATAAAATAAGGATAATAGGTTTAGCGTATAGGATAGGAAATGGTTAATGATAGGGCCAGATCAGTGGAAGGACACTATTTTTGATAAAAGGGGAACACTTCCTGGTTAGAGGAAGTTAATTGTCAGCTAGTGCAGTGTACAGTGGAGTTCAAGTTCAGGTGGGGTGGTGGGTTGCTAAGGACAGCATGGGACAACCATTTGAGGCAGTGGGAGGCAAAATAGAACTTCCAGATGGACATTCCAACAGCATCTGGAGTCTAGGACTTGGGCCAGGTACCAAGGAGCGGGCCTGGTCTTCCAACATCACAAGGTTGGTTGATATGGAATTAAGTGGGGGAAAGGTGGCCAGTCTTGGGTGCACTGCCAGCACTGACAGCAGGTCCCTGAGGCTGAAGAAGTCAGCGCACTTCAGGGTAGTCCAGGATGAACGGGTGGCAGGACTGAAGAGGAGTTGAACTAAGTAGGAAGGAAGCCTGCATTGCTGTGCTCTATCCCACCTGTACCCACCTGATGATCTTAGACTGTACAGTAAATGTTTGACTGTTACAAAGAACCGGTTGTTCCATGCATTGTGTGCGGTGGCTCCTGATGACAGAAGCCTAGAGGCCTACAAGTGTATGTGATGCACCCCACACCCTACAGCACACTGGGACACCCCTTGTCTTTAAAGTGCCAGAGCGAAACTGGACAGCAACTCAGTCGCGACTACCACTCTCGGCCACTTTATAAAAAAGTGTAGAATGGTTTTCTAAGTAATCAATCAGATCCTTTGTCATCAGGCAGAAGAGAATTTAATTCTCTGCTCACCACAGGGAGGTTCTGACGCGCATGCACCGATCTTGAATTGGAGGACTGTGGATGATTCTGGAGGTGTCATAGGGAAATATGGGTTAGGTTTAAAATGCCAGACACTCGCGGCTGAGTATATGCCAAGAAGACACATTTACATACAATGTATGTCATTTTACATCTTTTTATAAGGTAATGTACATGACGTAGAGCAGAGCATGGTGGAAGGATTGATATCAGATTCCCTTCAATTCTGCACTGGAGTAATACATGTTAGAAGCTGATCAATAGGTTTGTTTTTCGACACTTAATCATATACCTAAGACTCTTCTTATTCTGTATTTGGTAAAAGTTTCCCAAAATCTTCACACATTTTACATTGATTATTCAGTATTCTGTATAAGTTTTCTTTCCGATTCTTTGCATTGACAAATGCTCTGTTCATACTTTGTAAGGGAACAATGCTCACAAAACATTAAGTATAATTGCAGCTACCATGGATAACCTTTATTGTAAAGTGTACTAGTGGGGGAAAAAAATGACAAATGAAGTAAAATTGAATGTTACAGAATCCCGTTATAACTCCAATACCATGTTCATACAAAAAGCCGAGCTATTGTACCTACTGTAGCCACCAGCTCTGACATGTGGCCAGGTAAGTGTTCGGGATCCTATTGAAGATCAGACCGAACAAAGCCTTCAAAAATAGATGTGGACAGAAATAGAACCGCAAGAGGAAAAATATATTTAATTCACATATATTCGTTTTCTGTACGAGGAAACAAGTAACAAGGCTTAGAACATATTTTCGCGATGCCACTCTGAGCGAGTGGGAGTGAGTATTCACAATGAACAAATGGTAATAAGAGAAATGTTTCAAAATGGAGGCTGCATGCTGCTTTCTTTGATCCATAATGCACTGTATCCCGTGACGTCTTAATCTGCGGTATTGTACAATAAATTGCTAGGGTGCAGCATGGGGCTTCTGACCAAAAAGTAAGCATAACTACATTTTTTTGCAGCTTGATACTCATGCATTGAGTGGGAAATTTACATTGTAATTTTTTTTCTAATAGTAAATATATATATATATATATATATATAATATATATATCCTCATTAGGTGACAAGCAGGAAGCATTCACGCAACCTTAACATCAGCTCGAGAAGTATTTGGGAAAAGGTTTCTCAGAAATGTAGTTTGCAATTTGGAAATAATTTTTCTTCCTCAACCATAGACTCTATTATAGGTGATATTAAGGACCAGCAATGATTATTATACAAATATAATAATGTATGAAGATTTTTCTTATAACATTAGTATAATATTTTGTATAATATTTACTAATTTATTATTGTTTATTAATACTGCAATTGCTCATAATTATTATAATACCATCGTCATACTGAAAATAATGATTTATGAAATTCCATTCACAAATGTATACTTTACTGTGCTTTTAGGATATGCAGTAATTTAGATGTGGCATTTTATTTTTAAATTGAAATTATATACAGAGGGGCTAATTCATCTTTTACTTCAACAAACTTTACATAGATCAATACTACAATTAAATATAAGGAACTTTGTACTATACAGTCATTATCGTAAATGTTGCCACCCTTGAAATTGTTCCAGAAAATGAATGAAGTAATTATTTCAATTACACGTTTTGTTATACACTTTTATTTCCTTTTATGTGTATTGGTACAACATAAAAAACTGAGGAAAAAAGGCAAATTGGACATAATTTCAGGCAAAACCCCAAAAGTGGACTGGACAAAATTATTGGCACCCTCAACTTAATATTTTGTTGCACATACTTTGGAATAAAAGACTACAATCAATCGCCCCCCATATAAGGCTAGGTTCACATTGCGTTAGTGCAGTCCGCTCAACACATGCGTTAAACGGACTGCGCTAACGCAAGTGCCTTTAAAGATCGCGTTATGTGATCGCGCTAGCGCAGATGCTCCATCTGTGCTAGCGGGGACGGACCCCCGAACGCTGCAGACCGCGTCCGAGGGTCCATCACAGAATGACGGCACATCGCTAACGCATGCCGATTATGACACGCGTTAGCGATGCGCTACATAATGCAGTCTATGGGTGCGCTAACGCATCCGTTACATAGCATTAGTGCCGCTATGTAACGGATGCCATCAGCGCATTGCCATTAGCACAATGTGAACCCAGCCTAACTACCAACAAGCTTCTTAGACATCTCAACTGTAATTGTGGACCACCCTTTCTTTGCAAACTGCTCCAGATCGCTCATATTTGAAGGGTGCCTTCTCCCAACAGCAATTTTAAGATCTCTCCACAAGTGTTGAATGGGATTTAGATCTGAACTCATTGCTGGCAACTTCAGAACTCTCCAGCATTTTGTTTCCATCCATTTTTGGTGCTTCTTGAAGTATCTTTGGGGTCATTGTCCTGCTGGAACACCCCTGACCTAGGACGCAAACCAAGCTTTCTGACACTGGGCACTACATTGCAACCCAAAATCCTTTGCTAATCTTCAGATTTCATGATGTCTTGAACACAGTGCCAGAGGCAGCAAAACAAACCCAAAATATCTTTGAATCTCCACCACATTTGACTGTAGGTACTGTGTTCATTTCTTTGTAGGCCTCATTTCGTTTTCAGTAAACACTAGAATGATGTTCTTTACCAAAAAGCTCTATCTTTGTCTCATCTGTCCATAATTTTGGCAAACTACAGCCTAGCTGTTTATGTCTCTGTGTCAGCAGTGTCATCGGTCTCCTGCTATAGCGTTTTATTTCATTCAAATGTCGATGAATAGTTTGTGCTGACACTGATGGACCCTAAGCCTGCAGGACAGCTTGAATTTCTTTGGACTTGATTGCAGCTGCTTATCCACCATCTGGACTAGCCTGCGCTGCAACTTTTCATCAATTTTTCTCTGTCGTTCACGTCCTGGGAGATTATCTACAGTGCCATGGGTTGTAAACTTCTTGGTTATGTTGCGAACCGTGGATAAAGGAACATCAAGATCTCTGGAGATGGACTTGTAACCTTAAAACTGTTGATATTTTTCAACAATTTTGGCTCTCGAGTTCTCATACAGTTCTCTTTTCCTCTTTCTGTTCTCCATGCTTAGTGTGGCACACACAGACACACAATGCAAACATTGAGTCAACGTCTCCACTTTATATCTGGTTTCAGGCGTGATTTTCATATTACCCACAGCTTTTACTTGCCACAGGTACGTTTGAACGAGCATCACGTGCTTGAAACAAAAGTTGTTTACCCACAATTTTGGAAAGGTGCCAACAATTTTATCCAGCTCATTTTGGGGGTTTTGTGTAATTATGTCCAATTTGCCATTTTCCTCTGTTTTTTTGTGTTTTTCCAATACACACAAACAAAATTGTGTAATTACAATAATTTTGTGGGAGAAATACTTACATTTCTGGAACAATTATAAGGGTTCCAACACTTTTGTCAATGATTGTATGTTATTAGAGAAATCTACTTCTATCTCCACTTATTAGCCACTTCTCCATCCCCCCCAAACTCCTAAACCTAATGGTTATATGTGGACATTGAGACCAGATGTGCCATATTTTGACCAGCAATTTAGGACTTATATGGGACTTTTTTGCACCTTTTAAATGTATAGTCATGGATATAGTCTAACTAATTCATGACCAAGCATGCATATTGCTTGTTAGTATCATATAACTCAATGGACTTACATACATAGTAACCCCAATATACTACATTTACTAAACATACAGACATATCATTTGACAGCAAGTCCTCTTTTTCCATATTTTCATCATTATTGTGCTATTTTTTTTTTTATTATTTTTTTAGTTTTTTTCCACATGAGATGCGCCTACTTTAGTTTTCTTTGCATATCCACTGCTTACAATATTTATTATTTCATAATAAAAATTATTTTTAGACATTGATATGACCAGATCTGTTTATTTTTTGTCTTAATTGAATTTTTCACTGAGGGTCTTTTGTATCTCTTGCATCTCTCGAGGAGAGCCTGAAGGGGCATGACTAGGTGAGCACCTGATTTTTCACTAGAGCTCCTGATGGTGGGTTAAGATTGGCTCCCGGTAAACACCAGGGGCTACTCCAGGACAGACCACAGAAGCACGGCAGCTGAGCTCCAAGAAACTGGCAGGTGTAATGGCCCAGGGGGAAAGAATATCTGATGCAGGGAGGCACTGGTGGATGCAACCTGACACCGCAAGTGCTGGAGGGGTCGGCTGATGTGCAGACTGGCACAGCTGATACAGTTGGGTCCGGCTGTAACACAGACTGGCATAGCAGGTGCAGATGGGTCCGGCTGTTATACAGGTTGGCACAGCAAGTGCAGGCGGGTCCGACTGCATTACAGATTGGCATGGCAGGTGCAAGTGGGTCCGGCTGTTATACAGACTGACAAGGCGAGTATTTGGCAAGGAGGTTAAGAGACTGACAGACACTAGAGGGAACTAGCGGACAGGGACCTGAGAACTAGCAAGCATGTTTGGAACAGACTAACAACGCTGCACAGGCACTTCCCATGAAGTGGAGGTGCCTTAAATAATAAGTGTCTCCCAGGCATTGGCTTGGAACACTTTAGGATGGAACACACTGTCCCTTTTGTGAGGGCGGGACTGTGCACGCACTCTAAGCACAGTGCCCGGGGATCTGTGAGCTGTGTGTAGACCCCGGTCAGCAGCAGCAGGGGGAGGATGGAGTGCGGGGACACAGCGATTAGTGATTAGGAAAGTCACTGCTAACAGGCTACTATTTGCCTGTTCTATCCAGTGGTCATCGACTGCTCCTGTCAGCGATTCAGCTGCTCCACGTAAACAGAGCAGCTCTTCTTTCGTGCTGCTCTGTTAATGAGGTTTGACTGCCGACATCATGCTGATTGACAGCGAGAAATTAGGCAGCTGGGAGCCTGCTGTCAATCAGCATGACATCGTAAGTCATGCCCCATCAACAGAGCAGAGTGGAAAAGAAGACGCTGCTCTATTGACATGACGTTAGTGGCAGCTGCTGAATCGTTGGCATGAGCGGTCTATGACTGATCTGTGACAGCAGAGATCAATGCCGGGGAGCAACATTCTGGTACTTAGCTTCTCTGTTAGTTCCTAGGCCTGTAGTAAAAAAATTAAATAGTATTGCATAACCCCTTTAAAGGGTAACCAGTGTTTTATTTAATAAATCAATAGAACAAGTGAATTCACATGTAAAATCTTTATTTTGTGAAGACAGATTGTTAAATTTCTGAGACAGGAGAGACAGTGACTACTGATTAGAGTTTATGTGGATGGGATGGGGAATGAAGGGAGAATCTAGAGGCAGAACCTCTCCTTCTTCTTCCACCTCCTTATACATAACATCTTATCAGTAGCCTTGGCGGTCTCCTATATCAGTAATGGAACAATCTATTCACTGAAGAAAGATTTTACTTGTGAATTGATCATTTTGAAAATTAAAGATCAGTCCAGACAGAGAAAAAAAAGCAGATTTCTCTGATATATATGATTTTTATTTTCATGTGTACTATTGATTTATGAAATAAAAAATGAAAACAATGGCTACTCTTTAATAGTTTTCATCAAAACAACCACCAATCAGCAAAACAATGTATGTTCCTGGAAAACCCCCTTTAGATATCTGCAATCTTTTTTTCATAAATATATGCAGCGCATACAAGAAACATTCCCAGAACACTGGAAAATTGTGTTTTTTCACGTTTTTTTCAGCTTCATTGTTCACTTGACTCAATGAGGAAAATTATAGCATTTCTTCCAAGGGAGATTATCTCTAATAGATGCAATATGGAAACCCCGTACAGGAGTACATGGACTCCATGTGAAGATGTACCATGCTCTTGATTGTTGATGAATAGAGATGAGTGAATCCTAATTTAAAAGTTTGGTGTTCGTACCGGACAGTTAGTGCCCGGTGCTAAACGCCGAACACAGACTTGTCCCGGAAGTCAGTTGCAACTTTCGGAGTTCCAAAGGGAGGTCCATTGCAGAGAGATAGAGAATTTTTTTTTCCAGCTCAAAAGTACGGGTCTCCATTGTTTTCAATGAGGACTGGGTTCTGGTTTAAGTTTGGGTACAGTTATGGTACCTGAACTGAACTTTGAAATAAAGTTCGGGTTGGGTACCGGAACCTGAACTTACACGAGTCCACTCATCCCTTAATGATGAGCTGTATTACCAGACACTGTCCATTATCAAATAAGGAAACATTTGTTCAAAAAACTCACACCCACTTTTCTGATCTTGTACAACCCGTCAAATTACACAAAAATTACACTTCATTTACTTCTATTTATATTTTTTTTACAAAATATTCATTTAAGTGCATTTCTTTTGCATGGCGCATCATCTTTTAGGTGGTGATTGAAAAAAGCCACCATACCCCTGACTAATGTACATTGGTGTGACTGTATAAATAGCATCTAATTATGATGCAGAATCGCATAAAATTGGATTGATAAGAGGTTAAAAACTTTCACTCCGCCATTCACCATTTTGAACATAATTGCTTTTGAATAAAATGTAGGGCAAAATTGCTTCCTCTTAGCACTTTTTGTCACAGCGACACAATTAATGCAATCTTCCAAATGTCACTGATTGAAGGATGCGCATTTTTCTATTCAGACAGTGACTCATTTATTGTTGTGGTGGATGCAGACACCAGTATTAAAGAAGTTACCAGACTTCATACAGAAGCGGTAATAACTGTACTTAGCCATTAGATTCCAACAGGGGTCTCCCACTTTGCCCCTTCAATAAAAAACAAAAAACGAAACCAAGCTTTTATCAAAACTGGTATCAGATTCTTGACATATGAACCTTTATATTTTAATAATAACTTTTATGGTCACCTATTTTTTTTCAATAACGTAGCTGTGTGAGGACTTTGTTGACAAGATGAGTTATATCTTTCACTAACAATTTTTGGGGGGTGAATATAACTTATATTCTAACTTTTTTTAAACTCTTTCGAGTCCAAAAATTAAAGGAGTTATAGATCAAAAAAGAGCAATTTCAGCATAGCATGTTGCATTATAAAGATTGCGGAGTTCTCCGTGCCGCGTATATAACACACTATATTTATACTGCAAGTCATTACAATTACGGCAATACCAAACTTTTTTTTTTTGTGTGTTTTACTAATTTAGAATAGATGCTACTGCGCAAGCACCACGGCACCATCTTGGTGGAGAAAATGTTTTCTTCCTCTAGCAAAATAGTGCCGGCGGGGCCTACGCAGTAGCATCTATTGGATCACCGATAGATGCTACAGTACTTGTGCAGGCACGGCGGATGCCATTTTAAGGCTATGTGCACACGTTGCGGAATTGCCATGGAAATTTCCGGGCAATTCCGCACCTCCCTGCCGCGGGAAATACTCATATTATAGGTATGCGTATTCCCGCTAAAAACTAGCGTTTTGCAAGCGGAATTAGCTTGCAGAATGCTAGCGTTTTACAAGCGATCTGACAGGTTGGTCACACGAGTCAAACAAGTGTTTGACAAGTGTGACCAACTTTTTACTATTGATGCCGCCTATGTCGCATCAATAGTAAAAAGATCTAATGTAAAAATAATAAAAAAAAAAATAAATAATGATATTCTCACCTTACGGCGGCCCCTGCAGCTTTCCCGCCTTCAGCGACGCTCCCGGAAAGTTCCGTTCCCAAGAGTCCTTTGCGACAATCATCCCGATGACGTAGCATCTCGTGAGACCGCTAGGTCATCTGAGTGATTCTCGCAAAGCATCACTGGGAACGCGATTGGCGGGAGCGTCGCTGAAGGCGGGAAAGCTGCGTGGGACGCCGGAAGGTGAGAATATCATTATTTTTTATTTTAATTATTGTTTTTACATGGATATGGTACCCAGGGCTTGGAGGAGAGTCTCCTCTCCTCCAGACCACGGGTACCATCCGCACATGAACCGCTTACTTTCCGCATGATGGGCACAGCCACATGCGGAAAGTAATTGGTTAAATGCATTCCTATGGCGGCGGAAACGCCGCGGTTCCGCAAAAAAGAATGAGCATGCTGCGGATTCTCCCGCGATGCGATTCCGCCGCGGAAAAACCCCCAGCATGTGCACAGCATTGCGGAATCTCATAGGCCTTAATGAGTTGTATTGTGTAAGCGGTTTTGCCGCGGTTTCGCGGCGTTTCCCCGCGAAAAACCGCGGCAAAACCGCTAAGAAACCGCAACGTGTGCACATAGCCTAAGAGAGAATTTTTAAAAAAAATAAATTTATATCAGCAAATAAAATAATTAAATGGATATTACAGATGGGATCATGCTGCAGTGCCGCCGCCTGCCTACTGAATGTGAATTAAAAAAAAATATATTATATTCAGTATGTAAAATAAGGGGCAGGTCAGTGAGGGATCAGTGACCTGTCAGAAGCCATACAGAGCACCACATGAAGACCCCCCACAGGCCGCCCGGAGCACAAGCATATAATTAACTCAAAACTGAAAATAAAGATTAAACAACAACCACAAGATGGATTTCATCAACCAAGGTATCATTTTAATCAGGATAATGGCACCAACCTGACAATGTCTGTAGGTTACTCGGCACAATCCTGCTGACAGGTTCACTTTAACGTTTGCTCCATTAGTTTTTGAACAAAGTAAGTTACAACACATGCATCAGGTCACATGCACCATAATTAGACATTTTATTAATTTATTTATTTTACTCACTTACATTAGCACTGTCCCCAGGGGACACAGGGGGAGGATAAAATGAGGGTCTGTGTGTGCAGATTAGAGGTATAAAATGAGGGGCTGCACAGATGGAAGGATTAAAATGAAGTGCTGTGCAGGAGGTCATGAAAAGAGGGGCCATGAAATGAGGAGCTGTGCTGGGGCCATAAAATGATAGGATGTGCATTTGGGTCATGAAATGAGGGGCTGTGAAGGGGGACAGCAAAGTATAGAAGGAGCTGTGGTGAACATACTGTATATGTGGCTGTGGAGGTCATTATACTGGGGGCTGTGGTGACCATACTGGATAGGGGGCTGTGGTGACTATCATACTGTTTGAGGTGTTGTTTGTTGGCCATAGTACTGTATGGGGTGTTGTAGGGATCATCATAGTATATATGGGGGCTGTTTTGGATATCACACTATTTAGAAGGGTATGTGGTGGACATCATACTATATATGGGGGCTGTGGTGGTGACCATACTAATGTATTGGCGTCTATTTGTGGATATCATACGGTATGGGTGGCTGTGGCGACTATCATACTGTGTAGGGGCACCGCATGAGGAGTGGATACTGTTTGAAGAGGGCATCGTGGTGGGCAGCATGAGGGTATAGTGTGAAAAGGGGCACAGAATGGATATGGAAAGGGAACATCATGAAACAGAGGCACAATATGGAGAGTAGTTAGCATTGTGGGGTGACAGTGTGGAGATATAGAAAGTTTAATGGAAAATTAGAGAGGGGACAGCCATCGTATAGGCCATGGTTCATAAGGAAGGATGATGTGGCAGTTATAGATAATAATGGTAGACAGTGTGGAGGCCATATACCATAAAAGGCTTATTTAGGGTCATAATATGGACAGATATTTTTATACAGAGGGCATTTTAATAACACTCTTATTTTTAAGGGTACTGGGTCAGGATGTGCTACAAAAGACAGGAGAAGAGTGAGGTCTGCAGAGAACAGCTGTGGATGCTAAAAGTCATCATGGCTTCTAGACAAGATGGAGATGAAAAGAGACGACTATAAGATGTAATCTATAAGGCACTAGGGAATAAGAACAGCACTCCTTTTGTTTCTAGTTGCACGAATAGGATCTCAACCGCTTACATATAAAAAGTCCAAGAATCTCACTCTATTTGGTAAGTTTATTTACAGTGTGAAACAAGTGTACAAAACGTTTTGTTCATCAGACCTTCATCGGTTATACACTAAGTGGGTCAAATAGATTCAGAGACATTCATACATTTAGCATATGCATATCCTGCTCTTTTTGTTTCAAGCATAAACTTCTGCCTGCAGAAACTGCGCCTATGGCAACCCGCAGGGTGGCAACTTCCGTCGCTAAGAAAACCAGCCCGTCTGATATGAAGAGCAAAAAAGCGCGTAGGGAACATAGGGGGTCTTCTTTTCAGGCTGGCTGCCTCTCTGGTGCCTTCCTTTTTCACTTTTTTGGTATGTCTAGGGCTTAACTCTCACTACAAATGCAGCTTTGCTAATAACATGTTGGTACCTTTTAGTTATTACCCCTTAAGAGATTTTCATTATTCTCATGTTAGGTTCCACATGTATACATGCTTCCCTGCAAATTAATTGTTGCAATTTATTTAAACATTTCCGATAGTGAGAGAATTACTATGTCTATGCCTATTTTTTCATGCAGCAGGAATCATATCACTGAGATTGTTCCCAGTTATTGAGTCTATGCTCTATTTACCTTTTGGCATCTGATGTAGTCAGTAACTCAACCTTCTGAATATCATGCATGTTAAATATCAATTGTGTGTTATGTATGTCTTTTAACATTTGTACTTATTAAAGATTGTTATATTTCATGCGATACAATTGTTTGTAGAGCTGACTTGATATTACAATTGATTGTTGTACTAAGCTTGGTTTTTGTATTCAAGCACTCTTGGTTCTGGATATGTATTCATGTACTTATGGTGGTTCTAGTGATGTATTCACATACCGATGGAGGCTCTGGTGATGTATTAATTTACTGATTGTGGTTCTGGTGAAGCAGCAAGAACTGATGGTGATTCTGTTGATGTATTCATATACTGATGATGGATCTAGTAATGTATTCATGTACTAATGCTGGCTATGGTGATGTATTTATGTACTGATGGTGGCTCTGGTGATGTATTCATGTACTGATAGTGGTTCTGGTGATGTATTTATTTACTGATGATGTTTCTGGTTCCATATTAATTTACTATTGATAGTTCTGGTGCTCTAATTATGTACTGATGATGATTTTGGCTTTGTCTTCATGTACTGATGATGGTTCTGGTGATTAATATATCACCAGAATCATCACTACATGAATACAGCGCAAGAAAAACAGACATGACTACATAAATGTCACCAGAACCAGAATACATCACCAAAACCACAATCAGTTTTGAGCAAGATGTATTTGTTGTATGACAGATGAAAAAAACATCAGATGTATCTCTTTATTTATATTGGGGGGTCTGTTTATTTTCCATTAGGGTATTTGTCAAATGCTGCCGACCTTAATTGAAACCAAACAGCCCTGAACAGAAGTACCATTTAGTTCCATAACTATCCTTGGGTTCTACACTTAAAATATAGGACGTCAGGGATTAATGACTTTTGCAAATTTTTCCTCTGTATTGTGTAAATGGTCCCCAAAAATGATTGATTCTGTATCTAACTTTGAAATTGCACTCCATGTTAAGTCAGATCTCTAAAGTACACCACTTTTTTTTTTTTTACTTTTGATAACTTTTTTGTGAAAAGGTGACAATTCTAGTGGAAGTGGTAATCAGAGTTTGCTACCTAACCCATCAGAGGGGAAGGGGGATGTGCATTAGGGGTCCTGTTACCTTAAGGTACTGTCACACTAAGCGAGATCGCTAACGATATCGCTAATGCGTCAGCGATTTTATGACGCAGTAGTGATCTCGTTAGCGACTTAGCTGTGTGTGACATGTAGCGGCGATGTGGCCCTGCTGAGATGTCGCTGATCGCTTATGAACGTTCTGAGCCGTTTTTTGGTCGTTGGTGTCCCGCTGGTGAGCCTGAATCGCTGAGTGTGACACCCTTTATGAACGACTTCACCAGCGTTGCAGGCGGGACTAGGTTTTCCCAACGACCGCAGAGGTCGTTATACAGATCGCTGATGAGATGTGTTTGGAATCTAACTAGCGATCACATAGCGATTGCACTAGCGATCTCGCCAGGTTGTGTCGTTGTCGTGATCTCTGGTGCAATCGCTAAGTGTGACAGTGACTTTAGTCTCTGAGCCATTCCTTTGCTGTGAGGTGGGAGGGTTGCCATGGGCTTCATATGCCTAGGGCACCAAAATACTTTGTCCCTGCCCTGGTCTGACCTATTAACACAGTGAATTTAAGATAGTGTTTTTTCTGGGAGGCGGGGTGAGATCTGATATGTTTTTGCAATATTACACCATATTTTTAGTATATATGCCTGGTATTATGGGGGTAATCATATTTTAATCCAGATCTAAGAAAATTAGTGCACAATGTACTGCTAAGTAACTTGAATATATTAAAGTTCTTCATTTATAAGACAAGGCTATATCCGCAAATGTCAATTCAATAAAAATAATCCTTAACCACATAGAGTAGGCGGCATAAAGTTGATTCCAGCAACGTACAAATACAAATATACCCACTCGAGAATGCAGCCTTTATCTTAGAAGATTCTTCTGAAAATTAGATTCTAAGTTACAAAGTCCAATACTTGGCAAAAACTATTGTATAAAGTGTTTTTTTTTTTCAGGAAAAGGCTTCAAAGACATTTTAATTTAATTTGTGAAGAATCCTATCAACAATGGTCTTGGTTAGGAGGTGGTCTGGAGCCACTCTTATACGTGAGAACTGTAGTACATTTTGTAGGACCAGCCAGGCTATCCTCTGACTGTCATTAAATGGTTTCCTTGAAGTGCATGTCATCTGATTTAAATTATTGCACTGTTTACATATGGAACTGATTGAAGTTAAAGGGCTTATCCGGATATATTATGACGTACCCATAGCATGGGCCATCAATTTCAGATTACTTACTATATGTCCAAAAGGTCAGTAATTGTTAGACACGTCAAACCCAAATACATTAACCTGGTCTATTGCGGACAGTAGCTGCCCGACGAGATGTGATTGCAACTCAAAATTATTAAATTTAAAAATAGATAGTTATTTATAAACAATAAAATAAAAGACAATGATAAGATAATTAAAAAAGACAGGGCAATAAACCTCCAAAAAAGGAGGGCGATGCACAGTATAATTGCATTTAAAGATATGACAGGCCCAAAATACTGTATATACCTAGGATAGTAGGACAACCACTAAAAAAAATATATACCATCAATAGAGTATAAGAAAGTGCGGTTTGCTAGTATAAAGTGCTGCTTAGTGGATGAAGCACATTAGTAGAAAAACTACAGGGTGGGCCATTTATATGAATACACCTAAATAAAATGGGAATGGTTGATGATATCAACTTCCTGTTTGTGGCACATTAGTATATGGGAGGGGGAAACTTTTCAAGATGGGTGGTGGCCATGACAGCCATTTTGAAGTCGGCCATTTTGGATCCAACTTTATTTTTTCCAATGTGAAGAGGGTCATGTGACACATCAAACTTATTGAGAATTTCACAAGAAAAACAATGGTGTGCTTGGTTTTAACGTAACTTTATTCTTGCATGAGTTATTTACAAGTTTATGACCACTTATAAAATGTGTTCATTTTGTTGGATTGTCAATGCAACCCTCTTCTCCCACTCTTGACACACTGATAGCAACACCGCAGAAGAAATGCTAGCACAGGCTTCCAGTATCCGTTGTTTCAGATGCTGCACATCTCGTATCTTCACAGCATAGACAATTGCCTTCAGATACGAGATGTGCAGCATCTGAAACAGCGGATACTGGAAGCCTGTGCTAGCATTTCTTCTAAGGAGTATCCACATAATTGGCCCACCCTGTATATTAGATAAATAGATAATTAAGTAGTGTTTAACCTAGGAGAGTTCCATACCAGTGGCTTTCAAAAGTGCGGGGGCTGGATTATATAAGTATGCAATAATTACGCATGTTTGACAATAATATACCTGCAAAAAATCAGATTGTTAATGATCTGGTTTCCCCAACCATCAGCTGTGGTCTACTTCAGCAAGGATGAGATGTAAACAGTGTACGGTCTGCACACTGTTAAGTGGCAACTCCCAAGTACTACACCTAATCTCCTATTCAAGTCAATGAGACGTAAGGTTCAGTACCTGAGAGTGATCATTAAACAGTGTATAGAGATTGGCAATTCTGCTCTATCACTATTTACATTCAGCCACCAAAGCAGATTGCAGCTAGTCACTTGGGGTGCCAGTATTGGACGGCCACTAATCTGATATTGGTCTAAGGGTAGGGTCACATGACTGTTTTCTCAACATCCGAAAAAAAAAAAGGTCTGATTATCCAGTGTATGATCAGAGCGGCATCAGTTTTTTTGGGCATGGAGAGAAAAAAAATGTTTCTCCACACTAACCATTCTATTACTCTGCGAAAATCGGACCACACTTGGATGTCATGTTTTTCATGAACCCATAGACTTGCAATCAACATTTGGATCAAAATTGGACATGATTTTGTTCTGTGGATCACTCAGTGCAAGGAAAAAATCAGATGTGCACAGAATATAGTATCAGAAGTATGAGAAAATTGCTCATGTCCATGAGCCCTAACAAAGTGAAAATGCAGTACATTACGCAAATGTTCATGCTCTGTGATTGTGGCGGGTGCCCGGGCCCCAACGATCTAATACTGATGTAACAAAGTGATAATGCAGGACATTACACAGATGTCCATGCTTGTGAGTGTAACTACTTACATCAATTATAGATTAATAGAAAAAAGAGATTTGATGTTTCAGAGTAGACCGCGCTGCTGTATAAAGGAAGCAGTTCCAGAGTGGAATAGCAATTCCATAGTTTGTTTTTTACGTGTTTCGTGCTCACACCGAGCTCTTTTTCAAACACAAACTACATATTTGCTATATAGTTTATTTTTTGTTGTAAATGCTTCCTTTATACAGCAGCGCGGTCTACTCTGAAAAGTCAAATCTCCTTATTCTATGAATCGATATGTAGAAGAGGGTTCACCTTCATTTGCAGGTGGGACTGCAGCAGCTGTAATACTCTTGGGCAATTACTGGAGTTGTGACAATCACAACCCTTTCAGTTCAGCAACTCCATAACTCCCTTCTGATCTGTACCTTTTAATATCTCCCAATGTGCGCTTGTCTCCACCCCTTTTTTTTCTCTACTTATATCATTTAACGATTTCATGGCTTATTCATACGGTGGTTTGACAAAGGCCAAATTCTGATGCCTAGATACTGTAACTGAGTAAGAGTGTCTCCAAAATGGCAGGACTTTTCGGTCATCATTGTATTTAACGATAATCAAAAGTGGTCCAAAGAAGGACAACTGGTAAACCAGCAACAGGGTCATGGGCATCTTTGACATCAAGTGGACAGCCAGGTGTGTTTGTGTCATACGATGCTCTCTAGGGAGAAGGCAAGACAGCTACGGCATATTAATTCTCTGGGCAATATTCTGCTATAAAATCTTAGATCTTGATTCTTGACATTTATATGCAGTGCACCCCTTGATGTCGACAGAATCACTAATGATAGTGGCTTTTTTTCGGCCAGGTATTTGGCCAAGCCTCACTGCATAAAGTGTTCAGAAATGGTTTGATGAACATGACGAAAAGATCAAGCTGTAGACTTTTCTCCAAACTTCCCAGAACTCAATTGAGTCGAGCATTGGGAGGAAGTGCTGGAAAAACAAGTCACATCTATTGAGGTCCTCACAAGTAGTGTCAGATACCACAGGACAACTCCAGAGGTATTGTAAATTCAATGCTTTAATCAGGCAGAGGTTCTCTAATACAAAGAGCGCTATCATGATTAGTGATGAGCGAGTATGCGCATTGCTTAGGTTTTCCCGAGCACGCTCGAGTGGTCTCTGAGGTTTTGGAAGTACTCTGAGATTTAGTTTCTGTTGCAGGAGCTGCATGATTTGCGGCTATTTGACAGCCTGAATACATGTGGGAATTCCCTAACAAACAGGCAATCCCCACATGTATTCAGGCTGTCAAATAGCCGCAAATCATGCAGCTACGGCAACAGAAACTAAATCTCCGAGCACTTCCAAATAATCGGAGACCACCCGAGCATGCTCAGGGAAACCCGAGCAATGAGCATACTCGCTCATCACTAATCACGATATTAGGCTGATGAGTTTAATGTGTAAGTTTGTCTACATCTTATTGCTGTTGTTTAACCATTTAGATGCCTACCAGTCACTATGGCATTTTTTATTTTAATTTTTATTTTATGAATCAATAGTACACATAAAAATAAGCAACTTTGTAATATATTTTATCAGAGAAATCTTGCTCTTTTTCCACAGGGCTGATCTTTCATTCTCAAAAGTCTTAATTAAAGGGTAAAATGTGTATTCAGTGAAGAAACACTACAGAGCTAGGAGATGGCAGTTGTTACTGATGAGATTCTATGTAGAAGAGAGGATCGAGAAGCTAGATGTGGTAGTGTAAAAAAAAAAAAAAACATACCATACTACTTCTTCTAAGATTGCTGGATCTGCTTGTAGCAGCCAAAGCTCCACACTGCCACTAGTAGTAGCTGTCAAGATGGGAAAGAAAGGGAGGGCATATGCAGAATAGCACTCATGTAGTTCACAGCAGGATGTTACTTCTAACAGCAACACCATCAGTCTGAGCCTGGTCTCTATACAGTCCGTGATCACAATTGACAAAGAGGGATAATTTTTAGATAATTTTTAATTGAATTGAATTTGTTGGAAAAATTTGCCAATCCTGGCAATTTGAAAACATACTATCATATCTATTGCCAGATCATGTTTACCACACACCAGACACTGTACAAAAACAAAAAAAAACCCTAAAAATGGTGGAACTGTGTTTCTTCCAACATTTTATCCCAAATGTAATTTTTATTTGTATCCTGTAATACTAAAATTTGTCTTGTAAAAATAAAGGCCTCATATGACTATGTCAATGGAAAAATAAAAAGTAATGGTTTTTGGAAGAAGGGAAAAAAAACAAAAGAGCAAAAGAACAAAAGCAAAAAATGTCATGGTCCAGAAGTGGTTAACAGAGCCTGTTGGACAATCTTGTAATACAAACAAATGGGAGTCTTTTGCTTTAATGTTTATAGACCACTAGACAGAGCCTTTAAAAGCAACTCAGCTATAGAAAAATCTAAACCCCATTGCAAATATACAAACACTAGGCTGACGTCCAATTCATTTGGAGGGGTAAAAAAATCAGAATTTTATTAACAGAAGATTATTTTTTTTCTCCACATGCAAGATAATTATTCTGCTTTGTCTCAACCACCCTAATTAATAGGAGAGTAAATACAAAGCCCAGGGAAAGAAAGGAGGCATTAGTCACGTCAATATAAGCATATGCAAGGAAGCGGGGGAAGCCTCTTTTACTGACGTGTAAGCCATTGGCATGCTGTGGTTATACATTAGAGTGTCCAACAGGCTTGTCAATGGGAGATTGTTTTGCAGGAAGAAATAAATACTTAAATTGATCTCTGGCTTTTTGAGTACAGTGGGACCATCTGTATTTACCAGCTGCCAAGTGGAGTTAATCTGAAGAAAAGTCTTTGATAAAATAGGATGCCCAAGCGGTAAGCCTAGCTCTCCTTTCATGTGCAGTATGTTTAACACCTGTTATTGGCACTTCTGTAGATTTTCCATTGTGCTATTATTATTATTTTTTTCAGGTTAGAAACACATCCATTGGTCCCAGGAGTTTTTTTAATTAAAAATAAATTATAGAGTAGAAATATAATGAAATATAAAGTTCAAGATTGCAAAATACTGTCAAACCATTCACAACATTTGAGAAATGCATAGACAATCATATCTACTTTTAATAGAAAAGATGCAGAGCAGTTAACTTTAAAAGGATTTCCAAGATGAAAAAAAAAATGCAGCTTTTTCTCTTAAAAAAACAGCACCCCACACAGGTTATGTGTGATATTGCGGCACAGCCAAGTTCACAACATGGGCGGACCCCCGGATGTTTGGGTCCACAGCAGCTCATTCATTAGTGGTTCTCAGCCTGGATGGTCGCATCTTGGCACCATACAAGTTGAAAACGGTTTATCCCATACATGGATTACGGTGTGGGACAGAACGACAGACAGGTGATGGATTAAAAACAATCTTATTTTTGTTTATTTACAGGAGACATTGGCTTCAGTGGAATTGAGCGTTAGGTGAGTATAACTGTTTGTTATTTTTAAATAAAAAAGTAAAAAAGTGTGTTTTTTTTAATTTCAAATAAAGGACTTTATTCTGGCTGTGTGTTTACTTACAATATAACTATAGGATTAGTAATGAATAGGTGTTTTATAGACGCCTTTCCATTACTAAGCAGTGGACTTGATGTCACCAGACAATTCAAAGGTAACCTCACAAATATGAACCCCACTTGCCACTGCCACAAGGCAAGTGGGAAGAGCTGGGCAAAGTGCCAGAGTTGTCGCATCTAGTAGATGCACCTTTTATGGGCGGCTGCGGGCAGCTATTTACCCACTTGCCCCTTACCAATCTGAGAGTACCTGCCCCCAGCTGTCTGCTTTAGCTTATCTAGTTGTCAAATATGTGGGGGACCCATGCCGTTTTTTAAATAATTTATTTAAATAATTTAAAAAATGGCGTGTGGGCCCCGCTATTCTTGACAACCAACCTTGCTAACGCTGAGAGCTGAGGGTTGCATCCCGCAGCTATCAGTTTTGCCTGGCTGGTTATCAAAAAAACAGATGAACCCAAGCCGGTTTTTAAAAAATTCTTTATTTAAAGCACAGGCACCAGCTGAGGAATACTCCCTTCAGCCCCGCCTGCTATCACTGTTATTAGCGGCAGCAGGCGTAGGCTGATCGGAGTAGTAGACCCATCAGTAGATGCCAGTGACCGGAGGTAAACTTTTTACCTCCAATCACAGCTCCGGGCTCACGCTGTCATTTGACAGCATGGGAACCGTGGCTCTCTGAGGCAGTGTTTCCCACTCTGTCATGCACATGACAGCGCAAAAAACACCCGATGTTCGGGGTGCCGAACCCGAAAAGACATGACACATGTACAAGTGTGGTAACCATGATTTTCTGATCATGAACAGCCCTTAAAGGGTTTATCTGATATAGATAAAAAAATCAGGTATGGATGCAATTAAGATAAAAAACAGTGTTATACTCACAAGCTACTTTGGAGGTTTGTGTCAGCTCCAGAAGCAATTTCTGCTCATTTGAAAGTCAAAAGACCGCTGCAGCCTGTGAATGGCTGTAGTGGTCAGTTGACTAAAGGAAAGAATCATGGGATATATTTCACTGTGTATTGAGTGGTGATTGTAACCGCGCCCTGCACTGCCCCAATAACTGTAAGCAAGCAGCTATAAGGAGAATAAAACTTTATTTTCTCACTTCAGCCATGCTTCTAGTAAGTAGGCAACACAGGGATTAAATGCTAAGTACCTGAAAATTAACCTTATATCTGCACGTAAATAACATTTCTTGAGGTGACAGGTTCCTTTAAAAGATGCACCACAGCATGAACCTCTGTGATAAATTATCAAGAATAATTCCAAAGTCCCATGGAGAATAAAAGGAGTGACTCTGTGCACACGACAACCGCTTCATTCAATCTGAAGACAAAAGTCTCTGATTTTGCACTCTGTGGGTTTGACCTGAAAGTTATCAACTATTGATGACAACATCTTCTTACAGGAATACTACTTTAAGAGATTAACATGTTCACATATGTGTTTAGGGCTTCTGAATCGTAATAGGAACTGAATCTGTAACTATATTCTTGCTGTCAAAAATAAGAACACCTAAAGTCAATTGCAGTCCATCGGGATTGATATGGATACATCCTAAAATTGATCTGTGACAATAGCCATGTCTCAGTTATAAAAAAGTTATAAGGCTATTTTGAACATAGCTTTACCTCTATCTTCCACTTAGTTAGATATGGTCCTATGATAATTAGCAGGTGACATCACTGTCGCTTTCTAATTATCCTGGCTAGATCCAGGCTAATGCAGAAAATCAGTGATTGTAACAATAACTTATTCTGCTGTTATATATCTACAGGTGGAAAATCTGAATTTAGATAACATACCCTGCAGACCATGTATAAAAATACAGCAAACAAGTTCATCCGCGTTGCTGTAGCAACTGCCATTTCCAGTGAGGTGTAGAAAATATAAGCAAGAACCTTGCCTTTTGCATGTTTTGGACTGTGCAGAGTATTCAATGGTAGAATAGATTCTTATCTTTATGTATTACCATAGTTTGTTCATATTCCCATAAGCTGTGATATAGCTAGAGAGGGTACATGGGAAGAAGTCACAAGCATCTGCAATTGAGGAGGCTCAAAAACTCCCACTGCTGTAAGGGCAGGTGCAGACGGCCGTATTATCGGTTCGAGTGCTACTCGACAACGCATTGGAGTGCACTCGGACCAGTGTTATTCTTTGGGGCCGTGCACAAGTCAGATTTTTTCCTCGGACGGAATTTGCCCGAGGAAAAAAAATCACTGCATGTCCAAGTTTGATCCGATATTCAGATTGCACTCGGCCATGCAAGTCAATGAGTCTGTGGAAAACATCGGACTGCACTCAGATGACATCCGATTTCCACGGACTGGCATAATGGAGAGGATGGAGACCTTTTTTATAAATCATCTGGGAGAATTGGATCACACTATGATCACACTTTGATCAGAGTTTGATCCGAGTCTCATTTGCATTATTGTCTCAGTTTTTACGGATGAGAGAGTGTACGGACGTCTGCACCTGCCCTAAAACTCATTTTACATGAAGTCTGTAGGTTTACACCACCTGTGCCATAATTTAGAAATATGCTACGTTAGAATCATTGCTTCTATTGGAGGATATCTGCTTAACATACATCACAAGGGGTGGAATACCACAACAAGAAGCGTGCCTACTGGTGGGACTCTATACAGCCTCTAGGCATGGGCACTGCTGAATGCAACTTTGTAATATATCATATTAGAAAGATCCCCTTTAGAAATTAGCGAACCCAAACTGTAAAGTTCAGGGTTTGTACCGTACATCTAGTGTCTGATGCCGAACTCCGAACACTGACTTAGTCTAGAAGTCCATTTCATAGTTCAGGAGTCCGGAGAAGAGGGTGAGAGATATTTTCCAGTTTCAAAGTTCTTGTCCTCATTGATTTCAAAGGTGTTTGGGTTCAAGTTCAAGTTTGGATATAGTTCTGGTACTGAAGGGCTAAAGTTCGGTCAAGTACCAGAACCTGAACTTCCATGCGTCTGCTCATTCCTATCCTAATCCACTTCTTTCTTCACCAGAACTGATCTTTCATTCTCAAAATTCTCAATTCACAAGCAAAAACTATATTCAGTGACCACAGATTTTCCCATTACTGTGATAGGAAATTACATTTGGTGCTGATGAGATTCTATGTAGAAGGGATGAGGGAGAGGATGGTGGAGCCAGATGCAGGGCACCGCACTCCTCCTTCTTCCTCCTTTTCTGCATAGAACTTTGAGCACCAACTTTCATCTCCCATCTCAGTAATAGGAAAGTCTGGAGTCACTGAAGACACATGTATGCTGTGCGTTGAGAATTTTGAGAATGAAAGATCAGTCGTGGAAGAGAAAGAAGAAGATTTCTCTGATAAGATATCTTATGAAATTTATTATTTTCATATATACTATTGAATTATGAAATAGAAAATTAAATTGAAGGTTAGGTTACTCTTAGAACTATACAGCTGGGTAGACAGTATACACATAGGTAGAAGACTGAAGATAAAGTTTATATAAAAGAAGATCAATCTTTTCCAAATTCACATGAAAATAGCAATAAAATTGAAGAAAACTGCATCTACAACAACACAGTATAATAATAGACTGATGAGCAAAGCAGATTGAACACTGAACGCTAAAGTACTGATTACAGTCACCTTTATGTCTTTTATTTCAGAGTAAGGTAAGTGACCTTTTCTACAACTCACCGCTGTTTAGTTTCCATTAGTTCCCTCAGATAAATTATTTTTTTGAGCATGTTACATTCTGTAAAGATAATTTACTTAATTATGAGTTAGACCCTTCAACGTTGACCCAGTGCTGCTTGTAGTTGTCAATTTACAGTTATGCTAAAATTTGAACATTGAAGTACAGAGAGATGGAAGCGACTGAATAAAGTGAAAACGTAGAAAAAGTGTAATCTATTGATAATGGCCAATAAAGAATTTGTCCATCTCAACATGAGGTCAACCCAGTCAAGTTAAAGCAATAAAACCATTCTTGATAATAATTTGGAGGAATACGTTTTCTAAATAAGAGTTTAGTTATTTCTCTTTGGATAAGATAAGATTACATACCACATTTATGAAAGAATCTTAAAGAGTAAACATCATTTTAATTTTGAATAAGAAAGTTTGCAATATATTTTATTAGAGAAATGCGCCTCTTCTCCTGGAAAGATTATTCAATCTCAAAATTCTCAGTTCAGGGGTAAAATATGACTTCAGTGAATACAGATTTTCCCACTTCTGTGATAGGAGATGACAGTTGGTGCTCATAATAAGTTCTATGGAGAACTGTAACTGTCCTTTCAGAGAACGTGCAGCAGAATGTCTGGGTCGGCCTTTAGCTCCTCCCCTCTGCATAGAACTTTAAAATCACCAACTGTTATTTCTTATCTCAGTAATGGGAACATCAGTCTACACTGAATACAGATTTTCCCCATTAATTGTAAGTGAAATATCAATCCAGGAGGAGAAAGAAGTAAATTCTCCAATAAGATATTTTAGGCCTCATTCACACATCTGTGTTTAAACATGTACGTGAAAAAATGGCACCGGCGTCATCAGTATTTTCGATCAGTGTGTCATCAGTGTGTCCGTTGCTACCATCAGTGTTTTCCAAGGATGGGTAAATAAATTACAAAGTTTCTCCTATACTTTGTAATGTTAAATACAAACAACACATGGATGCCCTCCGTACATGTTTCTCACAGACTCATAGACTTGCATTGGCACTTTTCACTCATGATATCGAAGAAAACAGTCATGTCTCCGTGAGTTTTGCACAGACACATGGTCCGTGAAAAAAGACATATGAATGGTACCTTAGATTATAATGCGTACATGTTCTTTCCTTGAAAAAAAAAAAGACATACAACACGTACGTGCAACATGGACGTCTGAATTAGGCCTTAGAAAGTCATTTATCTGTTTCCCTATTGAATTATGAAACAAATTAAATCGACAATTTAGAAGTTAGCCAAATGCTCATTGGACAGACAGCTATCTCTGGTGAATCTCCCATATACATACATGCTCATCTCAGAGGAGAATACGTGTGTTTCCAATGGGGAGAGCATGTTGTAAATTAACATTACCGATCACTGTCATCTTGTTGAGGGAAAGCTGGGAGGCCCCAATGCACATTATTTGGATACCACTATTGAGTCAAGTTGCTCTCAGTTCTCTTTCCTCCCTTAGAACATACTAAAATTTTGCCAAAATTGATTGAAAGCTCAAAATGGCAAATGTAATGTGCTAAGATGTGGCTAAAGTTTGTGGCTGGCCACAAGGACAAATCTGCTCCTGGCCGAATAATATTGAAATTAAATTGTACTGCAACTGGACATCATGATGAGACTAGTTTTGGCCACATGCAGCCAGTCACCATTTGTGGTCTCACCTTCAATGATATTGTGTGCATCGGGATCTGCTGGCACATCAGTATATGATGAAAAATAATTTACGAGTTGCTGGAATACAAAGCAAACTCCAAACTTACATGTCTTTACTTGTCTCAAATGCATTATTTTCCTAAGTGTCATCATGTGTCATTAAAGGTCAGCATAGCAGGCAAAACTGGTGGCATTACTCATCAGCCTCTGCCCACCTTTCGATCTGTAGAGGTAAACTAGAAGAGGAGCCACCTCGGAATACAGACTAGATCTTGCTTCAAAAACATCCAACAATGAAGGGATTGTTCTATAAATAACATTTATCACCTATTCACAGGCAAAGTGATAAATTCATGACTGCTGAGGGTTCAATGGATGGGACCCCTACTACAGATACCCTTACAATAATAAATATTGGAATCTCAAAGGATAAATGAACAGTAGTGTGCATGTCTGACCATCGTTTCATTCACTTCTAAGGATCTATGAAATTCGTAGTGTTCACTACTGCTACATTTACACAGTGGAGGTGGGATCCCAATTCCTCTGATAGATGGGGGGGATCTCAGTGGTTAGATCCCCAGCATTCATACATCATCTATCCTGTGTTCACACTAGCATCATAACTTATTTTACAAGGGACGTCATGATGCTGTGACAGATTTTGTTGAAGAATCAATGTGACAAACAGATTCCATCTTATAATGGGGTCTGTCACGATTCTGTGTAGGTTTTTGTCATTTTAAAGGCAAGAAAAGTGCTCAAAGCTGCCATAAAAAGTTATGAAAAGTCACTCGGGACCTCCAATGTAGCATCTAAATGCACATGAGCAAAACTGAAGAAATTCACACAAGACATTACTATCATCTACTGAGAGTCAATTGAAGATTTTGTAAAAAAAAATACTGTTACTTACCACTAAGTTTCCTATAACCATTACAAGTAAGAAGACAAGGAGGCACAAAGGTTGACCGCTAACTTCCATGCAGTCCCACATGGTCTCAATCCATTCTCCACACAAAACTCGAAATACAATGAGGAATGAATGAAAAAAGTCATTCATGTGCCAGCGTGGTAACACACAATCATCGCTGATCTTACAAACACAATCCATATAGTTCCTTCCAAACAACTGGACTCCAACAACAGCAAAATAAAGACGATGATAGCCAAAACAAGGGTTAGGTTCCCAAGAGCGCCAACTGAATTGCCAATGATTTTGATGAGCGTGTTCAACGTCGGCCAAGACTTTGCCAATTTGAAAACCCGAAGCTGAAACAATCAAAATAAGTTTTAATTTTACAACACTACAATGTAAGTAAGGGAAAATCTCATTACACAAAGAACCAGTATACTACTAATACTTACCAGTCGGAAAGAACGTAGAACTGACAGATTTCCCATACTGGAGAGACTGGACAAACAGAATTCCATTAAACTCAGAGTTACAATAATGCTATCAAAAATATTCCATCCTGCTGGAAATAGTAGTAAGGATCTAAGGCAATAATTTTGAAGACCATTTCAGCTGTAAAAATACCAGTAAAAACCTGTGAACACAAAAATGCAAAAACTCAGAAGTCAGGAAAGTGAAGGTAAAGCAAATTACGAGAGCACTGAATAACTTGTTTCTAGTCTCATACCCATGGTCTTGAAAATTGCCAAATCAACCTTTTGGCTCTTTTCCTTATCATTTTTTGTCTACTTTTTATTTATTATTTAACATCATCAGTTTTGACCACTGGAGTAATAGATGACTAAACTGGTGAGTATAAATTAATTTGTCATTATATAAAAACATTCCCTACTAGAGTTGAGCGATACTTTCCGATATCCTAAAGTATCGGAATCGGAATGGTATCGCCGATATCACTAAAATATCGGCGATACCCGATACCGATACCGGAAGTCCATGTAAGTCTATGGGAACAAAATATCGCAACTAAAAAAAACTCATTCTTTCCTTGTAAACACTAAATATACACACATAGAATACATATATATATATATACATGTCATTGTGACATATATATATATACATATATGTATAGTTTATACACTTCTACATAGTAAAATATCCTCTCATTCAATTGCCGGGTAAAGCCGGCTTCAGTGAAAAGACAGAAGCACCCGACATGAAATGACACTTGGTGTACATAGGGTTAACCATGTCTTTTCATGTCGTTTGCTATCTGATTTGCACAAACAATTAAATCAGACTATGTGTGCAAAATTTCACACCTGTAGGGGTTAATTAAAGGTGTAAATTCGTTGTAAAAAAACCGGACTTTTTTGCTATGAATTTACACCTTTAATTAACCCCTACAGGTGTGAAATTTTGCACACATAGTCTGATTTAATTGTTTGTGCAAATTAGGCTGGAGTCACACACAACCACAAAAAATCGGTCCGTTTTAGACGGTCGACAATCGGATCAAAATAAAAACATCACACATCCTTCTGGCATCCGATTTTCCTTCAAAGATGCGATTTAATCGCATGTGTGTGTACCTTGTAACATCCGATTTTCATCCGACTTGCGAGATTTTCTCGCAGGCTTGCAAAACTGACATATAATGGATCCAAAAGAATAGTATTTAAATGCCAAAAGAAAGAATAGATATATACACATATATATATATATATATATATATATATATATGTCATTGTGACATATATATATATACATATATTATAGTTCTTACACTTCTACATACTGTTATAGCCGCTAATTCAATTGCCGGCTTCAGTGAAATCACAGAAGCCGTCATGAAATGATACATTGTTTCCACACATTTAACCATGTAATTTCATGTATTTTTATATATGTTTGAAACATACAATTACATGAGTATATGTGTGCTAAATTTCAGACATGTAGGGGTTAATTAAAGGTGTAAATTCGTTGTAAAAAAAACGGACTTTTTTTGCTACGAATTTACACCTTTAATTAACCCCTACAGGTGTGAAATTTTGCACACATAGTCTGATTTAATTGTTTGTGCAAATTAGGCTGGAGTCACACACAACCACAAAAAAATCGGTCCGTTTTAGACGGTCGACAATCGGATCAAAATAAAAACATCACACATCCTTCTGGCATCCGATTTTCCTTCAAAGATGCGATTTAATCGCATGTGTGTGTACCTTGTAACATCCGATTTTCATCCGACTTGCGAGATTTTCTCGCAGGCTTGCAAAACTGACATATAATGGATCCAAAAGAATAGTATTTAAATGCCAAAAGAAAGAATAGATATATACACATATATATATATATATATATATATATATATATTATATATATATATATATATATATATGTCATTGTGACATATATATATATACATATATTTATAGTTCTTACACTTCTACATACTGTTATAGCCGCTAATTCAATTGCCGGCTTCAGTGAAATCACAGAAGCCGACATGAAATGATACATTGTTTCCACACATTTAACCATGTAATTTCATGTATTTTTATATATGTTTGAAACATACAATTACATGAGTATATGTGTGCTAAATTTCAGACATGTAGGGGTTAATTAAAGGTGTAAATTCGTTAAAAAAAAATGCGTGGGCTCCCGCTGTATTTTCTCCACCAGACAGACAAAGCAAGCGAGTGGGGGCAGATAATAATAGCCTAGGGAGGGTACATTTTTTTTGTGCCCCCCCTGGCTACTAACATCTGCCCCAGACACCCCAGAAAGGGCAAATCTATAATTAGATTCGCCCTTTCTGGCACTTTGCCCGTCTATTCCCATTGCCCTGTAGCGGTGGCGAATGGGTTAATAAGGGGTTAAAATGACCTTGCAATTGAAAGGTCACTTTAAGCCAGGTTAATAATTGATAGCTGTCAATTAGGCAACTATCAATTATTAATCCTATTGTATGAAAGAAAAATCAAACACACACACTTTAATAAAAAATAAGTTTAATGAAATAATCACACAGTTTTTGACCATATTTTATTTTCCTGCTAAAACCATTTCCTGTAATAAAAATAAAATAAAAAAGCAAAATTATACTTACCAATCCGATGTACAGTCAGGTCCCACGGTGTAATCCATCAGAAAGGGTTAACAGGTTACAGGTCGCAGAGAGCTAATAATGCTGTCTCAGACCTGTATTCCCCTGAATGAATAAGTTCCTCTCCCAGCGAAAGTAGAGGAATAGATTCATGAATGGAGCTTAATTGATTTATTGCCAATTTAACTGTAGTGACCTGACCTAAAGGGAAAGTGGACACAATCAATTAAGCTTCATTCATGAAACACATCCTCTCCTGTCGCCAGGAGAGGAACTTATTCATTCATGAGCTTTGAGCTGAGCATGCAGGATTACTTGCACTGCTTGGCTCAAAGCTAGTTAACCCTTTGTGAAGGATTACAGCGTGGGACGTGACAGATCGGCGGAATAGGTAAGAATAATGTTGTTTTATTTCTTTTTCTTTATTTTAGGAGATCAATGGCTTCGCACGGATTTAGTGTAAAATAAAATATGGTCAAAAAAATGTGTTTTTATTTCATTAAAATTATTTATTCTTAAAGTGTGTGTGTTTTTTTATTTACTTCAATAGGATTAATAATTGATAGTTGTCTAATTGACAGCTATCAATCATTAACCTGCCTTAAAGGTCACCTTTCAATTGCAAGGTGACAGTAAGGTGAGATTAACCCATTCGCCACCGCTACAGGGCAATGGGAATAGACGGGCAAAGTGCCAGAAAGGGCGAATCTAATTATAGATTTGCCCTTTCTGGGGTGTCTGGGGCAGATGTTAGTAGCCAGGGGGGGCACAAAAAAATGCACCCTCCCTGGGCTATTATTATCTGCCCCACTCGCTTTGCTTTGTCTGTCTGGTGGAGAAAATACAGCGGGAGCCCACGCATTTTTTTTCAACGAAATTACACCTTTAATTAACCCCTACATGTCTGAAATTTTGCACAAATACACTCATGTAATTGTATGTTTCAAACATATATAAAAATACATGAAATTACATGGTTAAATGTGTGGAAACAATGTATCATTTCATGTCGGCTTCTGTGATTTCACAAAACCCGGCAATTGAATTAGCGGCTATTACAGTATGTAGAAGTCTAGGAACTATAAATATATGTATTATACATGTCACAATGACATGTATATATATATGTATGTGTTCTATGTGTATATATCTATTCTTTCTAGTCTTTATTAAAGCTGTCAGTGTGATTTTACAGTATAGCCGGGGATGAATTGCCGGCTTTTCTAAAGGACACCGATGCGATTTCATCGCAAGTCACACAGTGTGGTCCGTTTGTAATCAGATTTTTCATCGCTCCCATAGACTTGCATTGGCGATTGTCGACCGACAATCGGTGACAGTGGCAGCATGCTGCGATTGTACACGGACGTTTAAAACGGACCACAAAAATCTGATACTGGGAGCTGCTCCATAGATTAACATAGGTCCGACTGCAATGCGATATTTCATCGCATTGCAGTCGTCCGATTTTGTCGCCAGTGTGACTCCGGCCTTAGATAGCAAAGGACATGAAAAGACATGGTTAACCCTATGTACACCAAGTGTCATTTCATGTCACCCGACATGAAATGACACTTGGTGTACATAGGGTTAACCATGTCTTTTCATGTCCTTTGCTATCTAATTTGCACAAACAATTAAATCAGACTATGTGTGCAAAATTTCACACCTGTAGGGGTTAATTAAAGGTGTAAATTCGTTGTAAAAAAACGGACTTTTTTGCTACGAATTTACACCTTTAATTAACCCCTACATGTCTGAAATTTAGCACACATATACTCATGTAATTGTATGTTTCAAACATATATAAAAATACATGAAATTACATGGTTAAATGTGTGGAAACAATGTATCATTTCATGTCGGCTTCTGTGATTTCACTGAAGCCGGCAATTGAATTAGCGGCTATAACAGTATGTAGAAGTGTAAGAACTATAAATATATGTATATATTATATGTCACAATGACATATATATATATATATATATATATATGTGTATATATCTATTCTTTCTTTTGGCATTTAAATACTATTCTTTTGGATCCATTATATGTCAGTTTTGCAAGCCTGCGAGAAAATCTCGCAAGTCGGATGAAAATCGGATGTTACAAGGTACACACACATGCGATTAAATCGCATCTTTGAAGGAAAATCGGATGCCAGAAGGATGTGTGATGTTTTTATTTTGATCCGATTGTCGACCGTCTAAAACGGACCGATTTTTTGTGGTTGTGTGTGACTCCAGCCTAATTTGCACAAACAATTAAATCAGACTATGTGTGCAAAATTTCACACCTGTAGGGGTTAATTAAAGGTGTAAATTCGTAGCAAAAAAAGTCCGTTTTTTTTACAACGAATTTACACCTTTAATTAACCCCTACAGGTGTGAAATTTTGCACACATAGTCTGATTTAATTGTTTGTGCAAATCAGATAGCAAACGACATGAAAAGACATGGTTAACCCTATGTACACCAAGTGTCATTTCATGTCGGGTTCTGCATTTTCACAAAAGCCGGCAATTGAATTAGCGGCTATTATACTATGTAGAAGTGTATGAACTACAAATATAAATATATATATATGTGTCACAAATTCAATGACATGTATATATATATATGAGGTGTAAAATTGCTGAAAAAAAATGCGTGGGCTCCCGCCCTATTTTCGCAACCAGACAGACAAAGCCAGTGAGTGGGGGCAGATAATAATAGCCCAGAGAGGGACCATTATTTTTGCCCCCCCGGCTACTAACATCTGCCCCAGACACCCAGGAAAGACAAATCTATAATTAGATTCGCCCTTTCTGGCACTTTGCCCGTCTATTCCATTGCCCTGTAGCGGTGGCGAAATGGGTTAATATGGGGTTAAAGCCACCTTGCTATTGAAAGGTGACCTTAAGCCAGGTTAATAATTGAGAGCTGTCAATTAGACAACTATCAATTTATTAATCCTATTGCATGAAATAAAAATAAAAACACACACACTTTAATTAAAAATCATTTTAATGAAATAAAGACACATGTTTTTGACCATCTTTTATTTTACTGCAAAAACCATTTCCTGTAATAAAATAAAATAAAAAGCAAAAATTATTCTTACCTATCCCATGCACAGTCAGGTCCCACGGTTGTAATCCTTCAGAAAGGGTTAATGTTTACTGCAGGGACCGCAGCTAATGCTGCAGCCTCACAGTAAACCCCAAATGAATGAGTTCCTCTCCTGCCTGACAGGAGAGTAAAGGCTGGGTGTCACATAACGATACACCAGCGATCCCGACAACGATATGCACTTGTCAGGATCGCTGGTGTATCGCTACATGATCGCTGCTGAGCTGCCAAACAGGCAGCGATCTGGGACAGCGACACTGCGGGTAACATCGCTTAAGGGCCCGTCTCACATAGCGATATCGCTACCGAGATCGCTGCTGAGTCACTAGTTTTGTGACGCAGCAGCGAGCTCCCAGCGATATCGCTGTGTGTGACATTCAGCGACGATCAGCCCCCCTGCCGGGTATCGCTGATCGTCGCAGAACTGTCAGGACCTTTTGTTGATCGCTGGTTTCCCTCTGACAGGCACGCATCGCTGCGTGTGACAGGCGGGAGACCAGCGATCCGCTGGTAACCAAGGTACACAGCGGGTTTCCAGGCACCGCGCAGCGCTTGGAAACCCGCTGTGTACCTTGGATACCAGCTCCCTGCATCAGGGCGCTGGTATCCAAGGTACACAGCGGGTTTCTAGGCACAGCCCCGCGCCTGGAAACCCGCTGTGTACCTTGGTTACCAGCGGATCGCTGGTCTCCCGCCTGTCACACGCAGCGATGTGTGCCTGTCAGCGGGAAACCAGCGATCAAAGGTCCTGACATTTCAGCGACGATCAGCGATACCGGCAGGGGGGCTGATCGTCGTGAATGTCACACACAGCGATATCGCTGGTGAGCTTGCTGCTGCGTCACAAAACTAGTGACTCAGCAGCGATCTCGGTAGCGATATCGCTATGTGAGACGGGCCCTTAAGTGGAAAGCTTAATTGATTGCTTTCCACTTTCACTTCAGGTCAGCCAGGGACACAATCAGTGACGTCAGAGGGAACTGATTAACAAAAATAGGGGTTCCCTTCGAAAAAAAAAATGGCGTGGGGTCCCCCCTATTTTTGTTAACCAGCCAGATGAAGCAGACCGCTGAGGCCTGGATTTTCAGGCTGTTAAGGAGCCAAGATCCATGGACCTTGCCAGCCTGATAATACCAGGCCACAGCAGTCTGTATATCTTGGCTGATTAACAAAAATAGGGGATCCCCTCGAAAAAAATTGGCGTGGGGTCCCCCCTATTTTTGTTAACCAGCCAGATGAAGAAAACCGCTGAGGCCTGGATTTTCAGGCTGTTAAGGAGCCAAGATCCATGGACCTTGCCAGCCTGATAATACCAGGCCACAGCAGTCTGCATATCTTGGCTGATTAACAAAAATAGGGGATCCCCTCGAAAAAAATTGGCGTGGGGTCCCCCCTATTTTTGTTAACCAGCCAGATGAAGCAGACCGCTGAGGCCTGGATTTTCAGGCTGTTAAGGAGCCAAGATCCATGGACCTTGCCAGCCTGATAATACCAGGCCACAGCAGTCTGCATATCTTGGCTGATTAACAAAAATAGGGGATCCCCTTGAAAAAATTGGCGTGGGGTCCCCCCTATTTTTGTTAACCAGCCAGATGAAGCAGACCGCTGAGGCCTGGTTTTTCAGGCTGGTAAGGATCCAATATCCATGGACCTTGCAAGCCTGATAATACCAGGCCACAGCAGTCTGCTTAGCTTGGCTGGTTAACAAAAATAGGGGATCCCCTCGAAAAAAAAAACGGCGTGGGGATCCCCCTATTTTTGTTAACCAGCCAAGTAAAATGCAGACTGCTGCGGCCTGGTATTAAAAGACTGTCAAGGCCCATGGATTTTGGCCCTCAACAGCCTGATAATACCAGGCTACAGCAGCCCCACATTTGGCGCATCAAAAGATGTGCCAATTGTGGCACTTTACCCGGCTCTTCCCACTTGCCCTGTAGCGGTGGCAAGCGGGGTAATAAGGGGTTATTGTCACCGTTGATTGCACGGTGACAATAAGCCGGTTAATAATGGAGAGGCGTCAATAAGACACCGATCCATTATTAATCCCAAAGTTATTAAATGTATAAAAAAAAGACAAAGCAAGAAAAAAGTCTTTTAATGAAATAAAAGAGACAACACAGTTTTCATTTCTTTTATTACTCTCTCATTCCTGCGACGCCATCGATCTCCTGTAAAAAAGAAAAAAAACAAAACCAACAGTATACCACCTGTCCGACGCAGTCCATAGTAACGACAGTCCCACGGCGATCCAGCTCTGCTACATCGCAATGACAGGCAGAGCCTGTCATTGCAACGCAGCACAGCTGATTACCTGCTTCCCCGGCGGTGACGTCATGGGGACTGACTGCTTTACGGCCGCGATTACCCAGCAGTCACTGCAGTTATCGCGAGAAACTGCATGTGACCGCCGGGGAAAGAAGATGGCGGCCATGAAGCAGTGCAGGACGTGACCGCCGGAGATCTTCTGCCAGGTAAGTGCCGCTGACTCCTGACAGACCCGACCGACGGACACTGACAGTGACAGTGACAATCCCGATTCCGGTATCCGATAAGACGAAAATATCGGAACTCGGAATCGGAATTCCGATACAGCTAATACGGCCGATACCCGATATTTGCAGTATCGGAATGCTCAACCCTATTCCCTACCTTTGCCCAAACATTTTTTATTAAGTTGTACAGCCCTTAACTCTATATCTACACATGGGCTTTGCTGCCCTTTATTACCAATTTTTCTCTCCAATCATTATACAAATATATCCTTAAATTATGTTGCACATCATTTTTAATTGACGTAGATTGGGAAAAAAAAAGTGTTCAAGGTTTTTCACATAAAGAATATCTGTATCGGCGTTTTTTTTTTAGGCAGGTTCCACCCAGAATCTGCCTGAAAAAGCGCCTTATAAAATAAAGTTAAATATTCTTTCTATGCTCATGTCTTTTAACCGCTTCAGGATTCTGTTAAAAGAAGCGACCTGCTCATTATTCGGGCGGCTTCCACTTGGATCTGGCTCAAGAACGACAGCGAAACCGCTGGCAAAGCTTCTTCAGGAGTATGACGGCTGTGCTTTTTCTGAAGCGGCTGTGCCAGGCAAAACTCGTCGGGTGCACCGGCGTCTAAAGTATACCACATGCACATCAATTATAAATTTTTACATTTTTGATTCATCAAAATGTACAGCAGCAACATGTGAAGGTTTTGAATATATTTATCACTAGCTGAAGAGCCCGGCGCTGCCCGGGCATAGTACCTAACTACGGTTAGTTATAACAAATTGTAATGATTATATCTATATACAAGTATTCAGCTTTCTCCCCATTATGTAGATAGGGCCAAAATAGTTTGGCGATTTGGAACGTGCGGGGGTTAAAATTTCCATTCAACACATAGCCTATGATGCTCCTGGGGTTGAGATGTGCGGGCATGCAAAATTTCATGCCCGTAAGTACAACGGTGCAGATTCCTATCCCGGGCCAAAATTATTTGCCGATTTGGAATGCGCGGGGTTAAAATTTCGACTCAAAACCTAGCCTATGACGCTCCCGGGGTCAAGACGTGCGGGTGTGCAAAATTTCATGCCCGTAAATGCAGATTCCTATGCCGGACATACACACAAGCATTCAGATTTCTCCCCATTATGTAGATAGGGCCAAAATTGTTTGGCGATTTGGAACGTGCGGGGGTTAAAATTTCCATTCAACACATAGCCTATGATGCTCCTGGGGTTGAGATGTGCGGGCATGCAAAATTTCATGCCCGTAAGTACAACGGTGAAGATTCCTATCCCGGGCCAAAATTATTTGCCGATTTGGAATGCGCGGGGTTAAAATTTCGACTCAAAACCTAGCCTATGACGCTCCCGGGGTCAAGACGTGCGGGTGTGCAAAATTTCATGCCCGTAAATGCAGATTCCTATGCCGGACATACACACAAGCATTCAGATTTCTCCCATTATGTAGATAGGGCCAAAATTGTTTGGCGATTTGGAACGCGCGGGGGTTAAAATTTCCATTCAACACATAGCCTATAATGCTCCTGGGGTTGAGATGTGCGGGCATGCAAAATTTCATGCCCGTAAGTACAACGGTGCAGATTCCTATCCCGGGCCAAATTATTTGCCGATTTGGAATGCGCGGGGTTAAAATTTCGACTCAAAACCTAGCCTATGACGCTCCGGGGTCGAGACGTGCGGTTGTGCAAAATTTCATGCCCGTAAATGCAGATTCCTATGCCGGACATACACACAAGCATTCAGCTTTCTCCCCATTATGTAGATAGGGCCAAAATTGTTTGGCGATTTGGAACGCGCGGGGTTAAAATTTCGATTCAAAACATAGCCTAGGACGCTTTCGGGGTCGAGACGTGCGGGCGTGCAAAATTTCATGCCCGTAAGTGCGACGGTGCGGATTCCAATCCCGGACAAACATACCCACATACATACACACATACATACATTCAGCTTTATATATTAGATTTACAGGAACAATAATACATTTGTAGTGCTCAATCAAACAGAATGTCAATCTGTCAATCTTAATTTTCTCCTTTGCCTATTTAGTTTGCACAAGATATTACTATTTAACCTTTGGGATGACCCGAACAAAAATTGCATTGATGCCTAAATTAATATAGTATTAATTAAAAAAGTGGCACAAATGGGTTCACCTATTTGTTTCCCTCTCTTATATGTATTGGCCTAGCTGTTTTTATGCCAGGATATGATGTAATTCCAGGCAACATCACAGATGTGGCAGCTCCCAGAGGAACTGCGGTGATGCTTCCAAGGTCTAAATAAAGCCGTACGAGCCTTTTTCTTGCTACTTGCTATATGAACTTTTGAAATGTTGCCTGGAACAAGTTAAGTGACGTGATCTTTTATGCTTTTTATTCTCCTTCATCTGGATAATGCATTGTCAATAACAAGTCTGCCCTTTGATCGCCCATGTTTTAAAATGCAGTTTACAATTACTGTAAACAAGCGAGAGCCTTTGGGAACATTGACTCTAGGGTGCCGTATCCTAACTTTCTTGGCACTCGCTCGCATTGTACACAACCAGAGTGCCATACAGTACTTAGTCATTTTAGGTTCTTTTATCATAGTAACTTTTATATAAGTGAAAAGCACTTAGCTCAGACACAAATCTGATTCAGGCAACAGTCTGATTATTTCTTTATATATTCTATTATGTTGCCCCAGAGGAGATCACTTAACATCTAGATATCTGAGGTTTATATCTGTTCTGCGAGAAAGAGAATCCCTTTCAATTCATATCACTTAATAGGTTCACTCCTATTGGATCCTTCATACGCTTGTATTAGGCCTCGTTCAGACATCCGTGATTTTTCTCATACGCAAGAACTCGGACAATTGTTCATCAGTGTTTTGGATTCAAGTTTCATCAGTATTTGTTAAAAAAAAACTGTAAGGCTTCTTCAATACATTACAATTTTATTCACAGACGGTATCTAATGGCAGCTATGTGCTGTCAGAAATTTTCAAGGACCTAACGACTTGTATGGATAATTTTGATCCAAAATTTTTGATCCTTCACTTCTTTTTGCAGACACATGAAACAACAGAGACATGTGAACAGCTCCATGTGGAAAACACGGATAGAAAACATATGTGACTCACAGATGTTTGAATGAGGTCTAATGTTCTAAACTAGAGGCCTGTTTACAAACACACACATTTTATATATATATTATATATACAATATATATGTATATATATATATATTATATATTGTAAGCTTTTCAGGGGATATAGCTCTGGGATCGCCGTCCGGGTAGACAGAGTGGCATAGAAACAGTTCATTCACAGCAGTACTGGTGCAACTGGCCGCAACCAGTTTTATTTAAAGTCAAAAGCAAACAAGACATAAAACAAATCATAAACAGAAGACCTGGCTTGTCCAGCCACTTACTACACTTAGATAGATTTCCCTATCTATCCGGGACCAGACTCTACCAGCCTGGGCCAAAATAACACATATGTTCAGCATTTACCAGCATGGAATTTCACAGAGTCTCCTCCTTGTGTCTTAAGGCACCTTCAACGTCCAGACTTGAGAGAGCTCCCCTCCTATTCAGCAGCTATCCGCATGGATTCTCACAGAGACTACTCCTGTGTCCGGGGTACATCGAGCACCCAGACTGAGACAGCTCATACTCCTGGAGACTGCTTCTTGTGCCTGGACTCCTTGTCCAGACTAAGCGAGCTCTCTGACTGTGTTCGCAGACACCTATTTCTGGTCTCCTAATTAACAGCTGAATGGTTTCAGGCCTGAGCTGCAAGTGTGTACTGAATGTAAGGTGTAATGACCTTTCTCTACCACTAGGTTTACAAAGCCATACATTTCCCTTATACCATACAGCACAGTACCTAGGTGAAATGTACACCCCATTCGACACATATTCCTTCACTGTCTCACATATCCCCCCCTCTTCTCCAGACCGGAGGGCTGGTCATCCAGACCGGAGGGCTGCTCAACAATCCAAAAGAGACAGTGAACTCTGGACCAGTCATGGCCTTCATCAGCTTCATCTTCACTACTGTCATCTGTATCTTCACCTGAGCCATAGCCAACATCAGCTTTCTCTTCATCTGAAGCATCCGCACTACCCTGTACCCTCCCAGGCCTATGCTCTCTGCGGGCCTCGGGTATCCTGCATGGTTTCATCTTGACCTTAGGGTTCAGTTTCGATACAGTGCCTGGCCAGAGAAGTACGACCCGGCACATCAGAACACTTCTGCTGACTCTTCCTCAGAAACTCACGTACCTCCTGTCCTTGGTGCACTGACCATGTGTCACCAACTATCACAGAAGGTATAGGGTTTTTTTATTTTTCTCTAGTTCCCTTGAACCCTCTTTAGCACATCTATTTTCTTGGATATCGGTGGACTCATAAAGTCTAATTCACAGACCTTAAGCTCCTCTGCCATGGTCTCTGACCATTTTAAGCTACACTGTTCAAATGATTGGGACTGTAGAAGGAGCTGATCGTTCTTCCTTCTCAGTCCACACAACTCATCCTCCAAATCTTCAGCCGAACTGCAATGCTCTACCGTGACAACAGCATTCTTATACAGAGCCTTAGACTTATTGAGCAGCATTTGCTCTTGCAACGAAGAGATTCCCTGTATCCTTCCTTTTACTTCATTGACCTTCTCACGAAGATGCTCATGGCTTTCATCACACTCCTTCATCACAGTTTGGAGTTTTTTCTGAGAAGTAATCAATTCATCTGGTACCTGTGCAACCACTTTTCCTTGATCCTGCAAGGTACTATATACACTTTCCCCTTCATTTCGTGCTCTCTGGAGCAACTGCTGGAACCGCTCACGTTCCCGGCGAAAAGATGCCACATCCAGTTCACACTGCTGCAGCTGCTCGCGTAACGCAACATTCTCAGTCTTCATTTCTTTGGTGGAGACCTCATGGAGACGCATCTTCTCCTGTAGCTGTTGGACGTCCTTTACGTCCTCGGCCCCTTCTTCAGGCTCTTCTGGTAGAACATGCTCAGAAACCCTACCGTCAGTCTTACATTCTACCTCTTCAGTCACATCACTATGGTATCCAATATCTCCATTTATTCCAGCTTTCAAGTTCTCCTTGATAGCTGCATCTGTATACTCAGAACCCGCCTGGCTCTTCTCTTCCACCACGTTCTGCATCCCATCTGAGCTCCCTTGTGTCTGCAGCGGCAATGGAGTGACACACCGCTTTTCCCATTTGTTGGGACGTGGTTCCGATGTAGACTCCATGAAAGTGCGCTTGAGCTCACCAATGCCAGCCTGATGTCTCAAAATCTCATCTTGTGATTTATCCAGATCCTTGGTATCACTCGGGAACACTGCTGGGGCTCCGGGCGCCGAACTTCAGCCTGAGCTTCACGAGTTGCAGCTACTGATCCGGACCGTAACCCGTCCACGCCGCTGTCTTCGGCAGAAACAGATTCCTGGACAGAGTCAGTCCCCATATCTTCAATCTTGTTCCTCACAGCTTCACTTGAGACCTCAGCTTCTGATGAGGCATCTGGCTTGGTGACCACCACTTCCATGGCTTTTTCCACCTCTGCAGCATTACTTTCAGAGTCCTGGGCATGATGCAGCTCCATACCATACATTGATAACTTCTCATCTTCAACAGCATCCACTTGTGCTGTGTTCAGTTTCAGAGTCCTGCCTTTAAAGCTCAGCTCTCCTCCTTTCACCCTAGTCTTCGCCAGGGAACCGGCCAACTGTAAAACATCTTCAGATGCCATCTTCTGTCTGGCTGCAAGGTCAGCATCAGCCTTCCTCTCAGGACTCTCAACCTCCTCTGCTACCATGCCTTCCTCATTTGCACTGGTTGCTTGATTGTCAACAGATGATTCACTATCACTACCACTATCCCTGTCTGACCCCTTTTTCTCAGCCACATCCGGCTCACTTTCAGGGTTATACAATTCATTCTCATTCACATCCTGCTCACTTTCAGGGTTATACAATTAATTTTCATTCACATCTTGCACACTTTCAGGGTTATACAATCCATCATCTTGATCTGGAACCTTAGTTAACATGTCATCCTCAACATTAACTTCACCATCTGGTCCCTCAAGTATGTGACTATGTGACAACCCCAGCACTATACTTCTATATAGCTCAGGTACTAGGAGCTGGCTCAAGACCTCTCCCTGGACTTCAGTGTCCCTATACAACAGGTTATTGTTTATGGCAACATGAGGAAACCTCTCCTCAGAGCCAGGCTCTTGGGAAACCTCATTTAGAACCCTTATATTTTCCTGTGCTGTTTTAAGAGTGGGGTCTCTCCACTGCTCACTCTCAAAATTGTCACAGGACACAGGTAAGTCAGGGACACTCGGTTCCCGAGAATCACCATCCTCGTCTCCCAACATCACCTGCAAAGGAATTTCATCTCTATCACAGTCATCATCATTATCAATATCATTATCATGATTAGGATCAGTATCATCATCACTATCACGATCATCATCATTATCAGTATCAGCATCATTATCATGATCATCATCATCATCATCATCATTATCAGTATCAGCATCATTATCATGATTATCATCATCATCATTATCACATAAGTTTAACGGCCCACTAGCATTGTGTTCCGCCCCTCGGGACTGCGCACCCTCAGTAGGAGCTTCATCACACTGTCCATCAGAAACATTTTTCCCCCAGAGATCCTTAGATCGGGGAAAGTCATTGCCCAATATAACGGGTTGCACCAGGTTCTTCACTACCCCCACTTCATATGAAACCTTCCCGAGTTTGGGGACCAAGTCCACGGCAGTCTCTGGGTAGACTTTGGTGTCTCCATGGATGCACACCATACTCAGGTGCTTATCAGGGATGAAGTCCCTATCAATCAGGCTGTCACATACGGAAGTCACTGGACTCTCTGAGTCCAAGAGGGCCTGTGCTGGGCAGTCATTTACAACCACCGGGGACACCTGTGGTCCAGTCTCTTCGGCTGAGGTGGACACACACACAGGTTCTGCGCAGAGAGAGAGGGATCTGCCAACATCACAATACATAGGCTCCCCCTCTATTGGACAGTTGGCTGCAATTTCACGACATCTCCAACACTGTCCATCACACTTTTCCACCCACATGTCCCCTCGGGCCTGAACCCGCTTATCAGCATACCCCATGTCCCCAACAGCTGGAACGCTCTTACCGCGAGAGTTCAGCGTCCGGGAACTCTGAAGTGACGACCTCTCAGACGGCTGGTCACGGAGACAGTCTTTGCTGGCGAAGGCCTTCTCCATCAGGCTGACCAGACGATTGGCGTCCTGGTGGTCTCCTTGTCCGACCTCTGGCTGTACCTTAGGAGGACATGCTTGGGTGTAGCGGTCCACTATCACCCTTTCAACTCCACAATCAGGCCTGCTGACTGCAGACTCCCAACTGTATCTCCAGTCATGAACTCCCCTGGCACGGGCTGTCACCGTAACACCCAGCCGGGTAAGAATCTCCGCTTTCAGCTTGGCATAGTCTTGGCTGTCCTGCTCGCTCAGGTCAGCATAGGCCCTTTGGGGTTCTCCAATCAGATAGGGTGCGACCATCATGGCCCATTCAGATAGGGGCAGATTCTCCTTCTCTGCCAGTCCCTCAAACCTAGTTAGATATACCTCCACATCATCACGAGGTGTCATCTTTTTCAGGGACCGTCTTACCGCCTTCTTTACAGCGGACAACGCAGGTGCCTTCACAACATTACTCTGGGACGAGGTGCTGAGAGCTGCAATCTGCTCCAACAACCGGTTATTCTCCTGCTGCTGCTGCTGGCACTGCAGTTGCATGCTCTGCTGGGCCTGTACCAGGTACTCAACGAGCTCCTCCATACTGCCGGACTTATCTGTCTCAACCATGGCAGTCTTATGTTGCACATTAACTTGCGCCATTTGTTCAAACAGCGCCTCCATGCTGTCATCCATGCTGTCAGACTTCTCTGTCTCAACAACGGCAGTCTTCACTCAAGACATACACACTCCACAGTCTTTTCCACAGAAAATTCAGCCTTGCTGTGCAGACACTTTTTTTTTTTCTCTGCAAACTCTATTAGGGCCACTGTCTCTTTAAGACTGCTCCAACAGACTTTTCCTTTGCTGCTGCACACTCCACAGTCTTTTCCACAACAAGTTCAGCTTTGCTGTGCAGACACACTTTTTTTTTCCTCTTTTGCAAACTCTATTAGGGCTACTGTCTCTTTAAGACTGCTCCAACAGACGTTTTTGCTGACACACTTTTTTTTTTTTTTCTCTGCTGCTGCTTCAACAGACTTCACCTTTATTGCTGTCTCTCGCCACTGTGCTGCACGCACATTCCAGCATCAATTGTATCAGCCACTGTGCTGCCCCAGCATTCTCCACCAATTGTAAGCTTTTCAGGGGATATAGCTCTGGGATCGCCGTCCGGGTAGACAGAGTGGCATAGAAACAGTTCATTCACAGCAGTACTGGTGCAACTGGCCGCAACCAGTTTTATTTAAAGTCAAAAGCAAACAAGACATAAAACAAATCATAAACAGAAGACCTGGGCTTGTCCAGCCACTTACTACACTTAGATAGATTTCCCTATCTATCCGGGACCAGACTCTACCAGCCTGGGCCAAAATAACACATATGTTCAGCATTTACCAGCATGGAGTTTCACAGAGTCTCCTCCTTGTGTCTTAAGGCACCTTCAACGTCCAGACTTGAGAGAGCTCCCCTCCTATTCAGCAGCTATCCGCATGGATTCTCACAGAGACTACTCCTGTGTCCGGGGTACATCGAGCACCCAGACTGAGACAGCTCATACTCCTGGAGACTGCTTCTTGTGCCTGGACTCCTTGTCCAGACTAAGCGAGCTCTCTGACTGTGTTCGCAGACACCTATTTCTGGTCTCCTAATTAACAGCTGAATGGTTTCAGGCCTGAGCTGCAAGTGTGTACTGAATGTAAGGTGTAGTGACCTTTCTCTACCACTAGGTTTACAAAGCCATACATTTCCCTTATACCATACAGCACAGTACCTAGGTGAAATGTACACCCCATTCGACACATATTCCTTCACTGTCTCACAATATATATATACACATATACAGTTCATATAAATACCATATATAGAATAGGGTGAATTTATTCCCCAGATACATATGACGTTTCAGCTTCTCATTTCTCATTTGAAGACTTTCTCAAGCAACTTGAGAAAGATGCTTGAGAGCTTGAGCAAAATGCTTGAAAAAAGACTTCAAATGAGAAGCTGTAACATTGCATGAGCCTAGGTGAATAAAGTCCATCTTTTTCACTTATTTTCACTGGAGTCCTGCTGTCATTTTTTTTTCTATATTTGGAGGATTGGGGCTGTTTGTTTATATTATATATTTATATATATTTATATAAATACCATATACAATACAGACCAAAAGTTTGGACACACTTTCTCATTCAAAGATTTTTGTATGTTTTCATGACTATGAAAATTGTACATTCACACTGAAGGCATCAAAACTATGAATTAACACATGTGGAATTAAATACTTAACAAAAAAGTGTGAAACAATTGAAGTTATGTCTTATATTGTAGTTTCTTCGAAGTAGCCACCTTTTGCTTTGATGACTGGTTTGCACACTCTTGGTATTCTCTTGATGAGCTTCAAGAGGTAGTCACCGGAAATGGGGCCAATCATACTGCAGCAGATATGTTTCCACATCACGACCACAGGTGACCTGTCCGCAGGCCACTAATTAGCTGCAGGATTTGGTGATTGATGGTCATGATGTCATTTATCAGAGAGACTACACTGGAACAAGGGATGACAGGTTCCGGTGATAAGTGTGGATCCGTTTTATTATCAGGATGGCTTTCCACTGTTCATTAAAAAAGAGCAGAAAACCCCTTTAATACTGAGCTATAGTTGTCCCGTGTTAGCTTTCTGTCTTGTGCCACCTTTATGAGGTAGTGTTACTTTATAAGTCAATGTCAAACCCTTTTACAACTTTTGTAACATGCCTAATAATATAAGACAAACTAGAGACTCCTCCGGAAGAAAGAGATGCCCAGATACAGATGGGAAACTGACTTGAAGAGTGGATGCCTCTAATAACTTGAACTAGAGACACAGTTTTCTTTCTTCTAGAGGAAAGCTATTTTGCATGCTCTTTTTTCCCGGGCAGTATTTCCAGTACTATAAATTTCCATATGTTAACTTGGATCTCCTCAAGAAGAAACATTAAAGAAATGGTCCAGAACTAACATTTATTCTACTCCTAAATCTATTTAATATCATAATCTAATATCTTTTTTAATATAATTAATTACTTTTTACAATATTAATTAAATTAAAAAGTCTCTATAGTTCAGTCTCTACACTACATAACTGCTTTTTTTTCTTGCTTTTTCGTTTGAGAACCCCCAATAAATGCTGGGATAGTCAAACAAGTCATCAAGGGGCAGAGGTTGCCGCCACTGTCGCAGCCTTTGCCTCCTCCCTGACACAAAGTTATCAGTGGCCTCCGTTTCAGCGGCTGGGCTAGTCCCTGGGCTTGTTCCTACGCTAGTCCCTGCTCTATTGAGCATGCATCAGCTGTCAATTCTGATGTAAGCTCAGTATGTTCTTGTCACTATATAATGTGCACAGTGACAGTGCGCTTACGCGCCGACTCTGATAAGAAGTGACGACACTGTAAGAGAGTGCACTGTCAGAGCACATTGTAAGGAGAGAACAAGTGAGTAGAGACCAGCGACACCACCGTAAGTGACATCACTTGACCTAGCAGCCCGTTCTCTGCTTTTCCTACAAACCAGGTAATCTTCTGACAACGCGAACATGTGGATTTGAGGAGATACCAGTTACCGTATGGAAACTTATAGTCCTGGAAATACTGCCTGGGAAAAAAGGGCATGCAAAATAGCTCTCCTCTAGAAGAAAGAAAACTGTGTCTCTAGTTCCAGTTATTAGAGGCATCCACTCTAGCAAAATGACACTACGCTCTCCAAGGGCTTGTCAACTCTCATCAGAACAGGAACCTACTGACAATATTTCGGAAATTGACAACCGAGCATGGACTAGCTCAACCCCTGAAATGGAAATCACTTATGAAACTGACATCACTTTGTTTCAGGGAGGGGCAGAGGCTGAGGCAGGGACAACTGCCTCTGCCCCCTGAGGATGACTCATTTGGGAATCCCAGTGCATGCTGGGATAGTCAAACAAAGCATCATCAAAGAGGAAGTAGTAAAAAAAAATGTAAAGCTGTTAAGAGTAGTGAGGAAACGGTAAGGAATTTTCAATTACAGTATATTAGAAAAGAGATTACCGTATATAATGACATTAAATAGAAAAGTGCTTAGGAGTAAAATACATTTTAGTTCTGGTCTACCCTTTTAACCCCCTTATAAACACTTGCAGTATTTTAGTGTTTAGTGGTACAGTTTGTGTTAATACCTGGCAAAAATGGCTGCACAAATGTGGGAATGTGGGGTGTTTTGTGTAGAGAACTTCATATTATCCTATTGACAACCAGAAAACATCTGGATTCTGCATTTTAAAAAAATGATTTGAAGGATTACTTACATAGTTGCCAGTAGCTAGCATTTTTTCAAAGTCCTCAGTCATCTTGTAATGTTCCAAAGCCATGAAAAGAGTATTAAGTACTATACATATAGTGATGGTTAGATCGGTAAAGGGATCCATCACTACAAATGATACGCCTTTCTTGATTTGTAACCACAGAGTGCAACAATCCCAAATGAGAAACCTATGGGCAAAATGGTACCAGCAGGGAGGACATTTCTGTCGGGATTCTTCCAACTCTAAAAAAGACATTGAAATATAGAAAATGATTTTTATTGTGCCTGGATACATTTACAATTCACATATTTTCCATTTTGAAAATTTTTGTTTGTCCATTGTCCCACTTTTAACACCCTGTTAATTGCAAAGTGTATCTTTATCGTGGGTAAGAGCTGAAGTACACGACTCTTAATAAAATTTTGCCCACCTGCTGCTATCACCAACAGGAGCAAAATACTAAATTAATTATAACGTATTGGTTGTCTGCAAGCTCCTTAAAATGGATGATACCTGTCAGTAGACCTTCAAGTACCGTGTACGATAATTGTGCATAATCATACCCTAAATTGGCACATAACATTTTTTGTTTTGTAGACTCAACAACTGAGTCAAGACTAGAGGGACAGTCAATACTAGATATGTGCATGGCCTCATATGTTATGCTATAACTATTAGTGATGAGCGAACGTGCTTGGATAAGGCGTTATCAGAGCAATGCTCGTGAGATAACTGAGTGTCTTCGGCAGTGTCCCTTTATGAGGTAAATAACTCAGGAACGCTTCAACGGATCCTAGCGATTCTGAGATTGTTTTTTCGTGACATATTGGGCTTCATGTTAGTGGTAAATTTAAGTCGATAATTTTTGCGTTTATTTGTGAAAAAAATGGAAATTTGGCGAAAATTTTGAAAATTTTGTAATTTTCAAATTTTTAATTTTTATTCTGTTAAACTAGAGAGTTATGTGACACAAAATAGTTAATAAATAACATTTCCCACATGTCTACTTTACATCAGCACAATTTTGGGAACATTTTTTTTTGTTAGGAAGTTATAAGGGTTAAAAGTTGACCAGCGATTTCTCATTTTTACAGCAAAATTTACAAAACCATTTTTTTTAGGGACCACCTCACATTTGAAGTCACTTTGAGGGGTCTATATGGCAGAAAATACCCAAAAGTGACACCTTTATAAAAACTGCACCCCTCAAGCTACTCAAAACTACATTCAAGAAGATTATTAACCCTTCAGGTGCTTCACAGGAACTAAAGCAATGTGTAAGGAAAAAATGGACATTTTAATTTTTCCAACAAAAATTTTATTTTAGCATCAATTTTTTCATTTTTACATGGGCATCAGGATAAAATGGATCCTAAAATTTGTTGGGCAATTTCTCCTGAGTACACAGATACCTCATATGTGGTCATAAACCACTGTATGGGCGCACGGCAGGGCTCAGAAGGGAAGGAGCGCCATTTGACTTTTTGAATGGAAAATATGCTGGAATATTTAGCGGTTGCCATGTCACATTTGGAGAGTCCCTGTGTGCCTAAACATTGGAGCTCCCCACAAGTGACCCCATTTTGGAAACTAGACCCCCTAAGGAACTTATCTAGATGCATAGTGATCATTTTGAACCCCCAGGTGCTTCACAAATTGATCTGTAAAAAAAAGAAAGTACTTTTTTTTCACAAAAATTTTCTTTTAGCCTAAGTTTTTTCATTTTCACATGGGCAACAGTATAAATTGGATCCTAAAATTTGTTGGGCAATTTCTCCTGAGTACACAGATACCTCATATGTGGTCATAAACCACTGTTTGGGCGCATGGCAGGGCTCAGAAGGGAAGCAGCGCCATTTGACTTTTTGAATGGAAAATATGCTGGAATATTTAGCGGTTGCCATATCGCATTTGGAGAGTCCCTGTGTGCCTAAACATTGGAGCTCCCCCACAAGTGACCCCATTTTGGAAACTAGACCCCCTAAGGAACTTATCTAGATGCATAGTGATCATTTTGAACCCCCAGGTGCTTCAAAAATTGATCTGTAAAAAAAAGAAAGTACTTTTTTTTCACAAAAATTTTCTTTTAGCCTCAGTTTTTTCATTTTCACATGGGCAACAGTATAAATTGGATCCTAAAATTTGTTGGACAATTTCTCCTGAGTACACAGATACCTCATATGTGGTCATAAACCACTGTTTGGGCGCATGGCAGGGCTCAGAAGGGAAGCAGCGCCATTTGACTTTTTGAATGGAAAATATGCTGGAATATTTAGCGGTTGCCATGTCGCATTTGGAGAGTCCCTGTGTGCCTAAACATTGGAGCTCCCCCACAAGTGACCCCATTTTGGAAACTAGACCCCCTAAGGAACTTATCTAGATGCATAGTGAGCACTTTGAACCCCCAGGTGCTTCACAAATTGATCCGTAAAAAAAAGAAAGTACTTTTTTTTCACAAAAATTTTCTTTTAGCCTCAGTTTTTTTCATTTTCACATGGGCAACAGTATAAATTGGATCCTAAAATTTGTTGGGCAATTTCTCCTGAGTACACAGATACCTCATATGTGGTCATAAACCACTGTTTAGGCGCACGGCAGGGCTCAGAAGGGAAGGAGCGCCATTTGACTTTTTGAATGGAAAATATGCTGGAATATTTAGCGGTTGCCATGTCGCATTTGGAGAGTCCCTGTGTGCCTAAACATTGGAGCTCCCCCACAAGTGACCCCATTTTGGAAACTAGACCCCTAAGGAACTTATCTAGATGCATAGTGAGCACTTTGAACCCCCAGGTGCTTCACAAATTGATCCGTAAAAAAAAGAAAGTACTTTTTTTTCACAAAAATTTTCTTTTAGCCTCAGTTTTTTTTCATTTTCACATGGGCAACAGTATAAATTGGATTCTAAAATTTGTTGGTCAATTTCTCCTGAGTACACAGATACCTCATTTGTGATCATAAACCACTGTTTGGGCGCACGGCAGGGCTCAGAAGGGATGGAGCGCCATTTGACTTTTTGAATAGAAAATATGCTGGAATATTTAGCGGTTGCCATGTCGCATTTGGAGAGTTCCTGTGTGCCTAAACATTGGAGCTCCCCACAAGTGACCCCATTTTGGAAACTAGACGCCCTGAGGAACTTATCTAGATGCATAGTGAGCACTTTGAACCCCCAGGTGCTTTACAGAAGTTTATAACGCAGAGCCGTGAAAATAAAATATAATTTTTTTTTCTCAAAAAATGATTTTTTAGCCCACTATTTTTTATTTTCACAATGGTTACAGGAGAAATTGGACCCCAAAAGTTGTTGTCCAGTTTGTCCTGAGTACGCTAATACCCCATATGTGGGGGGGAACCACTGTTTGGGCACACGTCAGGGCTCGGAAGGGATGTAGTGACGCTTTGAAATGCCAACTTGATGGAATGGTCTGCGGGCATCTTGTTACGTTTGCAGAGCCCCTGATGCGCCTAAACAGTAGAAACTCCCCACAAGTGACCCCATTTTGGAAACTAGACACCGCAAAGAACTTATCTAGATGTGTGGTGAGCACTTTGAACCCCCAAGGGCTACACAGAAGTTTATAACGCCCGGGCATGAAAATAAAAAAATCATATTTTTTCCACAATCAGGATCTTTTAGTCCCCAATTTTTTTATTTTCACAAGGGTAACATGAGAAATTAGACCCCAAAAGTTGTTGTCCAATTTGTCCTGAGTATGCTGATATCCCATATGTGGGAGAAAACTACTGTATGGGCACACGTCGGGGCTCGGATGGGAAGTAGTGACCTTTTGAAATGCCCACTTGATGGAATGGTCTTCGGGCGTCATGTTACGTTTGCAGAGTCACTGATGTGCCTAAACAGTAGAAACTCCCCACAAGTGACCCCATTTTGGAAACTAGATCCCCCAAGGAACTCCTCTAGATGTGTGGTGAGCACTTTGAATCTCCAAGTCCTTCACAGAAGTTTATAACGCAGAGCCGTGAAAATATAAAATCATTTTTTTTCCACAAAAATAATTTTTAGTCCCCAATTTTTTTTCCCAATGTTAACAGGAGAAATTAGAACCCCCAAAGTTGTTGTGCAATTTTTCCCGAGTACGCTGATACCTCATATGTGGGGATAAACCACTGTTTGGGCATACGTCGGGGCTTGGAATAAAGGGAGCACTGTTTGACTTTTTGAACGCAAAATTTGCAGGAATCAATGGTGGCGCCATGTCGCGTATGGAGACCCCCTGATGTGCCTAAATAGTGGAAACCCCTCAATTCTAACTCCAACCCTAACCCCAACACACCCCTAACGCCTACACACCTAACCCTAATACAAACCCTAATCATAACCCTAACCCCAACACACCCCTAACCCTAATCCCAACTCTAACCATAAACCTAACTACAAGCCTAACCCTAATTCCAAACCTAACCCTAATTCCAACCCTAACCCAAATTCCAACCCTAACCGTAATTCTAACCTTAGCCCTAATGCTAACCCTAACCCTAGTTCTAACCCTAAGGCTGGGTTCATATTGCGTTTTACCAGCCCGTTCAACACGTAGCGTTGACCGGCTGGTAACGGTATAGCATAACGCGATCGCGTTATGCTATACCCGCTAGCGCAGATGAATCAGCAGATAATCAGCCGCGGATCAGCAGCAAAATCAGTCGCGGATCAGCAGCGAAATCCGCCGCGGATCAGCAGCGAAATCCGCCGCGGATCAGCAGCGAAATCCGCCGCGGATCAGCAGCGAAATCCGCCGCGGATCAGCAACGAAATCAGCCGCGGATCCGCAGCGAAATCCGCCGCGGATCAGCAGCGAAATCCGCCGCGGATCAGCAGCGAAATCCGCCGCGGATCAGCAGCGAAATCCGCCGCCGATCAGCAGCGAAATCCGCCGCGGATCAGCAGCGAAATCCGCCGCCGATCAGCAGCGAAATCCGCCGCGGATCAGCAGCGAAATCCGCCGCCGATCAGCAGCGACATCCGCAGCAGATCGCAGCGAAATCCGCTGCCGATCAGCAGCGAAATCCGCAGCGATCAGCAGCGAAATCCGCGCCGATCCGCAGCGAAATCCGCTGCGATCAGCAGCGAAATCCGCGCGGATCAGCAGCGAAATCCGCCGCGATCGCAGCGAAATCCGCGGATAGCACGGATGGATCAGCACGCGAATCCGCCGCAAATCAGCAGCGAAATCCAGCAGCAAAATCCGCTAGGAAAGAAAAAAAAATCTTTATTTTTATTGCACATCGCTAGAAAAAAAGGAGGTATTTTATTTTTTTTATTTGTCCACTTGATACAGTTCATTACATTTGATCAAATTATACATATCAAAATTTTGAACACTGGGGGGCGCATGCGCAGTGCGCCCGCCTTTTTCCAATATGGCGGCGCCCATGAAGAGGCCCGGGTGGACGCCGGGCCCGATCGTGGGACATCGGTGGATCGGGAGAGGTGAGTAGGGGGGTCGGAAGGCTGGGGGGGGGGATAGGAAGTGGGGGCAGTGGACCAAAAGAGGAGGGGAGCTGTAAGTGACGGCGGTGACCGATCGCTGCCATCTTTCGGTGGCGGCGGCCGATCACCGCCGTGACTCGGTGTGGGGGGGGGCAGGGCTCGGTCTCCAGCCATGGCAGATGCTATTGCAGCATCGGCCATGGCTGGATTGTAATATTTCACCAATTAAATTGGTGAAATATTACACATTGCTCTGATTGGCTGTTTCACTTTTAACAGCCAATCAGAGCGATCGTGGCCACGGGGGGGTTAAGCCAACCCCCCTGTGGTGAAGCACAAAGGGTCCTGTAACTGCGGGTCGGGTGACCTTTGAGTGACCCCGGTCTCCCGGCCCGCAGGGACGAGATCCTTTCATGACACCACATAGGCGTCATGGGTCGGATTGGCACAGGTTTTCATGACGCCTACGTGGCGTCATGGGTCGGGAAGGGGTTAACAGTTCCCATTACCATATCACATACATAGCCAGCAGCTTTTGTTATGGCCAAAATATTTTTTAAGCCGCAACCACAACAAGGTAGACTCTTTTGGCAGCACCCTACTCTATTGTAACCTATTAAAGGTTTCTTAAAACATCAAATACTCTTTTTAGGTATATTTTTATTTATTTTTCTTTTAGGGAATGTATCACATACATTTTTTAAAATGAGCAAATAATACCATATACACGGGACAAATGCCATCACACCATGGCCGGACCACATGTTATCACCACATAGTGACAGAATAATATCACATACAAGGGACAAATACTGCCTCACCATGACCAGATCACATATCACCACCACATAGTGAATGAATAATACCACATACAAGTGACAAATAATGCCACACGGTGACCAGACCGCATATTAACATCACATAGTGACAGAATAATACCACATACAAGGGACAAATACTGCAACACTGTAGAGCTAAGATGTTAATGGCTATCAGGAATCCATATTGGTAACCTGTCTTTAAGGAACCTTTAAGATATTAGACAGTAACAGTTCAGCTTATATTAGCCTTGTATTTTCTGTAATTTTCCCAACACCTGGACTTCATAGCTCCTTTATCAATCTTTAGTGGGAAAGCGTATGTTTATAGTACCATCCAATTACTGCATAGTTTTGTTATCAATGTGAGAAATGTTGTGTTTATAGTATGGTAAAACATTTGGTACCAGGAGAGCCTTTGGTATGTTTTATCCGGTGATATAGTTGTCCGATGTTGATTGACATCTGAAGAGTTGGCCACTCCACCAGAGGGATACTTTTTAGGACAAATAGAACTTGTTAGGGCTTGTGTAATACTTGGTTATGCATTTTTTTCTAAACAAGATATAAATTGGGGAAGACTTCAGCTAAGACAGAAGTCCTGCTAACCTGTGGACTAAAAAGGGGACGCCAGTGACGCCACAGTGTAGATCCCAGGAATTTCTCTGTCTTCACTCTTCTGCTTCTCACAGATGATGTTCCCGGACAGATGATGTGCTACTCCTGGTGAGGTTTTTCCTGTGTAGTGTGCAATGCAAGTACTTTACCTTTGTGATTTATATTATGCAAAAGTGTACGTAATACCACACTATTTCCTATTTTCTGTAAGCCATATCTGACCCCTTCAAATAGTTGGCAAAACACACACCATGGCCAGACATCATATTACTACCACATAGTGACTGAATAATACCACATACAAGGGACAAATACTGTCACATCATGACCAGATCACATATTACCACCACATAGTGACTGAAAAATGCCACATACATGGACCAAATACTGCCACATCATGACTAGACCACATATCACTACCGAATGGTGAATGAACAATACTACATACAAGGAACAAATACTGCCACACCATGACCAGACCACATATTACCACCACATAGTGACCGAATACTACAACACTGACCATTAATAGAAAAAACACTTACCTGTTTGTTAGGCAATCTCTGCATGCGTTGCAGCTGTCGAAAAGCCATGAGACATGAACATGCAAGCGCAGGGACTCAAACATATTATTTGAGCACCTGAGCATGCTCAGATAACACCTTATCCAAGCACGTTCGCTCCTCACTAACAACTATATATACTGATTTTTCCCCATATTATCTGGAACACATTTGCTCTGAGGAGTTGCTATTTAAGTAATGTGATACTCAGCTAGTTTCAAGAATTGTGTGATTTTTTTTATTTTATTTTTTATCGCATGGTATATTTTTTTTAACTTCATTTAACATTTATGAGAATGAAGTATCCATGTCTGAAAACAGTCTTAAATGATGTATGGAGTTTAGGCTTATAAATGCTTCACAAATGCACAGACCTGTCAGGTTTTTAATCGCTACAAGATAAAGTAGCCATGGCTATCATCAGTAGAATACACTTAAGACTTCATCATATAAACTGGCCAATTAAATGGGACTCGCCAGAAATACTGAAGATTGAACCTTCTGAATATTGGATTTACAAATTTAGGACAACTTAACCCTTCACGGCCTGTCCATAATGGCTGCTTATTTTGTCCCATAATCTTTTTCAGAGAAATGTTTCAATGAACTGAATAGCAGTTTGTTCAGGTAAAGGCCAATATACGATGATTGCCAAAAGGCTTTTCGAATTAATTTTCATTCACAAACATTATCACTAGTAAACATGTCTCAAGATATACCCATAAACGACGAAACATCCATTTGTCATTGATCGCATTTTTATGAGTCACGTAAGCAGGGATGAACGTTATGAGGAACAAACACAATGTAAATGCAATTAAATCAGCAGGGATTGACTTGCTATATCATCAGCTCTCATTACTGCAGGGGCCTTGACCCCCCCATTCATCCTCAACATTCATTGTTTATTGGGATGGTGGAAAGAGTCGAGTACAGCGCTCAGCTAACTCCATTAGTCTCATAGACAGTAACGGAGCCATAGCGTGCATGTGAACCTAACTAACCCTATACAGTTTGTCCTAACCATGGAGATGAATAACAGGGCATCAGGATCCTCACTTTAGTGATTGGTGAAGGTCTCAGCATTGGTAATTAGTGATGGCACCAGCATTGGTAATTGGTGATGGCACCAGCATTGGTAATTGGTGAAGGCACCAGCATTGGTAATAGGTGAAGGTATCAGGATTGGTAATTGGTGATGGCACCAGCATTGGTAATTGGCGAAGGCACCAGCATTGGTAATTGGTGAAGGTACCAGCAGTGGGACTTCTAATGATCCCATATTTATTGTCTATCCAGAGGATAGATGGATCAAAATGTTTTTCATGGGCTAAACCTTTAAACTGTAAAAAAAAGCAAATCTACATTACATTTTCTGGTTTATCTTCATGACAATAATACACTCAATTTCAGATATAGCTATTATTCCTAAATGAATGAAAACATCACTCTCATATACAATTATATTATAATTGATATAATTAATTATAATTAATTATATATCATTTAATGTTTCTGAGGAGAGGTGCAGGAGAGTCACAGCTGTTGTATTTCCTATTCCATTTCTTCACTGTGAACAGTCTAAATATATAAAGTATTTTGGACACCAAGTCCTATATATTCTGTGTGTGCAGAAATCTGATAGCACACAGACAGGATAGGGACCAATATTATTCAATTTGGCTGGGCAGATGAAAGTTTTACTGAGTGTCTATGTGAAAAAAAATCTCGGCATGCACTAGTATTTTCCATTTTTTGGTTGAGACAAAAAAAATGGATCCCATACGAATCACCTGTATGGCACCTGATTTTTACATTCTGTTTATTCACATAGGAAGCTGTACATTTGCTGTTGATGTATAAAAATGGATGCCATATGGATGCACAAAACTGACATACAGAGGACACATGGGTGGATGCAGTTTCAAAGTGGAGTGCCAAGGGGCCACTATTAACATTGACTCTAGGGTCCACTGTTACATGCAAATATTACATTACCCTCACTCTCAGAATTACCTATGTTTCTATATAACAAACTGGGTAGGTCGCTACATGAATGATTAGATGCTGCCCTTGTCAGTACATAGAGAATGATGTGTATTGTGGCAACCTCTGCTCAGCTAGAGGAGTGGTGGATCGACTAATGCACAAGGGCCCGCCAAGAAATTCACCTGCACTGCTGTGGGCCAGTCCGAGCCTGGGTATATGGATAGAATATGAATTACAATATGACTAAAAAAAGGTCTGTTTTATTCCTGGACAACATTTCACAATTGGCCTTGTCCTCACTTTACAATCTCAAGTATAACAAACTAAATCCTGAATTATTCCAAATTTTTTTAAATAGTTTCTAAAAATATTTGTACTCACATACCGGAAAAAAATAAGGTATAAATTTAAATAATCATTTGTTGATATTGTTGATACATGTGATTTGTAACGTGCTTATTATTGGAGGTGTCTAACATAAATTAAGTGAAAAAATGTCGAAACATCTGACAAAAACTGCAATCTGCAGCCATCTTGTGTGGATGTGTATGGTACAGATAAATAAGTCTGACAACCCAAAAATATCATTTTCTGAATCCTGGACCAGAATTTATTTCATATAGAAAAAACAAAAAACACTCATTATATAGATGTTTACCTTCCATGGCATTGGTGAGGACGCTGACTGCACTCACTGCCCGCTGTCTCTGAAACGGCACGTCCATGTATTCTACGGAGAGCCGATGAGGCATCAGCAGCTGCATCTTACTCATTTCAAGGTCTGAAGGAGAAACCTGGTAAATAAAGGAATGATTTATATATTTCTGCTGCTTTGCAAGCAACAATCACAAAAGTATTTTTCACTATTTTTCATATTTTCTTTTTATCTGCTTTAAATACCCCTGAGCATTGGATAGTTTAAGCGACAGATTTGTCTTTTAATTCTGCTAAAACTTGTGAGATTACAATATTAAAGTTTCTTTGTACATATCGTAAAACATATTATACATCTCTCATCCCTGCTATCAAATATGTTACAATTTCTTAGAACTCGGAGCAAAAAATTCCAAAACATCCATCATGTTATCTGTGCACTCAGACGGGAATGGAGAGCTCTCAAGTGTGATATAGAATTCAGGGGATACCAGGCTCAATATTTCTAGGAATCAGATAGCAAGAGGAAACAAAGTGCAACACAAGCACTACAAATAAAGATACAGAAAACATTGTCAAGTGTTTTGTTTACACATAAAATAGAACAAATGATTATCTTTTTTAATTAACCTAGCACTCCAGCAAAATTTTTAAAGCTAACGAACCAGCAATAATCTAGTGTAATCTCCTGCATTTATACATTGTGAATGCTTTTATCCTGCGCAGCCATGAGTATATGCTAGTTCAGTGCATAATTTTCTTCATAGACGGGAGGTCAGTCTGTGACTTTGTGTGAACTACGGTATACCATCATCAGCTATCAAATCCCTTCTGGCACCTTTTGGATCTCTCCCCATGAAGCACCAACTTTTTTGTTCCTTTGCGTGCAAATGAAGATATAATTTATGTTTTATATTACTGAGCAAATGCATAGTAGGCGAGTCTTATACAATGATTAGTTGCATGCATAAAAGTCCCCTGCCTGTCTATATGTATCAGTGCAAGGGACAGAATCTATTTCGTGCATCCAATTAGATGTAGCCTGTCACCCCTGCCTCCTTCTTGTAAGAGTTGACAGGGAGAAGCAATCACAAGCAGGAGGCAGAGGAGAAAGGCTAAAGCTGCATCACATACATAGAATTTATCAGTTTCTGCAGAGTGTGAGTGATTGGACATCAGTTCACTATCACTGCTGATGTGTGGCCCAGCTGCGCTTGGTACACATGTTCCAGGAGTATGTACTGAAAGGTAATTGCAAAATCTGATATTCATTCACAACACACACTTCCCAACATTACCACCAGAGGGAACCTTAGACTATTTAAGGGTGTGGGATTGGTAGCAGTAAGTTCAGTTCCTGTCAGAGAGTTCAGTGATCAGTTCCTGTCATAGATCAGTCTGAGGCAGTGAGTCATTCTAGCCAGACGTGTGGAGATTTCCTGTCAGACAAGACAGAGGAGGAAAGATTGCAAGCTGATATCTCAGATCATCCAGACTGTTAGTTCCCTAAGGAATGTGGAAAGTGACTCTCGGAGCAAGCGTGTATTCAGTCTGACGGAACGTCCTGAGAGCTGCTCTGGACAGAGTCTTTGAAGGAAAGAAGGAAGGGGACTACAGTTGGCAGAACATCGAGTTAACTGAGAATCAGTCAGCGAGCTTGGAAAGAAGGAAGAAAGCTAATGACAGAACCTATTGCTGCCCTGTGCTTATGTTAAGGAGGAGAGTAGGGCGACGGGCGAGTGGTGACTCAAGAAAGGAGTGACTTCGGTGACAGATCACCTTCACTCGACTAACCGGACACCGGGGTCCGAAGTATTGCTAGAACCTTTACGGCTAGTGAGAGAAACACCGGAATCCTTGCTGGACTTCAAGTCACAGAAGGTAGCCCTAAGTGCCGATATGTAACCGGGGTCAGGAGAACAGGAGTCTGGCAGTGCACTGCAGATATAGGCTTAGTTCTTGCCAAAAGAAGACTTCCACCACAATGTTGGCCGGGCGAAGCTATGCTATTCAGAGTTAAATCTGACTTCACGCAGGTTTGGACTCATACACTTTAAGGGAAAGGAGGCCTTAAACCTACTCAGCAGTTACCTGGATGTGCATACTCCACCCTGAGCAGCTTCCCGGGACATACCTGCCACCATCACCAGTAAAGGTATGGAAAGAGAACCACTTGTGTGTGACTGACTTATTATCTGCACCCCTGCATCGCCATATCACCCTGAGGGATCCATCTAGTCTCACCTGTGGGAGACCTACCACCTTGCTGCCCCAACCCTCCGAGGATTCACCCTGCAGCGCTGGTCTACCTGATCAGAAACCACAGGTGGCGTCACGAACTATTACTAAAATCCCCTGTAAATATCCCCCATTGTATGAGCGCCCAGGGCCACGGACCGAGCTCTGCTGCCTGTGACATCCCCCATAGACTTCCATGGGCTCGGTGCCGAGTATCCCATAACCCTGGTACCATGTGCGACTCACTGACTTTAGATAAAGCAATTGCACAGAAACGAGACTCAGTTATCGCTGCAAAGCCAGAGACAATATGGCAGATGTAGTCGGTATTATGGTGACCTTACCAGAGAGGAAGACTAAGTAAAAATGGCAAACACAGAAATGGAACGTCAAACAATATAAGAATAAACAATGTATACACTATAATACTGCACTATGTAGGCAAAAAAACAGAATTGCTGAAGCGCTACATTAAAGGGTTTTGCCCCTTCACCTTTCCTCAGCTCGTTGGCTTGCAGATGTTGAAAATAAGTACAGCAACATCACTAAAGCTCTGAATGCAAGCTCCTTTCTACAGCAAAGCAGGTGGCAAAGAAGTGAGATAGACTCGCATTATGCATTTGTTTTGTTTAAACATTCCTGATCGTAGGAGGCAAATAGCTGCCATTCTAAGCCAGTAGGGAGCATATGCGGGAGAAAGCAGCACTGGTGTATATAATCAGCTCCCACCTTCCTAAACAAACACACAAGGCTGGATTTAAAGCACATGCATGGGATTAAATGTACATCCAGGTCGATGACAGGGCTTCTTACAATAAACCTAAGAGGCTCTTAAAAACTGATGATAAATATTGACTTAAAATCGCTTTGTTATATATGGCAATAAAAATACAATGCTGAGACTATGCAGGTTTTAATGGGGTAGATATAGCATTTCCTTAGTCTATAGTAGCACAGATTCCAGCTGCTTATGATCAGTTTCAGAAATCTTAAAAACACTTTACCTTGGCAGTCTGTTTGCCTAAACGACAAATCTATTAAAGTATTTTCTAATATATATTTTCTGCATAAAGGTCAACTAAATATTAAACTGACTGTTTTGCATTACCCATAAAACCTATTAATACTTCCAGTAGGGGGCAGGAGTGATAATCACTCACCCTATCATGTACTAATGTACAATATGGTTTCAATGCACAAATTACTCTTCTAAGTTTACTAATTATGTAAAAAGAAGCCTGTCATAATGAAAATATTGTTCTATCTGCAAACAACATGTCCCCGAGTGGGGAGGAGAAGAACATTTTGATTTATAGCTTTGTAGAAAAGAATTTAGCATAACTTGTAATCTTTCAATGTAAACCATAAACCATGGTTCACACCAGGCTTAGGAGTCCAAAGGGTGGTCCTAATATATGATTGACAGCTGCCTTTCTATGCACTCCTATAAAGAAATGACTCTCAGCTACCCAGATGGACCACCCACTTGCATTCTGGACCTCCAATCTCCAAATTAGCAAGCATTTAGATTATAGATCACAAATTACAAGTTATGCTGAATAATTTAAAAAAAACATACATCAAACTGCTCAGCTCCACTTTTATAACAAGCTACTGATGAATTACATAGAAAAAAATGAGAAAAATGAGCCAGAGTATAAGTTGGCATGCATGCAACGTATAGGAGCATGTTCACGCTGGCCAAAAGAAAAAAAAAGAGTAAATGCAATAATCCCACCGCATCAAGGTGTACCCAAATCAGGATGATAAATTACATAGTATGATCACCAAAGTAAAATGAAAAAGCTCTCTCTGTGTAACCATGGCTGGCTGTGACCTTTTTTTCCTTGCTCATTTTCTTCACTATACATAACACCATGATATGCCAACCAGTCCTACTCAATTTTCAGAAACAAAAATTAAACTTCCCATTGAGTCTACTTCGCAAACAACATCTTTTGGCTGTGTTTATTGCCCTTTTTTGTTAAAAAAAATTGCTGTTCAGATTTTAGAGTCTAAAGTGAAATAAAAAATATCTGCATATAGAGGAAACTTGTTTTTGGCATCTTGTAGCATTTTTGTGATCTGTTTGTTTCTCTTCAAAAAGCAGAATCTTGGCATGGAATATTTGTTTGGTACTTTCTCCATAGGTTTCTCCTTTGAACCTCTAATGTGCCAGAAAAAAAGAACACAAAATGCCACAAAATAAAATTTGCCACTAAAATGCATGGTAAAAGCTTCATAAGGTTATTCACATAGAGTCTTTTTGGAATCTGAGCAGAAACTAAAGGGTATGCCACACTAAACAATATCGCTAACGGGATCGCTAAAAAAGTCACTATTTAGCGATCCCGTTAGCGATGTTGTTCAGTGCTGCAGCTGCCAGCGACGAGCTTCCTGCTGTGATCTCGCTCGTCGCTGGAATCGTTCCGGACCCTATTTCATCGCTGGCGCTCCCGCTGGGTAAGTATAATCGCTGTGTGGCACCTTTTCTTAGCGATTTAGCGGTACTTTTGTACCGCTAAAGTCGTTAAGAAGATCGCTAACGGCGATAGCGTCGTTAACTATATCGCTAAATGTGGCCGCATTTAGCGATATAGAAACAATCCCGCTAGCGATCTCATTAGTATGCAACGCTAACGAGATCGCTAGCGGGATAGCTTAGTGTGGCAGTACCTTAAGAGGAAACGCTTATCCTCCTCAAAAAGTTGAAGCGTGAACTCAGTTTCTGCCCCAATACATCCTCAGTGTGCACATAGGCTTAAACACAGAAAAAAGGTGTGTGATGGAGGCCGTGGAGCATTTTATTAGAGAGCTGATGGATACACATGCCGTAGCATGACATTATAGGCATGCAGACGTATGCCAAGGCCACGTGGACTTGTAGAAGTGCCATCTTAGAGATTCATACAACTCTGAGGTTGTAAGGAAGCGTAACACAGATGTGTACACAAGACCTTTCACGAAGAGCCGTAAATGACATTCGCTCATATGTATGAGAATGTTTCTGGAGGTTCTCAGCACTGGACATACTGTACAATGAAACCACTTTGAGATAACTACCCATCATCTAATGAAGAACAGAACGTTCAGTCCCTCACCTGCCTAAAATAGCAGATAACAGGGACCAACAGACTACATACAAAAAGGGCTATTATAGACCTTTGTTTCTGTTTCCCTTTGAATGTATCAAAAATATTGAAGTCCTAAACAACATCGGTAAAAAAATAAATAAAAATCAAATGCTACAAACAAGTGCACGAAAAACAGTGATCCGGACACACAAATGCTAGGAAGCAGTGAAGGGAAGGCTGGGTTACTATTCTCACAATTACCAGAACTGAGAAAAGTCATAAAATTCTCAGCTGCTGAGAAGAGACTCTTTTCCTTTGCACTGACGAGGGGCAGTACCCCGAAACACAGTGTCTGCAAATTGAGATTCTGGTTTGACTTTTATCCTAAGTCATGTGGAAAGGCTTGTTAAAGGGTCGACATTGACTTTTACGATTGCTACTTCCAATAGGTGGCGCTAGAGTTCTAGTCCTCTTCCTCTCTGAAGAGACAATTTTCATATTTCCCAGAGGAGCATTGTTCTTTCAGTCTCCTCATCTCGGCATGCTTAGCATGTCAATCTACGCAAGGAGAAACAATACTTCCTGGATATCGGTCAGACGCCTCTCACACAGCCAAACCAGATCTAACAAGGCTCGTTAAAGGGTCAACATTGGCATGATTGCTACTTCCTATAGGTGGCACTAGAGTTCTAGTCTTCTTCCTCTCTGAAGAGACAATTTGCATACTTCCTGGGTTGGGAAAGCTGTTTTCTGAAATACAATAATTATGTAAGAAAAAGTGCAAAAAAACCTCAAAGACCACATTTTCTCATATGAAATCTTCTGCCATGCAGAGATGACCACATTCCACAAATCCTGTACACATGTGAGATGTAGAATTGCCTAAGTATTATGATTTCAGATGGGAATTAGCAGTTAAAGTCAGAAACATATGAGGCTTGGACAGTCAGAGTTCTGTTTTCTTGTTTTGGTATAGAAACAGAAAAATGGAACTCATGAAGGAAACAGATCTGTCCCACCATTGACACAAATGCCACCAGATAGACCCAACGTGAATTTTATTAAGGATTTTGACTTCTCGAGACGAAAAGTCAACATATTAACAAAAGTCTCTTCAGGCAACAATGTATCTCGCAACTATTGAGTTGACACATATAGACACATACAGCATTAACATCTCCTAAAAGAGTATTGCGAAAGCGTGTGCATTTGTTTTCATCCTGGGATATGTACGTACAATGGAAAAAGTACTGTAAATACATATTTATACACAGTGCAATATTGGCATTTAGCATCTCTCTTCTATGAAACGTTATTGCGTATGCTGGGAGAGGAGATGTGTATTCAGGATTGGTCACCAAAAAAGAGAACTTACATGGGAATATCTGTAATTGGACATTAATGTGGAAAGTCCAGAAGGTAAGTATCCTCTAACCCATTTCTTTGATGACTCCTGGATTATTGGAATGCAATGCATTGGGAGGCTGACGTAGCATCAGACTTGCAAGCTACTGCTCTTGTAAGGGCGAGAGATAACTTCATTCGGGTCTTTTCGGTAAATGCTAGCTTAGGCATGACACCATGATCCCGCCAATGACCGTCTAACACTGAAGCTGGGTGAGTATAAAAAGGACGTTCGCACTTCAGATAAGCAAAAAATAGAGCATAATTTTTGCTTATCTGAAGCGTGAACGTCCTTTTGATATCTACACATAATGTGTTAAAAACTACAACCTTTCTCCTGTAACTGGTCAACTTCTCTGCCCTTCTCACCCAGCTGGATTGACAAGTGTACACATAGAGCAGAATTTGGTAAGTTTAGTAATTGTTGTATAAGTTTCTCATTATTCACTAATTTATTGCAATAGAATAATTAAAAGAAAATTTTTAAGGAATTATCACTTGCCCTAGAGTCAAGGAGGGGTGTGCAGTTTCACCGATTATTTCCCTGTAGGCTTAGGGGTGCAAAAATAAAAAAAATGACAAAAAAATGCTCTTTTCCCCCCCACGGGCCAAACATTTCCCTGTGCTGCTCCCAAACTTGGTAAATTTGGGTGC
>JARQOD010000006.1:47985760-48243843 GCA_033576555.1 Oophaga sylvatica
TCAGGGAGAAATATGTGATCGGACATGCACAATCGACATCTCTCACGACTGTCATTTGGCTGGTGCCCCCATACACATTAGACCGTCTGGCAAACCCATAGATATCGGCAGGTTCAGACAACATTAGTCTAATGTGAATGAGCGCCTTAAAATGATCTACTGTGCTACGAACTTGATGATAGACCGAACACCCTCAAAGCTCATGTGGAACACATGCCTTGGCAAATCAGAACTATTAGTGTCACAAGGGAGGACTAGATAAAAATTAGGTTGTTTCAATATTATGCATGCAGTATTCAATATCAGAACCTATAAATTGAACACCCAAGTGCAAAGGAACAGGGGGACAGTCAAAAACTAACACCCAGGCAGTTTGAGGCAACAATGTAAATTTTATTACAGATAATATAAACATGTATAAATAGCACAAGCATCAATTACAAGATAAAAAGGAGCGTGAACACACACCACTAAATATCCAATACACCGGTATTTAACAAAATAGAAACAGGTAAGTATACAAATAGTGCATGGAAATTGTGATACTATGTACTGGTCCACAATAATAGAGACATATATAAATGTGCACCCAAAACAAAATAAGTGTCATAGGAAGAAATTGTATCATCTATGATCAATAAGTGCAACAATTATAAACACTGACCAAAAAATGAAAACATATAATGCAAAAATAAATAGCACCTAATGTGCAACCCTAAAAAAATCTAATCAAAAAATTACATGCACCTATAAAAACCACATAGTGCCAATAATAGCCCAAAATAGTGTGCAAAAGGAAAAAAAATTCCAATGAACCACGTGATACCAAATTATGGTATATTACCTGAAAACACCAGGGGAGGAAAATAGTAGCGGTGATAACGCTGCCTAGAACGCGCCCCTAGGGGTGATAATTTGGTATCACGTGGTTCATTGGAATTTTTTTTCCTTTTGCACACTATTTTGGGCTATTATTGGCACTATGTGGTTTTTATAGGTGCATGTAATTTTTTGATTAGATTTTTTTAGGGTTGCACATTAGGTGCTATTTATTTTTGCATTATATGTTTTCATTTTTTGGTCAGTGTTTATAATTGTTGCACTTATTGATCATAGATGATACAATTTCTTCCTATAACACTTATTTTGTTTTGGGTGCACATTTATATATGTCTCTACTATTGTGGACCAGTACATAGTATCACAATTTCCATGCACTATTTGTATACTTACCTGTTTCTATTTTGTTAAATACCGGGGTATTGGATATTTAGTGGTGTGTGTTCACGCTCCTTTTTATCTTGTAATTGATGCTTGTGCTATTTATACATGTTTATATTATCTGTAATAAAATTTACATTGTTGCCTCAAACTGCCTGGGTGTTAGTTTTTGACTGTCCCCCTGTTCCTTTGCACTTGGGTGTTCAATTTATAATTTAGGCTGGGTTTGCCATCCACACCTTGAAGTGGGATTCAGATTTCTGTGTAAATTTATGTTAATTCATTAATCCAATATTTTTTTATTTTTTATTTATATATATATTGTGAGACAGTGAGAGTATGTGTATTGAATGGGGTGTATATTTCACCTAGCTACTTTACTGACTGGTATAAGGGAGGTGTGTGGCTTTGTAGACCTAGTGGTAGAGAAAGGTCACTTACATTCATTGCACACTTGCAGCTCAGGCCTGAAACTACTCAGGTCTTGATTAGGAGACCAGAAGTAGGTGTCTGCAAACACGGTCTGAGAGCTAGTTTAGCCTGGACACAGGAAGGTGTCCTGGCACAAGAAACAGTCTCCAAGAGTGTTAGAGCTGTCTTTAGCCTGGACACAGGGAGGTGTCCTGGCACAAGGAAGCAGTCTCCAAGAGTGTTAGAGCTAGTTTAGCCTGGACACAGGAAGGTGTCCTGGCACAAGAAACAGTCTCCAAGAGTGTTAGAGCTGTCTTTAGCCTGGACACAGAGAGGTGTCCTGGCACAAGGAAGCAGTCTCTAAGAGTGTGAGCTATCTCAGTCTGGGTGCAGGAAGTACCCCGGACACAGGAGTAGTCGCAGTGCGAATCCGTGTGAATAGCAGCTGAATAGGAGTGGATCTCTCTCAAGTCTGGACATGGAAGGTGCCTTCAGACACAAGGAGGAGTATCTGTGAAGCTACATACTGGTAACATATGTGATATGTGTTGTTTTGGGCACAGACTGGTAGAGTCTGGGTCCCGGATAGAGAGGGCCATCTATCTAAGTGTAATTAGTGGCTAGACAAGCCCAGGTTTTATGTTTATGCTTTGTTTTATCTGTTTGCTGTGGACTTTAATAAAGCTGGTTGCGGCCAGTTTTACACCAGATCTGCTGTCTGAATGAACTGTTTATATGCCATTCTGTCTACCCAGACAGCGATCCTAGAGCTATACCCCCTGGAAAATGTTACAATTGGCGGAGAATGCTGGGGCAGCGCAGTGGCTGATACAGTTAGTGCTGGAGTGTGCATGCAGCACGGTGGCGTAGAGACAGCAATAAAGGTGAAGTCTGTTGAAATAGCAGCAGAGAAAAAAAAAGTGTGTGTCAAGAGAAACATCTGGTTGGAGCAGTCTTAAAGAGACAGTAGCCCTAATAGAGTTTGCAAAAGAAAAAAAAAAAAAAGTGTGTCTGCACAGCAAAGCTGAACTTGTTGTGGAAAAGACTGTGGAGTGTGCAGCAGCAAAAGAGAAACGTCTATTGGAGCAGTCTTAAAGAGACAGGAGCCCTAATAGACTTTGCAAAGAAAAAAAAAAAAAGTGTCTGCACAGCAGAGCTGAATTTTTCTATGGAAAAGACTGTAGAGTGTGTATGTCTTGAGTGAAGACTGCCGTTGTTAAGACAGAGAAGTCTGACAGCATGGATGACAGCATGGAGGCGCTGTTTGAACAAATGGCACAAGTTAATGTGCAACATGAGACTGCTGTGGTTGAGATAGATAAGTCCAGCAGTATGGAAGAGCTTGTTTAGAAACAACTGCAGAGCATGCAGCAGGCCCAGCAGAGCTGGCAGCAGCAGCAGGAGTTTAACCGATTGCTGAGGGAGCAGATTGCAGCTCTCAGCACCTTGTACCCGAGTAATGTTGTGAAGGTACCTGCATTGTCCGTTGTAAAGAAGGCGGTAAGACGGTCCCTGAAAAAGATGACACCTCGTGATGATGTGGAGGTATATCTCACTAGGTTTGAGAGACTGGCAGAGAAGGAGAATCTGCCCCTATCTGAATGGGCCATGATGGTCGCACCCTATCTGATTGGAGAGCCCCAAAGGGCCTATGCTGACCTGAGCGAGCGGGACCGCCAAGACTATGCTAAGATGAAAGTGGGGATTCTTGCCCGGCTGGGTGTTACGGTGACAGCCCGTGCCAGGGGAGTTCGTGACTGGAGATACAGTTGGGAGTCTGCAGTCAGCAAACCTGATTATGGAGTTGAAAAGGTGATAGTGAACCGCTACACCCGAGCATGTCTCCGTGACCAGCCGTCTGAGAGGTCGTCACTTCAGAGTTCCCGGACGCTGAACTCTCGCGGTAAGAGCGTTCCAGCTGTTGGGGACATGGGGTATGCTGATAAGCGGGTTCGGGCCCGAGGGGACATATGGGTGGGAGAGTGTGATGGACAGTGTTGGAGATGTCGTGAAATTGCAGCCAACTGTCCAATAGAGGGGGAGCCTATGTGTTGTGATGTTGGCGGATCCCTCTCTCCCTGCACAGAGCCTGTGTGTGTGTTCACCTCAGCCGAAGAGACTGGACCACAGGTGTCCCCGGTGGTTGTAAATGACTGCCCAGCACAGGCCCTCTTGGACTCAGAGAGTCCAGTGACTTCCGTATGTGACAGCCTGATTGATAGGGATTTCATCCCTGATAAGCATCTGAGTGTGGTGTGCATCCATGGAGACACCAAAGTCTACCCAGAGACTGCCGTGGACTTGGTACCTAAACTCGGGGAGGTTTCATATGAAGTGGGGGTAGTGAAGAGCCTGGTGCACCCCGTCATATTGGGTAATGACTTTCCCCGATCTAAGGATCTCTGTGGGAGAAATGTTTCTGATGGACAGTGTGATGAAGCTCCTACTGAGGGTGCGCAGTCCCAAGGGGCGGAACACAATGCTAGTGGGCCGTTAAACTTATGTGATAATGATGATGATCATGATAATGATGATGATGATAATGATAATGATGATGATGATGATCATGATAATGATGATGACCATGATAGTGGTGATGATACTGATCATAGTCATGATAATGATGTTGATAATAATGATGACTGTGATGGTGATGAAGTTCCTTTGCAGGTGATGTTGGGAGACGAGGATGGTGGTTCTCGGGAACCGAGTGTCCCTTACCTGTGTCCTGTGACAATTTTGAGAGTGAGCAGTGGCGAGACCCCTCTCTTAGGACGGCACAGGAAAATATGATTGTTCTAAATGAGGTTTCACAGGAGCCTGGCTCTGAGGAGAGGTTTCCTCATGCTGCCATGGACAATAGCTTATTGTATAGGGACACTGAAGTCCAGGGAGAGGTCGTGAGTCAGCTCCTAGTACCTGAGCTATATAGAAGTATAGTGCTGGGGTTGTCACATAGTCACATACTTGAGGGACTAGATGGTGAAGTTAATGTTGTGGATGACATGTTAACTAAGGTTCCAGATCAAGATGTGAATGAAAATTAATTGTATAACCCTGACAGTGAGCAGGATGTGAATGAAAATTAATTGTATAACCCTGACAGTGAGCAGGATATGAATGAAAATGAATTGTATAACCCTGACAGTGAGCAGGATGTGAATGAAAATGAAGTGTATAGCCCTGACAGTGAGCCAGATGTGGCTGAGAAAAAGGGGTCAGATAGTGATAGTGAATCATCTGATGACAATAAAGCAACCAGTGCAAATGAGGAAGGCATGGTAGCAGAGGAGGTTGAGAGTCCTGAGAAGAAAGCTGATGCTGACCTTACAGCCAGACAGAAGATGGCATCTGAAGATGTTTTACAGTTGGCCGGTTCCCTGGCGAAGACTAAGGTGAAAGGAGGAGAGCTGAGCTTTAAAGGCAGGACTCTGAACCTGAACACAGCACAAGTGGATGCTGTTGAAGATGAGAAGTTGTCGGTGTATGGTATGGAGCTGCATCATGCCCAGGACTCTGAAGGTAATGCTGCAGAGGTGGAAAAAGCCATGGAAGTGGTGGTCACCAAGCCAGATGCCTCATCAGAAGCTGAGGTTTCAAGTGAAGCTGTGAGGAACAAGACTGAAGATATGGGGACTGACTCTGTCCAGGAATCTGTTTCTGCCGAAGACAGCGGAGTGGACGGGTTACGGTCCGGATCAGTAGCTGGCATTGGTGAGCTCAAGCGCACTTTCATGGAGTCTACATCGGAGCCACGTCCCAACAAATGGGAAAAGCGATGTGTCACTCCGTTGCCGCTGCAGACACACGGGAGCCCAGATGGGATGCAGAACATGGTGGAAGAGAAGAATCCGGCGGGTTCTGAGTGTACAGATGCAGCTGTCAAGGAGAATTTGAGAGCTGGAATGGATGGAGATATTGGAGACCATAGTGATGTGAATGAAGAAGTAGAATGTAAGACTGACGGTGGGGCTTCTGAGCATGTCCTACCAGAAGAGCCTGAAGAAGGGGCTTAGGACATGAAGGACGTCCAACGGGTACAAGATGAATTGATTGCTTCTCGAAGAAAACTCCAAACTGTGATGAAGGAGCGTGATGAGAGCCATAAGCATCTTCTGGAGAAGCTCAATGAAGTAAAGAGGGTTCAAGGGGAACTGGAGAAAAGTGAAAAACCCCCTATACCTTCTGTGATAGTTGGTGACACATGGTCAGTGCACCAGGAACAGGAGGTACGTGAGTTTCTGAGGAAGAGTCAGCAGAAGTGTTCTGAGGTGCCGGGTCGTACTTCTCTGGCAAGGCTCTATATCGAAACTGAGCCCGGCCCTAAGGTCAAGATGAAACCGTGCAGGATACCCGAGGCCCGCAGAGAGCATAGGCCTGGGAGGGTACAGGGTAGTGCGGATGCTTCAGATGAAGAGAAAGCTGATGTTGGCTATGGCTCAGGTGAAGATACAGATGACAGTAGTGAAGATGAAGCTGATGAAGGCCATGACTGGTCCAGAGTTCACTGTCTCTGTTGGATTGTTAACCAGCCCTCCGGTCTGGATGACCAGCCCTCCGGTCTGGAGAAGAGGGGGGGATATGTGAGACAGTGAGAGTATGTGTATTGAATGGGGTGTATATTTCACCTAGCTACTTTACTGACTGGTATAAGGGAGGTGTGTGGCTTTGTAGACCTAGTGGTAGAGAAAGGTCACTGACACCTTACATTCATTGCACACTTGCAGCTCAGGCCTGAAACTACTCAGGTCTTGATTAGGAGACCAGAAGTAGGTGTCTGCAAACACGGTCTGAGAGCTAGTTTAGCCTGGACACAGGAAGGTGTCCTGGCACAAGAAACAGTCTCCAAGAGTGTTAGAGCTGTCTTTAGCCTGGACACAGGGAGGTGTCCTGGCACAAGGAAGCAGTCTCCAAGAGTGTTAGAGCTAGTTTAGCCTGGACACAGGAAGGTGTCCTGGCACAAGAAACAGTCTCCAAGAGTGTTAGAGCTGTCTTTAGCCTGGACACAGAGAGGTGTCCTGGCACAAGGAAGCAGTCTCCAAGAGTGTTTGAGCTATCTCAGTTTGGGTGCAGGAAGGACCCCGGACATAGGAGTAGTCTCAGTGCGAATCCGTGTGAAGAGCGGCTGAATAGGAGTGGATCTCTCTCAAGTCTGGACATGGAAGGTGCCTTCAGACACAAGGAGGAGTATCTGTGAAGCTACATACTGGTAACATATGTGATATGTGTTGTTTTGGGCACAGACTGGTAGAGTCTGGGTCCCGGATAGAGAGGGCCATCTATCTAAGTGTAATTAGTGGCTAGACAAGCCCAGGTTTTATGTTTATGCTTTGTTTTATCTGTTTGCTGTGGACTTTAATAAAGCTGGTTGCGGCCAGTTTTACACCAGATCTGCTGTCTGAATGAACTGTTTATATGCCATTCTGTCTACCCAGACAGCGATCCTAGAGCTATATCCCTGAAAAGCTTACAATATTTTACACTGTGCTGTATCCATTTCTGTTGCGTTTAAATATCAGAACCTAGAAGATAGATATAAAATATCAGGCAACACATTTTTGACCTTCACGGTCCTTAGTCTTGCCTTAGGCCTAAGGCAAGACTAAGAACCGTGGAGGTCAGAAACATAGTGTATTATATTTTATACCTATCTTCTAAGTCCTGATATTCAATACAGAAGACCCCATGCCATTGTTATTGAGATTTTATTTTTGAAGACTAATAAATGTGGACAATTTTATAGTAGTGAGTGCTGACGATTTTTGGGGGATTGAAGTAATATTGAAATATTACAGTTGATCTCTGTAACTGCATGTGATGTTATCTTTATGTGACCCCTGCATTCAGTTCATATTCCAGGAGACACAATTTGTCATATCTTAATAGTGTAGTACAGAAATGCAAGGTGAATATACCATTTGCTGGAAATTTTAAGTGAAAAATAGTAAAAAGCTGTCTCTGAAACAGAATCTAATTGCTTTTAATTGCAATCATTATAAAAAAAACATACAAAACAATGTGAGATAAAATCACGTCTGCATCCAAAATTGTTACATTTCATGAGTTTAGTAAAAATGTGCCATTTAGCATTTAGGAAAGGCAGCGGAATCCATGTAATATGTATTTTGCTATTCTACCTCCCAATCTAACAAAATCAAAGAAACCAAAAACAAGAAACCCATAAATTATAGAGTGTTTACGATGTAGATGCTAATTATTACTAAGGACAAAACATGGATTTCTGTATTAAACCAACTAAGTTTTCACAACAACTCAGTTCTTCTATTCTTTGTTACTCACTTCTGCGTTAACTCAGATTGGGACAGGAATAAATGAAAAACAGAGTAAGTGACATTGCAAAAAGTCCCCTGTGAGTTTGTGCTCTTTCTCTTAGATCGCAGTCAGATGGACATATAAATCAGACTGAAATCAGACTGCAATGTGCGGACTGGCCAGCAGCTCTCCCTGCCCAAGCATGACAGTGTCATATACTGTATTTCTATGTAGCTGTCACGCTGGGGTCAGGAGAGCCGTGGCCAGTCTGTGCACTGTGTTCCGATCTCAGTCCCATTTCTACAGCTGTGTGACTGCGCCCTTAGGATTTACAATCATTTCACATTTAGGGAGAGCCCGATTAAAGAAAAAAAAAAAAAAGTTGTACAAACGAAACAATTATGCAGGTATTTCCATATATTTTAATTAATTCAATTAATCCAATCTACAATGGGCAAAGAAAGCAAACCATAGCTGTCCATAAATTAAATTACGAGCAATAATGAGAAATGACACAGGGAAAAAGTATTGAACACAAAAAGAAGAGAGCAAGAGATGCAAAAAAAAAAGGCATGGAAAGTCATGAGACCAGCTGAAATCTATCAGTAATTAGAAAGCACTTCTGCCACTTAGTGAAAAATAATATGGGATGGTTCAACTGATGGCCTATAAAAAAGCTGTCTCACCAAGGTGCGACACAATAAACTTCTCATGATGGGTAAAACAAGCGAGCTTGTCACGGTATGTTGCAGGATTTCTCGGGGAAAGGGGCTCCTTCCCTACTTCTCACACCAGGGGGCACCCTAGTCTATCCCTGTTCCCAGATTACCCTGGAAGGTGGAGACACCGGGCTCACATGCCTTGCAATGCTCTTGACTTACCCTTATCTGTTCTCTCCCCCACCCAGGATGGTGTGAGGCCAAAGTGTAAAGAATTACACTAACCAGACAGACAAGGGAAAAGAAACAGGGATAAATGAAAACTGCAACCATACAAAATACACTTACCAAACAACAGAGTGGAACACAGGGGAAGGTAAGATAGGTGAAAACAAATAATAGAGGATGAGGATGAACACGCAAACAAATTCCATGCAGAAATCACCATAACAAGTCTCCAAATGCCAATTCCAAATACAGAACAACTCCTCCAACTCCAAACCAGGCAGAATAAACTATCACTAGCAATTACCAAATGCCAGTGGCAAGTTATATACCAGACGGGAGTGTCCAACACAGAACAGGTTAGGCAATCCATGATGGAGAGCTCCATGAGATAAACTGAACTGATTAACCCTAGCAATGCCAAAGCAAAGAAAACCTGCACTGTTTAGTATGATGGTGAAGCAGTTTTAACCAGTGCAAAAGTTAGGGTAACCAGTCAATGTGATCTCCTGGCCCCTCTCTATCGCGGTATCCCCATGAAAGAACTGTCACAAGACCTTCGCAACCTTATTGTTGCAAAACATGGCATTGGTTATAGAAGAATTCTAAACTACTGAAGGTTCCAGTGAGTACTGTTGAGGCCATAATCCGAAAGTAAAAAGAACATCATTTCATCAAAAACTGGCCACGACAGGTGCTCCCTGAAAGAAGAGTTGTCCAAGAGCCAAGGACCACCTGTGGAGAGCGACAGAAAGACCTGGAATCAGCAGGTACAATTGTTTCAAAGAACACTATAAGAAATGCACTCAACCTCCATGGCCTTTATGCACACTCACCACTCAAGGCCCCATTGCTGAACATAAAGCATCTTCAAGAGCATTTAAAGTCTGCTCAATAATTTGTAGACAAGCCTGTGAAATACTGGGAGAATATAATCTGGTAGTATAAGGCCAAAATTGAACTCTTTGGAAGCCATAATATATACCATGTTTGGATGTCAAAAGGTACTGCATATCACCCCAAAAACACCATACCAACAGTGAAGGTTGGAGGTGGGAACATCATGGTGTGGGGCCGTTATTCAGCATATGTCACAGCAAACTTTATATAATTAAAGGAAGGATGAATGGACAAATGTACCGAGACATTCTTCATTAAAATCTGCTGGCACCTACCAGGGTGATAAAGATGAAATAAGGGTGGACATTTCAGCAAGACAATGATCCCAAACACACAGCCAAGGAAACTCTCAATTAGTTTCAGAGAATGAAAATAAAGCTGCTAGAATGGCCCAGCCAATCACCTGACCTGAATCCAATAGAAAATTTATGGAAGGAACTAAAGCTCAGAGTTCATAGAAGGAGCCCATAGAAACTTCAGGATTTGAACAGTGTTTGTGTGGAGGAATGGGCCAAAATCACACCTGAGCAATGCATGTGACTAGTTTCTCCATACAGGAGGTGTCGTGAAGCTGTCATTACCAACAAAGGTTTTTGTACAAAGTATTAAATGAATTTCAGTAAGCATGTCCAATACGTTTTCCCTGTGTTATTTTTAATTATTACAAATAACTTAATTTATGGACATCTATGGTTTGATTTATTTGCCTGTGTGGATTGGAAGGGTTGTTACTGACATTTGGTGAGAATTTCATGTGAACAGCACCTTTAGAAATGTATTTACTTAGAAAATTGATGATGTGTTCAATACTTATTTCACCCGCTGCATGTTAGCAAAAAATTGTAGATAGATAGATAAGAGGGAGTATGACTGCAAGATCAGTTCACCCAGGGTTTGCTAGTACTCTGTTACCATGTAGACACATAATCTCCATAGTAACTGTAGACAACAAAATATAGAATATTTTTAAAGATAGCTATTTGTAAAGTTTAATTTTTGGAACAATAAAAAAAACAGTGTTACGCAAAGGTCACTATAACCTTTAAGTAAAGAAACAGTTTTGTCACAATACAGATGCACCTCTCGCCATAAATTTTGTCTGAATAACTAAAAATACATTTCTATTTATCCATTCACGACTTAGAAAGCTAACGATTTTTGCTATGGAATGTATGATGATATTAAATAAAAAGTATACACTCATCTCAATATTATACACTGCTCAAAAAAATAAAGGGAACACTCAAATAACACATCCTAGATCTGAATGAATGAAATATTCTCATTGAATACTTTGTTCTGTACAAAGTTGAATGTGCTGACAACATAATCACTCAAAAATCATCAATGGAAATCAAATTTATTAACCAATGGATGCCTGGATTTGGAGTCACCCACAAAATTAAAGTGGAATGTAATGTCCTTAAAACAAGTCAAAATAATGTTCAGTAGTGTTTTTGGCCCCCACGTGCCTGTATGACCTCCCTACAATGTCTGGGCATGCTCCTGATGAGGCGGCGGATGGTCTCCTGAGGGATCTCCTCCCAGACCTGGACTAAAGCATCAGCCAATTCCTAAGCATCCGCCAACTCCTGGACAGTCTGTGATGCAACGTGACGTTGGTGGAAGAATCGAGACATGATGTCCCAGATGTGCTCAATCGGATTCAGGTCTGGGGAACGGGCAGGCCAGTTCATAGCTTCAATGCCTTCATCTTACAGGAACTGATGACACACTCCAGCCACATGAGGTCTGGCATTGTCCTGCATTAGGAGGAACCCAGGGCTAACTGCACCAGCATATGGTCTCACAAGGGGTCTGAGGATCTTATCTCGGTACCTAATCATAGTCAGGCAACCTCTGGCGAGCACATGGAGGGCTGTGCGACCCTCCAAAGAAATGCCACCCCACACCATTACTGACCCACTGCCAAACCAGTCATGCTGAAGGATGTTGCAGGCAGCAGATCGCTCTCCACAGCATCTCCAGACTCTGTCACATCTGTCACATGTGCTCAGTGTGAACCTGCTTTCATCTGTGAAGAGCACAGGGTGCCAGTGGCGAATTTGCCAATCCTGGTGTTCTGTCGCAAATGCCAAGCATCCTGCACGGTGTAGGGCTGTGAGCACAACCCCCATCTGTGGACGTCGGGCACTTAGACCATCTTCATAGAATCGGTTTCTAACAGTTTGTGCAGACACATGCACATTTGTGGCCTGCTGGAGGTCATTTTGCAGGGCTCTGGCTGTGCTGCTCCTGTTCCTCCTTGCACAAAGGCAGAGGTAGCGGTCCTGATGCTGGGTTATTGCCCTCCTACAGCCCCCTCCACATCTCCTGGTGTACTGGCCTGTCTCCTGGTAGCGCCTCCAGCCTCTGGACACTACGCTGACAGACACAGCAAACCTTCTTGCCACAGCTCACATTGATGTGCCATCCTGGATGAGCTGCTCTACCTGAGCCACTTGTGTGGGTTGTAGAGTCCGTCTCATGCTACCACGACTGTGAAAGCACAACCAACATTCAAAAGTGACCAAAACATCAGCCAGAAAGCATTGGTACTGAGATGTGGTCTGTGGTCCCTACCTGCAGAACCACTCCTTTATTGAGTGTGTCTTGATAATTGCCAATAATTTCCATCTGTTGTCTATTCCATTTGCACAACAGCATGTGAAATTGATTGTCAATCAGTGTTGCTTCCTAAGTGGACAGTTTGATTTCACAGAAGTTTGATTTACTTGGAGTTAGATTCTGTTGTTTAAGTGTTCCCTTTATTTTTTTGAGCAGTGTATATACAGTACAGACCAAAAGTTTGGACACACCTTCACATTCAAAGATTTTTCTGTATTTTCATGACTATGAAAATTGTACATTTACACTGAATGCATCAAAACTATGAATTAACACATGTGGAATTATATACTTAACAAAAAAGTGTGAAACAACCGAAAATATGTCTTATATTCTAGGTTCTTCAAAGTAGCCACCTTTTGCTTTGATGACTGCTTTGCACACTCTTGGCATTCTCTTGATGAGCTTCAAGAGGTAGTCACCGGAAATGGTTTTCACTTCACAGGTGTGACCTGTCAGGTTTAATAAGTGTGATTTCTTGCCTTATAAATGGGGTTGGGACCATCAGTTGTGTTGTGCAGAAGTCTGCTGGATACACAGCTGATAGTCCTACTGAATAGACTGTTAGAATGTGTATTATGGCAAGAAAAAAGCAGCTAAGTTAAGAAAAACGAGTGGCCATTATTACTTTAAGAAATGAAGGTCAGTCAGTCGGAAAAATTGGGAAAACTTTGAAAGTGTCCCCAAGTGCAGTTGCAAAAACCATCAAGCGCTACAAAGAAACTGACTCACATGAGGACCACCCCAAGGAAGACCAAGAGTCACCTCTGCTTCTGATGATATGTTCATCCGAGTCACCAGCCTCAGAAATCGCAGGTTAACAGCAGCTCAGATTAGAGACCAGGTCAATGCCACACAGAGTTCTAGCAGCAGACACATCTCTACAACAACTGTTAAGAGGAGACTTTGTGCAGCAGGCCTTCATGGTAAAATAGCTGCTAGGAAACCACTGCTAAGGACAGGCAACAAGCAGAAGAGACTTGTTTGGGCTAAAGAACACAAGGAATGGACATTAGACCAGTGGAAATCTGTGCTTTGGTCTGATGAGCCCAAATTTGAGATCTTTGGTCCCAACCCCATTTATAAGGCAAGAAATCCCACTTATTAAACCTGACAGGGCACACCTGTGAAGTGAAGACCATTTCCGGTGACTACCTCTTGAAGATCATCAAGAGAATGCCAAGAGTGTGCAAAGCACTCATCAAAGCAAAAGGTGGCTACTTTGAAGAACCTAGAATATAAGACATAATTTCAGTTGTTTCACACTTTTTTGTTAAGTATATAATTCCACATGTGATAATTCATAGTTTTGATGCCTTCAGTGTGAATGTACAATTTTCATAGTCATGAAAATAAAGAAAAGTCTTTGAATGAGAAAGTGTGTCCAAACTTTTGGTCTGTACTGTATCTATATATATATATATATATATATATATAATTCACCTTTACTTTCTATAGATTTATTGTGAAACTGGATAATTGCAGTGTGACTGTAGTTGTAGGAAAAGTATTGATTGTCCTCGCCAAAGCTCCTAAAATTGGTCTCTACTGTGATTTTCAAAAACGGTATTTATGGTTCGACTTTACAATTGCATGTGTTCTCCAGCAGGATAAATACAAGCCTCTGGCTTACCAATAACCGGAGTAGTGCACTATTTATAATGCTATGTGCAACTGTTTTCAATACAGCTTATTTTATTCCATAACCAACAATCACAGAGATCACCCACAGAAGGAACCTGCTGCCCATTATTAAGGTAGGCTTAAGCTCAGTGTAGGTGTCTGTTCAAGGCCTTCATCGGCCTTTCCGTTGCCCTTTTTGGAAGTTTTTGTAGGTGTAATGCGGCCAACAAAGTTTATCAGATTCATCTGCATTGGTTAAAAAAGGAATCCTGGTTGGCAGTGGATTATCTTGAAGCTCAAGTACCCCATTGCAAAAGCTCCAACTATTGAAAGTATTTAATAGTAACAGTCTATTCATATGGGCCATAGGGTCCCTTTGGGCCCCCCTGAGCGGGCTCAAGGGCCCGTGTGCGATTGCAACCCCTGCACCTATTGAGAGGCTTTTGACAGAGGTCTAGGAGTGTGCAACGCTCGTGCTTAGAAACTTTTAAACAAGGCAACGCTTTAGAAAAGGGATTGCCTAAATGCTGTTCCAAAAGAAGGAACGTTGGCACTGACCATTCTTCATCAGAACATGCAAATAGTGTATCAGATCACGTGCCATCAGCAAATTAACGTCCAAAGACAGAATACACCACATCACGTTAATAAAATCATATATACATTTATTAATTAAGGGCCATTTTGGTGCAGTTTTTATGTGAGTTTGTTTCTTTTTTTTAAATATAGTAATAATTGTAAAACAAAAGGCTGTAACATATGTGCAAAAAATAATCTGTCTAAGTGCAGTACAGTACATGTGCATGATTTTGTCTTGTTTCATGCTGCGGCTTTAATTGAAAAAGCCACTGGTATGAAAAGTTGTACATTTTGCTGAAAAGAACAGTTAAAGGGAATCTCTCACCAGGATTTTGCTACCTCATCTGAGAGCAGTATAATGTAGAAAAAGAGACCCTGAATCCAGCGATGTATCACTTAGCTTTCTGGGGGCAGCAGTTGTGACACAATTAGGCTATGTGCACACGTTGCGGATTCTGCTGCGGATCCGCAGCGGATTTTCCGCTGCAGATCCGCAGCAGAACTGCAAGTGATGTACAGTAGCATTAGATTCAATGGAAAAAAAAAAACTCAGTGCACATGCTGCGTCACTTCTTTTGTGCAGTTCCGCAGCGTTGTCAGACCTGCTCTAAATAGAAATCCGCAGGTCTGAAAACGCAGGGGAAATCCGCACAAAAACCGCGGCAAATCCGCATCAAATCCGCAGTAAATCTGCAGGTAAAACCTAGGTAATTTTACCTGCGGATTTACCAAAATCTGCGCGGAAAATTCCTCAGCAGAATCCGCACCGTCTGCACATAGCCTTAGAGTTTTTAGATGTAGCATGTAGCGGAGCTCAGAAAACTGCCCCTGCCCAGACCACAGCTTTCAGTGTGCATTATCTATTAACATTGAGCTACTAATCAGTACTGGGGGTGGAGTCGGATCAGGATGCACTTGAGCTGTAATCTGAGCAGTGATAATCTTCTGCTGATAAAACACTTATTGTATTGAAACAACAGTACGCAACAACCTAATAAGTCACACATTGCTGAAATCAGTTTCTCAGTTCCAACCTTATGCTGCTCTCATAATAAAAACTAGCAAAAACCAACTGACAGATTTTTTTAAGAGATAAGGGACAGGGGCTAAAATGTACCTGATCGTCTGAGACTTTCTCACAATGCTAACCTAAACTCCTAACTTATTCTCAGTTTAGCACTGCACACAACTTCTTATGGCAAATATATTTTTTTCTTTAATTTTTATTTGGTTCTGCTCACCATAAACGAGCGCTATGCCTTCTCGCCTCACACTAGTATTCAATGTAAGACATTTTTGCTGTCAAAGTTAATGCTAAAATATAATTACAGCATGACTTGTACCATCACAGTATAAAGACACCTAAATATATCCCTTATTTAAGGCCATAAGGCATACACATAGAAAACCAAAACAAAACCTCACATAGAGCCATATGTACAAATAAATTCTTTATTAAGACACAAATCCGACAGTTTAAAATTGGCAGGCACCACAAGTACAGGAAAACAAGGCGGGACTCAACCGGAAAAACCTCCAATAAGCAAATAGTACCATAATGCAAACATGACCAGAAAGTGAATTTGTACTGAAATACACATCACACTAGGACACCAATGTAATGGGCCTATTAGTAGTAAGTAATGATGGTTCAATTCATATTATAACAATACAGAGCAGTAACTCTATAATGACAAAATGTCCCCAAGGTGGTATATACCAGTCGATATAGGGGATAACATAAAAAAGGTAAAAATGGTACAATTAGCTATATAGAAAATAAAGGCATAGTTACCAGAGAGGAGAACCGGGGAGACCCACCACACCCGACGCGCGTTTCGCACTAAATGCACCCCTGGACGAAGCATTTCAGTGCGAAACGCGCTTCGGGTGTGGTGGGTCTCCCCGGTTCTCCTCTCTGGTAACTATGCCTTTATTTTCTATATAGCTAATTGTACCATTTTTACCTCTTTTATGTTATCCCCTATATGGACTGGTATATACCACCTTGGGGACATTTTGTGGTTGGGTATTGAGAAAACAATGGTGTGCTTGTTTTTAATGTAACTTTATTCTTTTATGAGTTATTTACTAGTTTATGACCACTTATAAAATGTGTTCAAAGTGCTGCCCATTGTTTTGGATTGTCAATGCAACCCTCTTCTTCCACTCTTGACACACTGATAGCAACACCGCAGAAGAAATGCTAGCACAGGCTTCCAGTATCCATTGTTTCAGATGCTGCACATCTCGTATCTGAAGGCAGTTGTCTATGCTGTGAAGATACAAGATGTGCAGCATCTGAAACAACGGATACTGGAAGCCTGTGCTAGCATTTCTTCTGCAGTGTTGGATCCAAAATGGCCGACTTCAAAATGGCTGCCATGGTCACCACCCATCTTGAAAAGTTTTCCCCCTCCCATATACTAATGTGCCACAAATAGGAAGTTGATATCACCAACCATTCACATTTTATTTAGGTGTATCCATCTAAATGGCCCACCCTGTACATTTGGCCAGGAAAACTCCTGAAATATGAGACTGTATATTATGTAGTTCCATATAGTGCAAATGGGCTTTCATGGTAAGGAACAGTATACCATGTGCTATGTGTTACTATGTGGAACATCTCTGTATTCCATATGACAAAAGGACACCATTTTGGCATGTTAGTAGAGGAGGACCATATCACGTTGAACGGGCTACACTGTGGTAAATAAGAAGCATTTTGTTGTTCCAAAATGGCTCTTAAATGTCCCAACATGTTTTGGAGCCGTACTGGCACCTCTCTCAAGGTAAAAAAACAAATATCTATTATTTTGGCACGTTGGGTCAATAGAAGCCTATAAATATGTTCAACGTGCACTGGGAGCAGTCTCAACGTATATATATGGAGTCTAGCAACAAAATGTCAAATTTTTCTTTTCTCATAAAGATATCTGCCAAAAATTCAGTTGCAAAACATGTTGTAAACTACACAAGAGTAAAAGGAAGTTTTCTGTCACCCAATACAAGGGATGGATACTAATTCTGTGTATGACTTTAATAAGATCCACAGTAGCGCCAAAGACGGTTGGCCAATGATGTTTCCAATCCTTGTTGTGTACCTATGATACCAACGGCTGGGAATAATTGGGAACTCTCTGAGTCTAGAAAGTGAGTTACTATCAGCAGGATCATTGAGTTATTGGGTCCCAGTTAAGTTGTAGAGTCTACGATCAGTGTTGTGTCTGACACGCACAACACAATAAGATGAGAAGATATTGATCTACTGGTCTTTTTTTGCCATACATCACAATTACTGCACTTAGATTGTGCCCTTTTATCTCTTTTCCGAAATCACCGCTTTTTTTTTTCACAAATAACCTCAGATAAAGTAGGTAGGTAAACCTCTGTTTAAGACCATAAAAGCCCAAATCAATAATTTACTCTGCCTTAAAAATTTTATTAAGTAAGGCAGTGACATTTCGAGGACTGAAGTGATAAGAGGTAACAGATAACAGGCAATCAGCAGAGATTTTCTCAGAAGAGAATCAAACTTCGACTAGTTATCCGAGTTGCAGTATATTAATAGTCTTCGACACAGCAGCCAACACTGAGTGTTCCATAGTAATATAGGAAGAGTCAAGGACCATTCACACATGTCTCTCCATACACATAACAGGCACAGCAGGAGGTGACAAAATCACTAAAACCTCAAAAACTATCCATTAACACTGAAAAGACCCGGTAGGTGAAGTGATCTAATTCAGAAAAATCCATACCCCCAAAAAATCCACAACTTAAGATACAGGGCATAGAGTGTAGGATAAAATAAATACACTTCCTCCATGCACACAGTATAGTATTAAAAAATAAAGAACCATCTGATCTCTTTCCTCTTTAAAGGATGTTCTCAAGTTTAAAAATGATCCCCTATCCCTGGGATAGGGGATAACTTTCTTATGGCTGGAGATCTCACTGCCAAGGCTACACCTTTGTCAAGAACTGAAAGAGCCCCGGCTGAATAGAGGTCAATCATTCGCACTACAGCTCCATTGATTCGTAATGGGAGCACCGGAGATTGCCGGGCACAGTGCTCGTCTGATCTTTGGCTACCCTATAAGAATGAATGGAGAGGCAGTGCACATGATCGACCTCTACTCCATTCAGCTGGGGCTCCTGGTTCTTCAGATTGGAGGGGGCCATGGTGGTCAGACTCCCCAGCGATCGGAACGTTATCCTCTATCCTTTGGATAGGAGATAACTTACAAACTTGAGAATTCCCCTCTAAGTAATCTACATACAGACTAGGAAATGACCTAAAAAGGAGTCTCCTAACATCTCTCCACTGATTTACTATCATTTAACCTGTAATAGTAGTTTCTGCATCTGGGAAATACGAGACATCTACACATTTTAGCTTCTTTATCCCACGAGATAAAACAAACTTACATTTTCTTCTGTTCCAGACTTTTCCACAATGACCGCTGGTAACTGTAATCCTCCAGGAGAAGTTGGATTCGAGTATGTGCCAGCCTCGCCAACCAGAGAGACCACTCCATTACAATCCACCGAACTGTTTCTCTTGCCATTCTGTGTGAACCCAGGTGTGTTTGGATAGGAATTGGCGCTTGTTTGGCTCTGTACGCTTTGGCGTCGTCCTGCACGTGGCACGAGCAAAGATCCTCTGTGACTATAACTGGCATTGCTTACTTCATCATCTGCAAATTCAGTCTCTGAGCAAAGGTCTCTAGAACGGAAATTAAATATGTTTCCATTGCTTTTCCGTCGTCTGCCAGAGATAGGCATAATGCCAATGCCAAGTAGAGACTAAAAAACAGCAAACGCAAAAGAAAAGCCATTGGTTAATAATAATAATAAGTATTGCTCTCATTTCTGACTTGTAAATTGACTGTACAGGTACATAGTATGGTGCCCGTCCTACCCGCTTCACACATGAGCTTACAGGAATAGATAAGATTTCCTATGATAAAATATTACAAAAATAAGTCAACCCTTTCCTTTGATGCGACTGTTGTTTCAGTCCAGTCTTAAAGTGACGTGACACCTGTCATGATCCGATAGAGCGCACTTTAATCTGATCCAAATTAGCTGCAAACAAATAAGTGTAGAAAGAAATGACATTTGCTTTACTTGAAAGACTCGTACAAGGGCCACTTTCTCATGGAGAACATGAACAGGTGCACTAAGACCATATTCATTTGCAAAGATGAGTGATTTATGAACTAAACAGATCTTCAAAGAAACATTTAAGTAAATCAATTCACTGCCCAAATTTGGCTTCAGTGACTATTGTCAAAGCTTGTCTACATAGCAGAAAAGGTCAATCTTTCATGATTAGATCTGGTGCTTACACTGGGAAAAAAGGTTTTGTATAAACTTTTATTATCTATCTATCTATCTATCTATCTATCAGAAGAAGAAGAAGCAGCACTCCACAAATAGGCAAAAAGTGTGGACTGCATTAGCCCATGTGGTGACGTTTCAGTCCTGTCACAGAACCTTTCTCTGCTCTATCTATCTATCCATTCTATTTCACATCTATCTATCATCTAACTATCTAGATATAAAAAAAAAGAAAACAGCACTCCAAAAAAATTTGCAAATTACTGGACTTTATTGGCCCATGTAGTGACATTTCGATTCATAGTGTGAACCTTTCATGAGAAAGATTTACACTATGAACCGAAATGTCGCCACGTGGGCCAATAAAGTCCAGTAATTTGCACTGGTCAGTTTGTGACTTTTAAAAAAGTTGCAATTCATAAGTTTGTATAAAACCTCACTTCCATTGCTAAGTAACCGTGTCCAATTTTGAAAAGGGGTGAGAGTTGTGTAAAATCGCAAACAGTCGCAATTTTTGGCAAAAATGTCATGCAGCAAATTCTGTGACTTTTGAAGCTAGAAAACTGCGGCAACAGCCTTGATACAAGTCTTCCATAACATTTAAGTAGGTATGAAAAACGTAAATGACAACTCTGTGCATTTAATAGTTTAGATACATGACCTGTCGCACTGTCAAAGTCTGGATACACACTGTTTTTTTCTCTACGTTTGGTAGGTACATTGGCAAAGCTCCAGGTGGACACACTAAGCATCCCACAGTGCTTCATTAGGCACACAGAGGAACAAACTGACCTTTTGACCGTTTTCTGCCTGATATACATCATATTTGGCAAAAAAGCATGGAAAACTGCAGGAGATTGCAAATTTCCATCGACAGTATCTTGTAAAGAAATGTATCTGTTACATAGACACTGCTGGATGGCACCGTTTGGCATCTGTTTGGCATCTGTCAAATGATTGATCAATGCGTCACGATATGAGCTATCTGTCACCCATACGCTATAATGGTATTCATTTATGGGTTCATCAGAAAGTGGTTACACTGTATCTATTAAGTGAATGCCAGCTTAGTCTACAGCCTCCATGTACTATAAACTTCGGAATCTTTTCCCAGTCTATACAATAATTGGAGGCCATTAGCACAGAATGAACATAACCTAAAGGACGTGTATTTAGTGTAAAATCACAAATTACCGGTTTTCGCCCACTCTCTTCATCAGATTCCCCTATGTTAGTTCTTACGTCATCATTATACTCGTCAACTTCAGAAGACTTTTTTTTCCTTCTTCGATTTCTTCGTTCTTTGGCACTTTTGGAGCTAAATGGAGATGCTTCACAAGAGCTGAATGAACCAGCATCAGGTCCTTTACTAGCCAGTGCCTGCTCAAGGGACAGAAAAGGCACATACTGTATGACAAAAGCAAAATAAGTTCAGATTGAAAACATATCGCTAAATATCAGCACATACGTGGTGAGGGGGTCCCGTACAAATGGTGGTTAATGCTTCTACTTAACCCCGAGCTACTGAGGAAGACATTATGCGGATTACCGTGTTTTTCCGATCTTCATTCCAACAGTCAGTTCTCCACAACTTTGCTAACCTTGTATCAATGCACGTTCTTACATCCATTAAAAAAAAACATTCCTCGCTGCCATGTGAGCTGCCACCATGGAATCTATACTCTTGCATCAGTGCCATAAACTCTGACACACAAAATAGTTTTCTAGGATGTATAAATGACCGATCTGATAGTTTAGCAGTTATACATATTTTATATTGCAACATTACTTTAAGTCACAAAATTGACATATATTCGACAGACCAAGGGCACAAACCCAACAGACTATTGAGATTTACTAAATGCACCACAATTCTGGAACAATTTGCACAAAAAATTGTCTTTAATGGCTTACTACTATGTTATAACACATTTTTGTCCTTATATTACCCATATAAACCAGGTTGGGTTTTGTATTTTTATAAATTCAATAACCACCACCAAAATTACCCATGGTAAAATAATACTCTGGTAAAAAAAGAAGTACGGTATATTTTTTTACCGAAGTGTTACATTACTTTACCATAGGTAATTTTGGTGGTGGACATAACTACTATATGTTTTAGATACTTTCTGTGCCTTGTCCAACAAAGGAGCGTGACATCACTGAAAAGGAATGTGGCTAAAATTATGGCACATATTTTTCACTCAGAATAAGCCAACTACGGTAATATCTGGTGTAAACTTGGAATCGACAGCCTACACATATACTAGATTTATTAACCATTATGATAAATTTGGTTCATTTTAAGACTGTCTAGCCTAAGCTTGCACTGATTTAGAAAACTTAATCAACGGGGGTCCGACTACTGATAACATTCATAGTCCCAAGGAACACGGTTTTAGCCATCTGAATGAAGGTCGAGCATGAGCAGCTCTGTGTTTTTCCTTCTCTTTGGGACTGATGGAGATAGCCGAGTGCTGTACTTGACTGTTTTCAGCAGTTTCAGAGAGAATGAGTGGAACAGGGGTGCGCATGCATGCTTGACTTCCCCGATCCTTTCAGATGGGTGTCTGCAGAGCCCCTTTCCCCATTAATAACTTAAAACTGATAAGTCCGCATACAGTATAAACCATACTAAATCTGAGAACCGGTAACCTAGGGTCATTTGCATTTCTATTAACCTCTTGCTCCTTTTTAAGTTGTTCCATAGCTTGTTGAAACTCTCTCTCCTTTGCTTCTGCCTCGGCAATGCTGGCTTGGTTCTGTTCTTCATAAGCCATGGCCACCACAGCAAGAATCAAGTTCACCAGATAAAATGAACCCAAAAAGATGACGAAGACAAAAAATATCATGTACGTCTTCCCTGAAGCTCGTAGAGTCTGCAAAATAAAAAAAAAATAAATAAAAATGGCACAACGTCATCACCAGTCCTAATTTTTTCCAATTTTAATAATGGCAGATCAAGCATATAGTGGAAGCTTGATCAAAGTGTTTTTGTCAGAAAACTGGCACAAAACACTTTGAAAAGCCTTAAAATTTTTGTGCAATGAAGAAAAAATGGCCTCTACACTACATTTATCATGACTAGCATGTTGAATCTCTACAAAAAAAATAATTTTGGGCTGAGGGACAAGCACCAATAAAGCCAGTCCACTTCTTTAACATGTAAAAATATTCTTACAGGCATCTGAAAGAAAAAAAACTAGATCCAAAATTACATTAAATTATTTCTAAGCGATTACCTGTTGATATAAGTTCTCCCAAAAGTCTTGTGTCATAAGTCGAAAAAGAGAAAGGAAAGCCCATCCAAATGTATCAAAGCTGGTATAACCAAAATTGGGGTTTTTGCCAACCTTTAAACAAACAAAACCTTCGGGGCACTTCCTGTGGAAAGCAGCAAAGAGTCAAATTAAGAATATTTCTCAACTGGATTGCATCTGATCGTCCACACTTCTATTATAGAAATCCAGATATAATCTTGCATCCAGGATACAATAAGAATGAATAGTCCTGCTACTTAGCTTTTGATACCCAAGGTCCTGCTATGCCTGCACATAGCGAATCAGAAAAACTATACTACATTTCTAATTGGAGGTATTTGCTAATATTATTATTACATCTAGTACATATTGGGATAGGATCTTGCAGATGGGAATATCCCTTTAACTTTATTCCAGCAGTCAGTCAGTGCCGGGGATGTGGTTACAGACGGCGCTCTCTATGCACAGAGTGATGACTAAACCTCTGCCGGCAGCGCTGGCCCTATGATTCAAACACACATATTATCAGGAGGAATGAAGTTAATTCCTCCCGGCAGCGGGGCTGAAAGTGTGGACACTGGGCGGGTTCAGAACGCTACTGATCTGAAGATTAACCCCATATCTGCAGGTTAATAACTTTTTTTCACGTAACAGGTTCCCTTTAAAGAGCAATATTTCCAATTATATTAGAGAAGAATAACAGTAAAACAATGAAATATCTAAATACTGCAAATTTAAAGCAACTAATTAAAAAAATACTTTCTATCCAGCCAACATGCTCTCTAGAAATTATATAAAATTATTGCTGAAGGACACATCTACGCTGTATTCACAATCCAGGAAAATATTATTCGTTAGTAATGCCTTTCTCAGCCAAAGCACTATTCTGAATACAATGTGTGTCTGAATATATTCGGTTTGGAGGGGACCTGAATATCTGAACGCTCCAATATCTTTTAGAAAAGACATTTTTGATTGAATTATGTCACTTAGTTTCTAAATCATATATTGCCAACACCAATTCTGATGGACAGGTCGGTGCACAATCAACAGTCAATCAAGACCCTAATGCATTACGGAGTCCAAAATATCCTCATGTCACATACCAGTATTATAAAAGGAACATAATGGGTGAGTGACCCAGTTATATATTTTACATTGAGGTCCAGGAGCTTAAAGGGATCCAATAAGCTTTATTTTATGTTGTTAACTAACAGTAGAGCTGTGTAAGTCAGTGTGTCACAAATCCAACAATGTCTCTTTGGTTGAGGTCTGTTGAGCCATGGTTGAGAAATCCTACTTTTTTAAACTTTATTCAAATTAGACAGTAAGTTCACTGAGGGGCATATTTTCTGATTTCCTGGCCCGGCGTTGTCTTCGATTGCTTGATTACCAGTGGATACAGAGGCTGTGGTGTATGAAGTCACATTTATCCCATCTCTACCCCACAATTTTGCATATGTACCACTCTTTATGCAGGTGCATATCTAGAAGGTCCTAGGGGGGGGAGCAAGAGGGGCATTTCCCTTGGGCACAGCTGACAGTGGGGAGCTATCAGGCCACCTGATGCAGAGTTCCGAGGTGTCTCCATACCAGGTGCACTTTGCCGCCCCACACCGTAGTGGGAGTTGGCCATTCTTTGAGCTGGCTGTCAGCCTGAGATCCAGCTCAGAGCTGATGCAATTCGCTGGCTCCCAGTGATCAATCCATACTCACGCCTTTCAGAAGCAAGTATAACTAAAGCCTTGACCGCCGGCACTTATGTGTCAGGGTGAAGTCAGCAGCATGATCAGTTCATGTGATCACACTGCAGACATCACTCCTCGGTGCTGCATAGACGGCAGAAGTTTGATGTAGTAAGTGCTCCAATGGAGCTGACAACACCAAAGATTTAGTATAATAGGGTAAGGGAGGAAGAAATTTGAGTACAGTATGGGGAGAGATGTGAGAAGGATGTATGAAGACACAGTATGAGGAACGAGGGGGGTTTGGTGCAGACACAGTGTGGAAAACGAGAGGGGGATATATGTGCACAGAATGGAGAGCAAACAGGAGGAAGAAATATGAGGACAGTATGGGGAGCTAGGGGGTACTATATGTGGACACCGTATGAGGAGCAAACTGGGACAATAAATTTGAGGAAACACTATGGAGAGCAAGGGGGGATGGTTGCAGACAGTATGGGGAGCGAGGGGGAGAAATTTGAGGACCGTATGGGGAGCAAGGAAGTAAATTTGAGGACACAAGATTGGGAGAAAGAGATCTGCTCAGAGATCTGCTCATAATTAAAAAAAAATTAGAAAGCTTCTCTCTCCCAAGGCAATGTTAAAAACGGCAGCAAATGGATGTCTTCTGTGTGCTGTCTGTGACTTTATCAGACCCATAGACTTACATGGGTGATTTCCTTATGAACACTCGATTCACAAAGTAATACGCACATGTGGCTCGCCCCATAAGAAATAATAGGTACATATTCCATCAGTTAAAAACACAGATATAACACGTATGTGAAAAACATACACCCGAATAAGGTTCATTCACCCATACTAATACTCTGCAAATGGCTGTGTGCAGCTACGTATGTGTAAATTGGACCAGACTAGCGCATGCTGCAATTATCTTTATCAGGTTATGTGAAAATCTTTGGTGTGCATAGGCACTCTGGTTATTATTGGATCAGTGTGCTGTCTTTTGGACATATGCACAGTACACTGAAATTTTACTGTCTGAACTTAGTCTAATGTCAAGTTCATATGAACACGCTATACATATGTGTGCGGTCCGTGTGGAAATCGGATAGCACTCGGGCAACCCACGGACCAATGTTATTGAATAGGGATGTTCAGATGAGAGTTTTTTCACACTAGCCTTATCCAAATTTTGGATGAGACTCGCACACCCAAATCTATGGGATAGCATAAATAAAATGGATGACATATGGATGATCCGTATTGCATCCGCTTTTTACAGATACATTGCAATAATTAACACAGAAAACTGTATTTATTTGTCTTGTACATTTTTTAACTGTTGTATTAATGTATAAAGCGGATGCCATAAAGATGTAAAAAAACAGGCATATAGGTGCCACATGGATGGCATACAGATGACAAAACGGAGGCAAATCCTAATTTTTAATGGATTAAAAAAGGATGACTTTCATAAGTTTGTCTGAACCCGACCTAAATCTGAGCTGTGATACATTTCTAAAGTATATTAAAAGTGTACAATAAAGCAATATAATAGAGATATACCCCAAAATGTGATTCAATGTACAGCAGCAAAAAAATGGGGATGTAAAACTTAACATTTAATAAACCTAATGTTAAAAAGGGGACACACAGACAATTACCATCCTCCAAACAAACAGTGAGGATACATGATATAATCAGAGAGTAAAGTCCAATGGGGACTACAAAATATAGGAGATATACATATAAACCAGACAACTTATAGTTTGCTCTGCACTGCAAGAGCAAAAAATTGACTAACTAAATGCAAGTGTATGCATCGCTTATTTGTAAGTCATTTGTCTGAAACTCAATCAAACGTGTGTGAGACAGTATATATAAAAGGAATGATCTCACCCATTTGAATGGAGATATGCGCTCCAAAATTCATCTCCTAATAAAGTATGCATCTGGTCATTTCCAGAGTAGATAAGGCCCTTTCCCAACGCGTTTCCTCCTTTCAGGATTCATCAGGGGATATGGCGACTAGAGACATCTATATCAAATGCATTGCTCTCATGAGGAGAAAAAACATATAACTCCTCCTTATATCAATTAATAAGACACTCCCACCACCATTCAAACCAATCAGTGCAAAACAAAATAATGAATCACCAATAAAACGTGATGTGCATGGTTTAAAAATACCTGCCTGTTTAATGAGCTCATAATCTTGTTGAAACGCACGCCACATATTACGAAATGCATATAGCGATCTCACCGTTTGCCAAATAGTGATCGCGCGCCGTATATTAGTGGCGCATGCGCAGTTAGTGACTTCCGGTAATCGCATTCATTGGACATCCGGTCTACTGAGACTACGTCATTGGCGTCCCACTCTGAGATGTAGAAACCACTGCACGCATGCGTGATACAAATTAAGTGGCTATGGTGTAAAAATTCAGATCGCACATTTCAAGAAGCAACACAGAACGCACAATTGTGTTGTGTCCTATATTGGGACGTTAAATTAAATCGCAAATTGCGACGAAGATATAATGCTATTATAAAAGTTATGTCACTGCACAACAGAAGCATCAAAATACAAATATATTGCGTCCCTAATGGCGTCATTAAATATTATTTTAACCAGCATCACTTGTTGCGACCGAAATCATGCCATCTTAAGTGACATTCGATAGTTCACCAAAATCTGACATTAACCATATAGAAACATAAAAAAGGACGCGCAAGATCATTTTAACTCATTTTAACTCATTCAATACCGTTATTAACACAGACATAGTATACAAATCCCCAAACGAAGAAAATTGGAGATTAGTCCTCTCGCACTAAGAGGTAAATCAAAAAAATATATATTAAAGGAGCATCCACATAAGGTGTCCCATGGTACTCCAATCCAGAATATAGATATGGAGAAGAAGGAATATCCTTCTATATAGAAAAAATAATAATTGGAGCTTCGGCTGGCTTACCACACTATGGAACGATACTTAAATGATTTCATTGATGTATTTGAAGAAATTGTAAAGGATATAAAATACATAATCAAATATGGAGACCAGCATCCATAGGTCATAATAAAATAACATTTCAATTTTGGAAGGGAAAAAAAGGAAAAAGAAAAGCCTGACAGATCCCTATCAGGTACCTATTTCCATCCGACCCTACCTAGCAGCGGAGGTTGGAGCCCTAAATTCCTGCGCAAGTGGCCCCCCCGGTCCACGGCGGCTGACCCTAACTAAATCACCCTGCACAACCCTATACTAGAGAAAGCAGGAGTAAGAAAGTTGTTCATTTAAACCATATGGAGAGACAGTTTTTAGTCGAAAAATCCACTTTGTCTCTCGTTGTAATATTAAATTGTCCCAGTCACCACCACGAATCGGTCTGGGTACTTTGTCAATGCCCATGAATTTTATTGCATTAGGGTCTCCCCCATGCTTGAGGTTGATATGCCTGGCCACAGGTGTATCCATCTTCCTCGCTATATCTCTCATGTGCTCACCAATTCTCCTCCTAAACTCTCTAATGGTCTTTCCAACATAGATCATACCACATATACAAATAGCCCTGTAAATGACACCTTCACTCCTACAGTTGATAAAAGAGGTGATCTCAAATTTTCTTGAGTTGTCAGATGCAAAAAATTGTTTGCCAACTTCCATGTTTTTACAGGCAATACAACCACTACATTTGAAACACCCCACAACGTTGGATTTAAGCCATGTTGTTTTTTCAGCATTTACAAAGTGGCTCTTAACCAGTCTGTCCTTTAAGGACCTTCCTTTACGAAAGGTAATTTGGGGATGACTAGGCAAGAGATCACCAATGTCCTGATCCATTTTCAGAATAGGCCAATGGTTTTTCAAGATCCGCCTTAGATCATCAGCCCCGTTATTAAATGTGGTAATAAATCTAAGACCCAGAAATTCATCTTCTTGTTTAGGGGATTGAGTCAGTAATTCCATCCTGTTTTTGATTTTGATGTCATTATAGGCTCCTTTCAACACATGATCAGGATAACCTCTATCCAAAAATCTATTTCGTAGATCATTTGCTTGATGTCTAAAATTATTATCATCTGAGCAATTTCTACGTATCCTCGTATATTGGCCCTTAGGTATACCTTTCTTCTGGGCCAAAGGATGACTGCTCTCCCATCTCAGAAGAGAATTAGTGGCCGTAGGTTTTCTATGAATGCTGGTACTCAAGGTTCCATCATGGTTCTTCTCAATAACCACATCGAGGAATGGCAGTTTTGATGGATTCCATTCATATGTGAAACTCAAACCAATGTCATTCACATTTAGACTCCTGACAAATTCAGCAAAAGATTCTCCTGTACCTTTCCAAATGATAAAAACGTCGTCAATAAATCTCAACCATAGAAGAGCCTTTTCAGCTCCGACGACACCATTTTCACCGAAAATCACTGTCTCCTCCCACCAGCCCAGGAGTAAATTAGCATACGAGGGGGCACAAGGGCTCCCCATCGCGGTACCCCTGAGCTGGTGGTAAAATTTGCGATCAAACACAAAAAAATTATGTGTCAATAGGTAACGTAAACAATCGCAGACAAAAATGTTATGTGCCTTAAACTGTGAACCTCTACTCTTTAAAAAGTATTCAGTTGCCTCAATCCCTTTAACATGGGGAATAGATGAATAAAGTGCCTCCACATCGATACTTGCAAGAATAGTGTCGGGTTCCATAACCACTCCATCGATTTTACTCAATAAATCTGTCGTGTCCCTCGTGTATGAGCAAAGGGCAAGAACAAATGGATTTAAAATTTTATCAAGATAGATGCCCAGATTTTTCGTGAGACTGCTCACACCTGACACAATTGGTCTCCCCTTAAGGGGATCGACCCCTTTGTGTACCTTGGGGAGACAGTAAAATGTAGCCAATGTAGGAAACTTAGGTATAATAAATTCACTCTCATTTTTGTCTATAACCCCTATTGAGAGGCCATTCAATATAATTTGTCTTAACTCATTAGTGAATACCATAGTAGGGTCAGAAGAAAGAACACAGTAACACTCTCTGTTGTTCAAAATGTTAAGGCACATTCTCTTATATTCTGAAGAATTAAGTACCACTAAATTACCACCTTTATCAGAACTTTTTATGGTGATGTCTTGATCTTTTTCCAGATCTTTGAGTGCCATCATTTCATGACGGGTCAAATTATATTGGGTAAATGAAGGAGATTCACCAAGTTTTTGTATGTCTTTAGAAACCAAATTCAAAAATATATCGATCGACGTAAGGTCTGATTGGGGAGGTGGCATTTTTTTACTCTTGCATTTAAGATCTGTAAAAGGACCTTTACCACTTACACTAGAGTCAGTGTCAGATAGGTTATACAGGACTCTAATATCCTCCAGGAAGGAGTCAGAAACCCCTAATTCGTTACACGTCCTTTTTTGAGATTGAATATGAAATTTCTTCCATTTAAGTTTCCTGACAAATAAATTGAGGTCCTTCGTACCCTCAAATGAGTCAAAATTACTAGACGGAACAAAAGACAACCCTTTACTTAGCACACACATTTCGGTTTCAGTTAGAACTCTATCTGATAAATTTATGACCTGTGGGTTTCCCCTTGAAATGGTGTGCCTGTAGGGTTTGATCTGCTCCGTAAGGGGTAACCTTGCTCTAAAAAAGAAGCAGAAGTGGAGGTTGAGGGGTTAGGACCAGCAGAGTAGTTTGGACCGGCAGAATAGTTTGATCTCTGATCGTAACCCCTTCTCCGATATCCACCCCGACCACGTTGTCTACCCCTCTGTGATTTGTGGTTACCCTCAATATCAGATGCTTCAGTATCTGTTGAGGTGTACACAGGTTCAGATGGTCTATTGGGAAAGAGATAGGCCTTGTTTTCTTTAAAATCTTGTAGGTCACGAATGAATTGTTTGTGTTTCCTTTCTTTCAGGTGATACTGAAAGCGTTCAAGAGTATTCTGTATACCTAATTCTTTTGCAGAAAATTCTGCTTCAGAAGAAAATTTTTTTGTGACCTCAATTTGATCTTTTAATATCTCATTACACTTATTCAAAGTGATACGTTCATCATCAAGAAGAATCTGCATGAACTTGAGTGAACTATTAGTGGCTTCTCTTTCCCATTTACTCAATAAATCAGGACTTTTATATCTCAAGCCTGGTGCCAAAGAAATTCTCAAATGGCGTGGGACAATACCGGCTTTGATGTAATATTCCAGTCCTTGTACTTCCCACCAGGACACAATCTGGTTTTTATATACTCTAGTCAATTCTTTAAATGCAGAGTTAAAGGATGGAGTATATTTCTTTTGCTGAAAGTCACGATCAGAAAAAATATCCTTTACTTCAGTGAGCCAATGATTAGTATCTATTCCAGTCGTTAGGAAGCCAGCCATGCTCCAAAGTATAAATGATCAATAAAGCAATATAATAGAGATATACCCCAAAATGTGATTCAATGTACAGCAGCAAAAAAATGGGGATGTAAAACTTAACATTTAATAAACCTAATGTTAAAAAGGGGACACACAGACAATTACCATCCTCCAAACAAACAGTGAGGATACATGATATAATCAGAGAGTAAAGTCCAATGGGGACTACAATAAACATTAGGTTTATTAAATGTTAAGTTTTACATCCCCATTTTTTTGCTGCTGTACATTGAATCACATTTTGGGGTATATCTCTATTATATTGCTTTATTGATCATTTATACTTTGGAGCATGGCTGGCTTCCTAACGACTGGAATAGATACTAATCATTGGCTCACTGAAGTAAAGGATATTTTTTCTGATCGTGACTTTCAGCAAAAGAAATATACTCCATCCTTTAACTCTGCATTTAAAGAATTGACTAGAGTATATAAAAACCAGATTGTGTCCTGGTGGGAAGTACAAGGACTGGAATATTACATCAAAGCCGGTATTGTCCCACGCCATTTGAGAATTTCTTTGGCACCAGGCTTGAGATATAAAAGTCCTGATTTATTGAGTAAATGGGAAAGAGAAGCCACTAATAGTTCACTCAAGTTCATGCAGATTCTTCTTGATGATGAACGTATCACTTTGAATAAGTGTAATGAGATATTAAAAGATCAAATTGAGGTCACAAAAAAATTTTCTTCTGAAGCAGAATTTTCTGCAAAAGAATTAGGTATACAGAATACTCTTGAACGCTTTCAGTATCACCTGAAAGAAAGGAAACACAAACAATTCATTCGTGACCTACAAGATTTTAAAGAAAACAAGGCCTATCTCTTTCCCAATAGACCATCTGAACCTGTGTACACCTCAACAGATACTGAAGCATCTGATATTGAGGGTAACCACAAATCACAGAGGGGTAGACAACGTGGTCGGGGTGGATATCGGAGAAGGGGTTACGATCGGAGATCAAACTATTCTGCCGGTCCAAACTACTCTGCTGGTCCTAACCCCTCAACCTCCACTTCTGCTTCTTTTTTAGAGCAAGGTTACCCCTTACGGAGCAGATCAAACCCTACAGGCACACCATTTCAAGGGGAAACCCACAGGTCATAAATTTATCAGATAGAGTTCTAACTGAAACCGAAATGTGTGTGCTAAGTAAAGGGTTGTCTTTTGTTCCGTCTAGTAATTTTGACTCATTTGAGGGTACGAAGGACCTCAATTTATTTGTCAGGAAACTTAAATGGAAGAAATTTCATATTCAATCTCAAAAAAGGACGTGTAACGAATTAGGGGTTTCTGACTCCTTCCTGGAGGATATTAGAGTCCTGTATAACCTATCTGACACTGACTCTAGTGTAAGTGGTAAAGGTCCTTTTACAGATCTTAAATGCAAGAGTAAAAAAATGCCACCTCCCCAATCAGACCTTACGTCGATCGATATATTTTTGAATTTGGTTTCTAAAGACATACAAAAACTTGGTGAATCTCCTTCATTTACCCAATATAATTTGACCCGTCATGAAATGATGGCACTCAAAGATCTGGAAAAAGATCAAGACATCACCATAAAAAGTTCTGATAAAGGTGGTAATTTAGTGGTACTTAATTCTTCAGAATATAAGAGAATGTGCCTTAACATTTTGAACAACAGAGAGTGTTACTGTGTTCTTTCTTCTGACCCTACTATGGTATTCACTAATGAGTTAAGACAAATTATATTGAATGGCCTCTCAATAGGGGTTATAGACAAAAATGAGAGTGAATTTATTATACCTAAGTTTCCTACATTGGCTACATTTTACTGTCTCCCCAAGGTACACAAAGGGGTCGATCCCCTTAAGGGGAGACCAATTGTGTCAGGTGTGAGCAGTCTCACGAAAAATCTGGGCATCTATCTTGATAAAATTTTAAATCCATTTGTTCTTGCCCTTTGCTCATACACGAGGGAAACGACAGATTTATTGAGTAAAATCGATGGAGTGGTTATGGAACCCGACACTATTCTTGCAAGTATCGATGTGGAGGCACTTTATTCATCTATTCCCCATGTTAAAGGGATTGAGGCAACTGAATACTTTTTAAAGAGTAGAGGTTCACAGTTTAAGGCACATAACATTTTTGTCTGCGATTGTTTACGTTACCTATTGACACATAATTTTTTTGTGTTTGATCGCAAATTTTACCACCAGCTCAGGGGTACCGCGATGGGGAGCCCTTGTGCCCCCTCGTATGCTAATTTACTCCTGGGCTGGTGGGAGGAGACAGTGATTTTCGGTGAAAATGGTGTCGTCGGAGCTGAAAAGGCTCTTCTATGGTTGAGATTTATTGACGACGTTTTTATCATTTGGAAAGGTACAGGAGAATCTTTTGCTGAATTTGTCAGGAGTCTAAATGTGAATGACATTGGTTTGAGTTTCACATATGAATGGAATCCATCAAAACTGCCATTCCTCGATGTGGTTATTGAGAAGAACCATGATGGAACCTTGAGTACCAGCATTCATAGAAAACCTACGGCCACTAATTCTCTTCTGAGATGGGAGAGCAGTCATCCTTTGGCCCAGAAGAAAGGTATACCTAAGGGCCAATATACGAGGATACGTAGAAATTGCTCAGATGATAATAATTTTAGACATCAAGCAAATGATCTACGAAATAGATTTTTGGATAGAGGTTATCCTGATCATGTGTTGAAAGGAGCCTATAATGACATCAAAATCAAAAACAGGATGGAATTACTGACTCAATCCCCTAAACAAGAAGATGAATTTCTGGGTCTTAGATTTATTACCACATTTAATAACGGGGCTGATGATCTAAGGCGGATCTTGAAAAACCATTGGCCTATTCTGAAAATGGATCAGGACATTGGTGATCTCTTGCCTAGTCATCCCCAAATTACCTTTCGTAAAGGAAGGTCCTTAAAGGACAGACTGGTTAAGAGCCACTTTGTAAATGCTGAAAAAACAACATGGCTTAAATCCAACGTTGTGGGGTGTTTCAAATGTAGTGGTTGTATTGCCTGTAAAAACATGGAAGTTGGCAAACAATTTTTTGCATCTGACAACTCAAGAAAATTTGAGATCACCTCTTTTATCAACTGTAGGAGTGAAGGTGTCATTTACAGGGCTATTTGTATATGTGGTATGATCTATGTTGGAAAGACCATTAGAGAGTTTAGGAGGAGAATTGGTGAGCACATGAGAGATATAGCGAGGAAGATGGATACACCTGTGGCCAGGCATATCAACCTCAAGCATGGGGGAGACCCTAATGCAATAAAATTCATGGGCATTGACAAAGTTCCCAGACCGATTCGTGGTGGTGACTGGGACAATTTAATATTACAACGAGAGACAAAGTGGATTTTTCGACTAAAAACTGTCTCTCCATATGGTTTAAATGAACAACTTTCTTACTCCTGCTTTCTCTAGTATAGGGTTGTGCAGGGTGATTTAGTTAGGGTCAGCCGCCGTGGACCGGGGGGGCCACTTGCGCAGGAATTTAGGGCTCCAACCTCCGCTGCTAGGTAGGGTCGGATGGAAATAGGTACCTGATAGGGATCTGTCAGGCTTTTCTTTTTCCTTTTTTTCCCTTCCAAAATTGAAATGTTATTTTATTATGACCTATGGATGCTGGTCTCCATATTTGATTATGTATTTTATATCCTTTACAATTTCTTCAAATACATCAATGAAATCATTTAAGTATCGTTCCATAGTGTGGTAAGCCAGCCGAAGCTCCAATTATTATTTTTTCTATATAGAAGGATATTCCTTCTTCTCCATATCTATATTCTGGATTGGAGTACCATGGGACACCTTATGTGGATGCTCCTTTAATATATATTTTTTTGATTTACCTCTTAGTGCGAGAGGACTAATCTCCAATTTTCTTCGTTTGGGGATTTGTATACTATGTCTGTGTTAATAACGGTATTGAATGAGTTAAAATGAGTTAAAATGATCTTGCGCGTCCTTTTTTATGTTTCTATATGGTTAATGTCAGATTTTGGTGAACTATCGAATGTCACTTAAGATGGCATGATTTCGGTCGCAACAAGTGATGCTGGTTAAAATAATATTTAATGACGCCATTAGGGACGCAATATATTTGTATTTTGATGCTTCTGTTGTGCAGTGACATAACTTTTATAATAGCGTTATATCTTCGTCGCAATTTGCGATTTAATTTAACGTCCCAATATAGGACACAACACAATTGTGCGTTCTGTGTTGCTTCTTGAAATGTGCGATCTGAATTTTTACACCATAGCCACTTAATTTGTATCACGCATGCGTGCGGTGGTTTCTACATCTCAGAGTGGGACGCCAATGACGTAGTCTCAGTAGACCGGATGTCCAATGAATGCGATTACCGGAAGTCACTAACTGCGCATGCGCCACTAATATACGGCGCGCGATCACTATTTGGCAAACGGTGAGATCGCTATATGCATTTCGTAATATGTGGCGTGCGTTTCAACAAGATTATGAGCTCATTAAACAGGCAGGTATTTTTAAACCATGCACATCACGTTTTATTGGTGATTCATTATTTTGTTTTGCACTGATTGGTTTGAATGGTGGTGGGAGTGTCTTATTAATTGATATAAGGAGGAGTTATATGTTTTTTCTCCTCATGAGAGCAATGCATTTGATATAGATGTCTCTAGTCGCCATATCCCCTGATGAATCCTGCAAGGAGGAAACGCGTTGGGAAAGGGCCTTATCTACTCTGGAAATGACCAGATGCATACTTTATTAGGAGATGAATTTTGGAGCACATATCTCCATTCAAATGGGTGAGATCATTCCTTTTATATATACTGTCTCACACACGTTTGATTGAGTTTCAGACAAATGACTTACAAATAAGCGATGCTTACACTTGCATTTAGTTAGTCAATTTTTTGCTCTTGCAGTGCAGAGCAAACTATAAGTTGTCTGGTTTATATGTATATCTCCTATATTTTGTAGTCCCCATTGGACTTTACTCTCTGATTATATCATGTATCCTCACTGTTTGTTTGGAGGATGGTAATTGTCTGTGTGTCCCCTTTTTAACATTAGGTTTATTAAATGTTAAGTTTTACATCCCCATTTTTTTGCTGCTGTATATTAAAAGTGTAACTGCACTTTCATAAAACTTTTGACTAGTCATAGATACATGGCCGCAGTTTTTATCATTAGGGATCCAGGTGCTAAGAGCCCCATGATCGTTAAAACGAAGAAGCAGAAGAGCTCAGCTGAGAAATGCTCTCCTCTGAGACTGACGACAAGCTCGATACTAAGTCTTTGGAGGCCTCTGCCGTCTTTGGAGAAAGCAGTAGCTCAGCATTTTTACTCCGTCATTTTAGCAATCAGTGTTGGTCTCAGCACATGGACCTCCGACAATTAAAATGTCTGACACGTCGGTATGACATTTCAAAAGTTTTCTAAAAAGGGAGTCTGAAATGTGTAATTGTTAATCATATGCACAATTTTGACTATAACTCTGGTAAAATTTAATTTATAAAGAAACTCCGCTTCTTACTTCTGATGATTTTTTTTATACGTGTATGTAGAATTGTTACAGATGAAACAACCCTGAACCATTTGTTTCCACTGTAAATAGTCACATATTTAATCCATGGTGAGAGTGATTCATTATGGTTGAGAATCAAAGATGCAACTGGCAAGAAAACAAGGCTATAATACAATTAGGATACAATAGATAACACAAGGAGCTTTGTGCAACGCGTAGGATAACCAAGGCAGTGAAATCTGTAATTGTTTATTAGCATAAATCACAGTGAGCATTCACAATTCATATCAATTCTAATACACACACTGTATCACTCAGTCTATAGGTGAAAGCGAGTATCATGCGAGCGGAGTGCGATTTTTCTCAAGTAGCATCCGTATGACATCTGTATGACAGGCGTATGCAATCCACATGCAATGCATTTTAAATATCAGCTTTTACATACAGTACTTCTCTGTGTCATTTCAAGCTAGTTTACTAAATAATAAAGCAATTTTATATACAGATATAGATAGGTAGATAGATAGAATAAATAGCATAGATATCTTGAAGAAATTTAATGTCACAAGCCCCCTACATATAATAAACTAGCACCCTTCAGTGCCTTTCATGTGACACTAGAGGGTGTTCAGCCCTATTAAATAAACAAATAATTAATTTAAAAAAAATGGCATGGGGTCCCCCTTATTTTAAATAAGCAGCTGAGGGAAAGCAGACAGCTGTGAGCTGGTGTTATTATTCTGGGAAGGGGCTGGATCTTCCCAGACTATTAATAACAGCTCACAGCTGTCTGCATAGACTTTACTGGTTAATAAAAAGTCGGAAACAAAAAAAAATGACGTGAGGTCGGGGATCATCATGGGACGTCTATATTATGCCCCCATATGAATCTATGGAGCATCATATGGGGGCATAATACATGGACAGCATATGGGGCACAATACATGGGCAGCATATGGGGCACAATACATGGATAGCATATGGGGCAGAATATGGGGCACAATACATGGGCAGCATGTGGGGCATAATACATGGGGCAGCATATGGGGCACAATACATGGGCAGCATATGGGGCATAATATATGGGGCATAATGCATGGGCAGAATATGGGGCATAATACATGGGGCAGCATATGGGGCATAATACATGGGGCAGCATATGGGGCATAATATATGGGGCAGCATATGGGGCATAATACATGGGGCAGCATATGGGGCATAATATATGGGCAGCATATGGGGCATAATATATGGGGTAGCATATGGGGCATAATATATGGGGTAGCATATGGGGCATAATATATGGGGTAGCATATGGGGCATAATATATGGGGTAGCATATGGGGCATAATATATGGGGCAGCATATGGGGCATAATATATGGGGCAGCATATGGGGCTCCTGATTCAATATGGCTATTCAAAAACATTTAACCTACTTTAATTTTACTTTTATTGGTATCTATTTTTAATTTTGAAATTTACCAGTAGCTGCCTCATTTTCCACCCTAGGCTTATACTCGAGTCGATAAGTTTTCCCAGTTTTTTGTGGCAAAATTAGTGGGGTCGGCTTATACTCGAGTATATACGGTAATAAGATTCTCAACTAGCTCAAAGGAAGGTCAGGTTTTTAGCTTCTCTAATCAGCCAAACTGTTTTTTAGCTGTGCTAACATGCTTGCACACGGGTTTTCAAGGGTATTTTAACTATTCATTAGCCTTCTTACACAGTTAGCAAACACAAAGTACCATAGGAACACTGGAGTGATGGTTGTTGGAAATGGGCCTCTATACACCTATGAAGATATTGCACTACAAACCAGACGTTTGCAGCTAGAATAGTCATTTACCACATTAACAATGTCTAGAGTGTATTTCTGAATCATTTAATGTTAGCTTCATTGGAAAAAACTGTGCTTTTCTTTCAATAATAAGGAAATTTCTAAGTGACCCTAAACTTTTGAACGGTAGTGAAATTCATATGCTGCAGAACTCCTTTAAATTCTCATAATGTGCAGAAGCATTGCATGTTATAAAGGGCATTGTCCATGGTTTTTGGGCAGAGTAAAGTTTGTTCAATCTGATTCCTTACTGCCCCGTGTGAATATGTGATGTTACTGTTTATTAGACGTTGCCCATTTATTACTCTCTCTCTTAGTATGGTCTGGTTAATGAAGATACAGACTGTCTTAAAGTGGACTTGTCACTCGACATAAATATGTCATTTTTGAACCTGGTGTAAAAGCTTCTTTTTCCCTGAATCTGGAATTGTTCTTGTTTTAGTTCCTGTGCCTTTTAGTTACGGAGATATAGCCCTTTCCTCCCTCTATATAAATTTAGTGTTTTTAGCCAAAGAGACATGATCCTCAAAAAGACAACCATAAAGAAGAGTTGAGAATCACACCTAGCTGGCTAAAAAGATTTGATTTACATACATCTCAGGAAGGGAAAGGAACAGAAAATAAAAAAGAAAAACGTCTGATCCAGGAGAATGGTGGCATTTAGAACAGGTATTTAGGGCTCGTGACAGGTTCTCTTTAAAGCCTTAGTAGGTGTTCCTGTAGTAATACCTTAGGGAATACATGGCCATAAAAATAAAATCTTTACAGTGTACGACTATCACCTGCAGTATTTTATTCTATCCTCTACTTTGTTTTATAGGTTTTGATTCTTGGCACTTTTATACTAATCTAACGCCAAAACTCATAGCTCATCATCAACCAAACAAACCTACAAGTGTTCCCAGGGGGTAAGCAGAGAGATTTTTAAACTCAAAGGTTAAAGCCTTTAGTACAAAATATTGAGTTAAGCAGCAGGTTCTGTATAATGGATTAAATACCCTTCAGAAGGATGACTCATTGTAAAATGGCATTGATTTGTCAACACTCCACTAGGTATCGTTCATATCATTACAGTGGTTGAAGCAGAAATGGTGAAGTGGATATTAGTCATTATACTGACAAGGACACCGGACACTTCAATGTTTGGTGAATGAATTGATATTGTTAATGTAATCATTTAAATATATATTTCCTTATTATTACTAATATTAGAGTTTTGTCAGACTTTGTCACATACAGAACTAGAATTCTCTACCACTAGGAGCACTTCCGCTTTGTGGCCTTGATTCAGCAAAGTGATTCTGCGAGAATTCTGATGGCTCTGAAAAGTTTTTGCGGAACCTTGAGACTTTTGGAGTTATTATGCCACATTCACCCAGCTTCACCATAATGTGCCGAGCTGAGGTGGAAAAGGAAGTGGAAAAGGGCATGACACCACATTTCGCCTAAGGGCTTCTGCAGACGTCCATGGATCTCTGTCCAATCAAGGACCGCAAATAAACGGATTGGCCGGGGGTCTCCCGAACCACAGTGTGATAGCTTCATATATTTCTTTGAGGCTGACCCATGGTCTGTCCGTGAATTGAGGTTCATGATCAGACCTAGAATCAATGATGTCTGCATGAGCCCTACTTGATTACGAACTGCAGTGTACCTTACACCAAAAATCTTACTTAAAGGGGTTTTTCCAAGAACTGAGTACATTTTAATCAATAGATATTTGAATAATATATAAGTTGCACACCTGAATGTGTTTAAATAAAATGTTTCTGTCCCAAGTTAATCTTATAAATGTGCCCTTGCTATTACTGTGTAATAGCTGTGTTTGCTCGTACAGGAACATGGTCTGATCATACCACATCTCCTGGGCAGGGGAGGAACCAAAGATGAGTATACAGACAGGACAGCACAGGATCACAGCTGATTCTTTCTGTGAGGCAAAACATTTCACTGTTGTAATGTCTGCATTCTCTCTTTCGACTCCTCCCCTGGTCAGCAGCTGTGGTATGATCAGACCATGTTATGGTACGGTGAGACACAGCCATTACACTGTACACACCAGGTGTTATGATCTGCTACAAGCACTAAGGAAAGGTGGGAATTCTGTCCCTACAATAGGACTGAGCTGGATCCCTACGATGTAACGGGGAACCTGATCCTGCGACCAGACCCGCTAAAGTCCTCAGCTAGTCTGAACGAAGACCTATAGTTGCGAGGGAGGAATCCCTACAAGATCTAGGGACTGGGTGAAAAGGTGGACACCTCCTAACAGAAAGTGTAGCAGGGAATATAAAACAGAAAAACAAATACTAAGAGATCCTAAGATCAAGCAAAACTGACAGAGTAAGGCACCTAAGCACCCGGCTAGCTTAAGAGTAGATAATACAATGAAGTCCAGCAAAGCCAGAAGGGCGGAGCCAGACTAAATAGGGTAAAAAGGTCATGTGACCAGCAAACTGAAACAAAATCTAACAAGAGGGTTCTAACACCAGGCGCACATTTGTAAGATTATCTCAGCATAGGAACATTTTTTTAAACACATCCAATGGTGAAAATTATTATTATTCAAACATCTATTGATTAAAATGTTGATTAAAATGAACTTTGTTTGTGGGACAACCCCTTTAAGTCTCTGACTGGAGTAAGATTGGTGGCGAGGCACACAGACATACACGCCACTTGTTAGTTGGTCCTGATTCAATAACATTTTTAGGACATTTTTTTAAGGGTGAGGAGAGGGGTGTGTGTGGAGCTCCTGAGGATCCAGTCACCACAGAGTTACTGCACCTCAGCCATAGGTGTGGTACTTAGCTCTCAGGTAAGGAGGGGGGCACTACCAAGTACTTGGACATTTGCATCCAACATCACATGATCTGAGGCTTAGAGGAGGAGCCCCAGTTAGAGTGGGAAGGCAGTGTGACAGTTGGAGGAAAAGTAGTCAGTTGGAGCTCCGGAGAAGAGCTGAGAGGAGCTGTGGAGAAGCTGTGAGGAGTGGAAAGGAGCAGTTGTGAGGAGAGGAGCTCCTGAGGAGAAACAGAAGGGATCCTAGGGGCCAGGGAAGTGAGAAGTCCACCCGTGGCACCCGTATTCAGCCTGACCAGAGTCAGAAGGAAGAACCAAGTTGCAGTAGGGGACCGGCCCCAGATTAGTGGAGAATCTGTAAGACTCAGCTAGCAAACCAGAGGCTGTGGTACTGTATGTGTGTCACACTGTTACTGCATACAGGAGGTCCGGGGTCTATGCTGACCCTAAGCTGGGGTCCTGACTAATCCCTCTACCTGGAGGTACTGTTGATGGTACAGAGGTCCAGGCCGCCAGCGTAACCCTATCTCCTGCAAATCCCTGACCTTCAGTAATCTAGTCCTGAGAAGGACCCCGATCACAACACAGGGAACTGGAAGGTATATGCCTAAACACAGTAATAGACGAACGAGACAGTACAAGGGGTAAACTGAAATCCACCTTGCATACAAAACTCACACCGGAGATAAATGATAAAGCGAGGAGGGGAAAACACCACACCAGGTACTCTTCACTTCAGACTTCACAATACCACGATCCGCTCTGCTGGTCTGCATGAATGCTTTCACCGACACATTCCTAGCAGACTGGCAGGTATATGAAGGAATCTAATTACTGCAGAATTAACTGCAGCTGGGCGAGGCCGGACCTCGTCTAGCACAGAGAGTGAGAGAATTAACTCCCTCACTGCCGAAAAACACCAAGCACCAAAAACTCAGCTGCGCGAAGTCAGATTGTGTAATCGCGATGATCTTAGTGGCGACACACCCGTGACAATGTGCTACAGCTACATCCACACACATTCGCTGAAAAGGCAGCCACACAGGATCAAGGGGACCAGGAGGACGTAGCCCGAGTCGCCCGACAGGATCTGAGGCTGCTGGCTTGGGACACTATGTGTGAGGCGCAGGGCAGGAGGGAGTGAGCCAGTGCAGGGAGACAGCCAGAGAAAGGAACATAAGAAGGGAGTTCTGGCAAAGTGCACCCCAAACTACCTGAGAGCTGGCTGGACCAACGACCCGGAGGACACAGCACCCCGGCTGGGGATTTTAACCTAAGAACTGTGAGTAAAGTGAAAAGACTGCACCCTGCTGTGTCCTCAGACTCATTTACTGTGTCATCTGCCCTGCACTACAACCGTTACCATCATCTTTAACCCTATAACTGCCCTGGGGCCTAGCTCTGCCCGTGGAGAGCTGTAACATCTCTGCTGTGTCTCTGCTGTGTCTGCTGTGTGAATCGCAGCATCGGCCATCTTATTGCCGAACACCATGGGTGGCGTCACCAACTAATTCCCCTACAAACTACTCCATCATCATCTTTATTCCCTTTTACTTCATCTTTTTCATCTTTTTCATTTTTTTTATTGGACGCCCAGAGCCACGGACCGGGTCACTGCTGCAACTTCCCCAATAAAGAACCGTCCGGCCCGGTATCGAGTACCCCACGGCCCTTAGGGACGCTCCATGTGATCAAATATTATAATTTTGTCATTTTGATACTTTTGTTCGGCGCACCTGAAATTTTTTTTATATTTTATTAGTTGAGACAAATATGAAGGAAGTGATACCAAATATGTTAATTTTTTCTTTAGTTTTAAAATTACACTATTTGTTTTAAGGGAAAAGGTATGGATTTCCACTTCTTTATTTTTTTATATTTTAAATTTTGTTATTTTTAGTATACATTTTGTATTAGTCTATTTCTGAGACTTTAATCTGCAATCACTTGATTGTCTATACAATATGCTGCAATGTACTACGCCCTTATCTCTGTCATTCATGGGAGAAGACACATGGCAGAGATTAGGGCATCCAGTAAGCCCTGGCTGTCATGATGTGGTGCGGTGCGCATTGGGCACAGAAATAAATCCTTTCCCCCATTCCTAAACTTCTATGTGCCACTGTCGGGACTGTTGCGTTCAGAGCTAGCAGTGGTTACTCTTGGGTGTTGACTTTACAATTATGGACCTCATTTATCAAAACGGTCTAAAAGAAAGACAGCCTTTGTTGCCCACAGCAACCATTCACAGCTCAGCTTTAATTTTTTTAACAGGTCTAGTACAATGAAAGCGGCCCTGTGATTGGTTGTTATGGGCAACATAGAAAGTCTTTCTTTTAGACAGTTTTGATAAATCTGCCTCCATGTGTAAAAGTGTAAAATGTGTAAAAGTTTACACAAGTTTTCTGGCACAATTGGTTAATGAATTAGGTTCTTAAACTTTTCTCAGTAATGGCAGCCAGAACATAAAATATGAAATTTATGAAACTGTCTAAAAGAATAACTGTCCACAGCTTTCATTTTGTATTTTGCATTTTAAATATATCTCGCCGAATCAGATCTCTTGCTTTGCACTGATAAGGGGCAGTACCCAAAAACACGTGTCTGCAAAATGAGATTATGGTTTGTCTTTTATCCTAAGTCATGTGGCAAGGCTCATTAAAGGGCCAGTGTTCATTTTTAGGATTGCTGCTTCCAGTAGGTGGCGCTAGAGTTCAAGTCCAATTCCTCTCTGAAAAGGCAATTTACATATTTAATTTCCCAGAGGAGCATTGCATGGCCTATAAGGCTATATTCACATGTTGTGTTTTTGCTGCATTTTTAATGCAAATTAAAAGCTGCTTTTTACAATAATGCCAAAAGCTATGTGATTTCAGAAATTTCATGCACACACATTGTTTTTCTTTCCTGACTGAATTGGAATGCTGCTGCTTTCTTAGAACTACAGCATGTTACTTCTTTCAGCGTGTTTGCAGCGTTTTTCACCCATAGAAATCAATGAGTTAGTGCAGTGAAAACACAGAAAAAATTTTGCTTCAGTGTTTCCTGCATTTTTAGTGAAAAAAAAGCAGGTACAGCAGTATGTGAAACCCATTTATTTTTGTGATTTTCTAAATTTTAAACCAATTTAAACTTGGTCTCCTCACATGAGAAGGGCAATTAGGATTAGTACAGTTTAATTAAATTAGTGATGTGTAAGGGCCCCGTCTCACATAGCGAGATCGCTGCCGAGTCACAAGTTTTGTGACGCAACAGCAATCTCAGCAGCGATCTCGCTATGTCTGACACGTACCAGCGATCAGGCCCCTGCTGTGAATCGCTGGTCGTGTCAGAAATGCCTGGACTTTTTTTTATCGCTGGTCTCCCGCTGGCCAGCACGCATCGCTGCGTGTGACAGGCAGGAGACAAGCGATCTCCTGGTAACCAAGGTACACATCGGGTTTCCTGGCGCGGGGCTGTGCCTGGAAACACGATGTGTACCTTGGTTACCAGCTCCCTGCATCAGCGGGCTGGTATTCAACGTACACTGCGGGTAACTAAGCGACGTTACCCGCAGTGTCGCTGTCCCAGATCGCTACCTGTTTGGCAGCTCAGCAGTGATCATGTAGTGACACACAAGCGATCCTGACAATTTCATATCGTTGTCGAGATCGCTGGTGCCTCGATATGTGAGACGGGGCCCTAAAACTAAACATTGCCTGACCAATGTGTGAAATTGAACAATGCCTGACCAACTCAATGGCCCTGACCAATGTGTAAAAGTAAACAGTGTCCACCCTACAAAATGCATTGCCAATGACTTAGGTGTAAACTATTCCAGACCAATTCAATTCCCCCTGCTGTTGTTACATTTCTAATTGTGTATTTTTTATGATTTCATGAACGTTTTTGTTCAGAATAGTCACTATTTTTTCCAGACATACAAATCTTTTTCCACTAATTTGATCAATTTGTCCTTTTTTCCAAAAATGTTTTATGGTGTCACATATGACTTGCATTGGTGACCTAACAGCTTGTGTTGTTCATGTTTTTATGGTAGAAGTAAAGTTGAACTTTGGAATCTTGAAAAACGCAGCAAAAAATGCAGGAAAAAAAACCCCAGCAAAACCTGCTTTTTGTCTGTAGCTTTTTTCCTGCCAAGAGATCAGGTTTTGACTGCAGAAAAAAGCAGCAAAAACAGCAATGTGTGAACATAACCTAAGCCTCCTCACACTGGCATGTCACTCTCTGCAACAAGAGATGTTGCTCTTTAACCCCTTCATGACGATTTTCCATTTTTACCTCCCCTTCTTTCAACTTTTTTGTTTTTCTGGCGATATAGATATATGAGGGCATATTTTTCGTTATACTTTTGAATGACACCATTCAATCTGCCACAAAGTATACTGGAAAACAGGAAAAAAATATTTTTTGTGCCCTGAGATGACATTTTCATTGATTCCAAGTAGGCATAGATACAATGTTTTGATCGCCTGTTATTGCATTTTATTGCAATGTGACAGCAGCCAAAAAATACCTTAATTTTGCCTTTTGATTTTTTCCTCGCTACACTGTTTACCGATCAAATTCATTTACTTTATAGTTTGATAGATAACACTTTAACACATGTAGTGATACCAAATATTGTTTTATTTTTAATGGTGCTAAAGGGGGATGATTTATAACTTTTGTGGCTTTTTTTTTAAAATATTTTTACAACTTTTTTTTTACTTTTTACTGTATTTGTTAGTCCCCCCCACAGGAACTTGAAGCTGCGATCGTGTAATCAATTGTGCTATGTAGGGCTCATACTCACTGGCTGGAAAAAAATCGGTCCATTTTCTGCAGGAAAAAAACGGTACATTTGTTGTAAAAAGGCATGCGATTTTGATGCGATTTTAAATCGCACCATGCGTTTTCCATCAGTTTTCCATCAGTTTTCCATCTGTATGCAATGCGATTTTAACATGAAGTTTTACATAGAGCAGTTATCTCTATGTAAAAAGTCATGTAAAAATCACATTGTAAAAAAAAATGTACACAAAAAGCAAATAATTATATATATATATATATATATATATGTATATATATATATATATATATATATATATATATACATATATATGTATATATATATATATACATATATACATATGTATAATATATATAGGTCATACACTTCTACATAGTATAATAGCCGCTAATTCATCCCTGGCTATACTGTAAAATCACACTGACAGCTTTAATAAAGAATAGAAACAATACATTGTAACATTTCCAGGGGATATAGCTCTAGGATCGCTGTCTGGGTAGACAGAATGGCACGAAAACAGTTCATTCAGACAGCAGTTCTGGTGTAAAACTGGCCGCAACCAGCTTTATTAAAGTCCACAGCCAACAGATAAAAATAAAGCATAAACAGAAAACCTAGGCTTGTCTAGCCACTAACTACACATAGATCGATTTCCCTGTTTATCCGGGTCCAGACTCTACCAGTCTGTGCCCAAAACAACACATATGATATATGTTACCAGTATGGAGTGTCACAGATACTCCTCCTTGTGTCTGAAGGCCCCTTCAGCGTCCAGACTTGAGAGAGATCCACTCCTATTCAGCCGCTATTCGCACGGATTCTCACTGAGACTACTCCTGTGTCCGGGGTACTTCCTGCACCCAGACTGAGATAGCTCAAACTCCTGGAGACGCTTCTTGTGCCGGGACACCTTCCTGTGTCCAGACTGAGCGTGCTCCCACTCCTGGAGACTGCTTCTTGTGCCGGGACACCTTCCTGTGTCCAGACTAAGCCAGCTCTCTGATTGTGTTTGCAGACACCTACTTCTGGTCTCCTAATTAACACCTGAGTAGTTTCAGGCCTGAGCTGCAAGTGTGTAATGAATGTAAGGTGTAGTGACCTTTCTCTACCACTAGGTTTACAAAGCCACACATTTCCCTTATACCTAGGTGAAATGTACACCCCATTCAACACATATTCCTTCACTGTCTCACATATCCCCTCCCTCTTCTCCAGACCGGAGGGCTGGTCATCCAGACCGGAGGGCTGGTTAACAATCCAACAGAGACAGTGAACTCTGGACTAGTCATGGCCCTCATCAGCTTCATCTTCACCACTGTCATTTGTATCTTCACCTGAGTCATAGCCAACATCAGCTTTCTCTTCATCTGAAGCATCCGTACTACCCTGTACCCTCCCAGGCCTATGCTCTCTGTGGGCCTCGGGTATCCTGCACGGTTTCATCTTGACCTTAGGGCCGGACTCAGTTTCGATATAGTGCCTGGCCAGAGAAGCACGACCCGGCACATCAGAACACTTCTGCTGACTCTTCCTCAGAATCTCACGTACCTCCTGTTCCTGGTGCACTGACTATGTGTCACCAACTATCACAGAAGGTATAGGGGGTTTTTCACTTTTCTCCAGTTCCCCTTGAACCTTCTTTACTTCATTGAGCTTCTCCAGAAGATGCTCATGGCTCTCATCACGCTCCTTCATCACAGTTTGGAGTTTTCTCCGAGAAGCAATCAATTCATCTTGTACCCGTTGGACGTCCTTCATGTCCTCAGCCCCTTCTTCAGGCTCTTCTGGTAGGACATGCTCAGAAGCCCCACCGTCAGTCTTACATTCTACTTCTTCATTCACATCATTATGGTCACCAATATCTCCATTTATTCCAGCTTTCAAGTTCTCCTTGATAGCTGCATCTGTATACTCAGAACCCGCCGGATTCTTCTCTTCCACCACGTTCTGCATCCCGTCTGAGCTCCCGTGTGTCTGCAGCGGCAACTGAGTGACACACCGCTTTTCCCATTTATTGGGACGTGGCTCCGATGTAGACTCCATGAAAGTGCGCTTGAGCTCACCAATGCCAGCTACTATTCCGGACCGTAACCCGTCCACGCCGCTGTCTTCGGCAGAAACAGATTCCTGGACAGAGTCAGTCCCCATATCTTCAGTCTTGTTCCTCACAGCTTCACTTGAAACCTCAGCTTCTGATGAGGCATCTGGCTTGGTGACCACCACTTCCATGGCTTTTTCCACCTCTGCAGCATTACCTTCAGAGTCCTGGGCATGATGCAGCTCCATACCATACATTGATAACTTCTCCTCTACAACAGCATCCACTTGTGCTGTGTTCAGTTTCAGAGTCCTGCCTTTAAAGCTCAGCTCTCCTTTCACCTTAGTCTTCGCCAGGGAACCGGCCAACTGTAAAACATCTTCAGATGCCATCTTCTGTCTGGCTGTAAGGTCAGCATCAGCTTTCTTCTCAGGACTCTCAACCTCCTCTGCTACCATGCCTTCCTCATTTGCACTGGTTGCTTTATGGTCATCAGATGATTCACTATCACTATCACTATCCCTGTCTGACCCCTTTTTCTCAGCCACATCCGGGTCACTTTCAGGGTTATACCCTTCATTTTCATTCACATCCTGCTCACTGTCAGGGTTATACAATTCATTTTCATTCACATCCTGATCTGGAACCTTAGTTAACATGTCATCCACAACATTAACTTCACCATCTGGTCCCTCAAGTATGTGACTATGTGACAACCCCAGCACTATACTTCTATATAGCTCAGGTACTAGGAGCTGACTCACGACCTCTCCCTGGACTTCAGTGTCCCTATACAATAGGTTATTGTTCATGGCAGCATGAGGAAACCTCTCCTCAGAGCCAGGCTCTTGGGAAACCTCATTTAGAACATTTATATTTTCCTGTGCCATTTTAAGAGAGGGGTCTCGCCACTGCTCACTCTCAAAATTGTCACAGGACACAGGTAAGTCAGGGACACTCGGTTCCCGAGAACCACCATCCTCGTCTCCCAACATCACCTGCAAAGGAATTTCATCACTATCACAGTCATCATTATTATCAATATCATTATCATGACTATGATCAGTATCATCATCACTATCATGATCATCATCACTATCATTATCAGCATCAGCATCATTATCATGGTCATCATCATTATCATGATCATCATCACCATCATCATTATCATTATCATCATCATTATCATGGTCATCATCATTATCATGATCATCATCATCATCATCATTATCATTATCATCATCACATAAGTTTAACGGCCCACTAGCATTGTGTTCCGCCCCTCGGGACTGCGCACCCTCAGTAGGAGCTTCATCACACTGTCCATCAGAAACATTTTTCCCCCAGAGATCCCTAGATCGGGGAAAGTCATCACCCAATATGACGGGGTGCACCAGGTTCTTCACTACCCCCACTTCATATGAAACCTCCCCGAGTTTGGGGACCAAGTCCACGGCAGTCTCTGGGTAGACTGGTGTCTCCATGGATGCACACCATACTCAGGTGCTTATCAGGGATGAAGTCCCTATCAATCAGGCTGTCACATACGGAAGTCACTGGACTCTCTGAGTCCAAGAGGGCCTGTGCTGGGCAGTCATTTACAACCACCGGGGACCCCTGTGGTCCAGTCTCTTCGGCTGAGGTGGACACACACACAGGTTCTGCGCAGAGAGAGAGGGATCTGCCAACATCACAACACATAGGCTCCCCCTCTATTGGACAGTTGGCTGCAATTTCACGCCAGCTCCAACACTGTCCATCACACTCTCCCACCCACATGTCCCCTACAGCTGGAACGCTCTTACCGCGAGAGTTCAGCGTCCGGGAACTCTGAAGTGACGACCTCTCAGACGGCTGTACCTCAGGAGGACATGCTCGGGTGTAGCGGTTCACTATCACCTTTTCAACTCCATAATCATGTTTGTTGACTGCAGACTCCCAACCGCATCTCCAGTCATGAACTCCCCTGGCACGGGCTGTCACCGTAACACCCAGCCGGGTAAGAATCTCCGCTTTCAGCTTGCCATAGTCTTGGCTGTCCTGCTCGCTCAGGTCAGCATATGCCCTTTGGGCTCTCCAATCAGATAGGATGCGACCATCATGGCCCATTCAGATAGGGGCAGATTCTCCTTCTCTGCCAATCTCTCAAACCTAGTGAGATATACTTCCACATCATCACGAGGTGTCATCTTTTTCAGGGACCGTCTTACCGCCTTCTTTACAGCGGACAATGCAGGTGACTTTGCAACATTACTTTGGGACGATGCGCCACAAGTCTTTTGTTGTGCTGCAACCTGCTCAAAAAACAACCGGTTATTCTCCTGCTACTGCTACAGGAATTGCTGCTGGGCCTGCTGCATGCGCTGCTGGTGCTGCAGGCGCTGCTGCTCCATGCTCTGCTGCATGCTTCGCTAGGCCTGGGCCAGGTACTCAATGAGCTCCTCCATACTGCCGGACTTATCTGTCTCAACCACGGCAGTCTTATGTTGCACATTAACTTGCGCCATTTGTTCAAACAGCGCCTCCATGCTGTCATCCATGCTGTCAGACTTCTCTGTCTTAACAACGGCAGTCTTCACTCAAGACATACACACTCTACAGTCTTTTCCATAGAAAAATTCAGCTCTGCTGTGCAGACACTTTTTTTTTTTTTTTTCTTTTTCTCTGCAAACTCTATTAGGGCCACTGTCTCTTTAAGACTGCTCCAATAGACGTTTCTCTTTGCTGCTGCACACTCCACAGTCTTTTCCACAACAAGTTCAGCTTTGCTGTGCAGACACACTTTTTTTTTTTCTTTTGCAAACTCTATTAGGGCTACTGTCTCTTTAAGACTGCTCCAATCAGACGTTTTTGCTGACACACTTTTTTTTTTCTCTGCTGCTACTTCAACAGACTTCACCTTTATTGCTGTCTCTAAGCCACTGTGCTGCACGCACATTCCAGCACCAATTGTATCAGCCACTGTGCTGCCCCAGCATTCTCCGCCAATTGTAGCATTTCCAGGGGATATAGCTCTAGGATCGCTGTCTGGGTAGACAGAATGGCACGAAAACAGTTCATTCAGACAGCAGTTCTGGTGTAAAACTGGCCGCAACCAGCTTTATTAAAGTCCACAGCCAACAGATAAAAATAAAGCATAAACAGAAAACCTAGGCTTGTCTAGCCACTAACTACACATAGATCGATTTCCCTGTTTATCCGGGTCCAGACTCTACCAGTCTGTGCCCAAAACAACACATATTATATATGTTACCAGTATGGAGTTTCACAGATACTCCTCCTTGTGTCTGAAGGCCCCTTCAGCGTCCAGACTTGAGAGAGATCCACTCCTATTCAGCCGCTATTCGCACGGATTCTCACTGAGACTACTCCTGTGTCCGGGTACTTCCTGCACCCAGACTGAGATAGCTCAAACTCCTGGAGACGCTTCTTGTGCCGGGACACCTTCCTGTGTCCAGACTGAGCGTGCTCCCACTCCTGGAGACTGCTTCTTGTGCCGGGACACCTTCCTGTGTCCAGACTAAGCCAGCTCTCTGATTGTGTTTGCAGACACCTACTTCTGGTCTCCTAATTAACACCTGAGTAGTTTCAGGCCTGAGCTGCAAGTGTGTAATGAATGTAAGGTGTAGTGACCTTTCTCTACCACTAGGTTTACAAAGCCACACATTTCCCTTATACCTAGGTGAAATGTACACCCCATTCAACACATATTCCTTCACTGTCTCACAACATATACACACATAGAATACATATATATATATATGTAATTGTGACATATATATATACATATATTTATAGTTCATACACTTCTACATACTGTAATAGCTGCTAATTCAATTGCCGGCTTTTGTGAAATCACAAAAGCCGACATGAAATGATACATTGTTTAGACACAGTTAACCATGTCATTTCATGTATTTTGATATATGGTTTTAACTTACAATTACATAAGTGTATGTGTGCAAAATTTCAGACATGTAGGGGTTAATTAAAGGTGTAAATTCGTTGAAAAAAAATGCGTGGGCTCCCGCTGTATTTTCTCCACCAGACAGACAAAGCAAGCGAGTGGGGGCAGATAATAATAGCCTAGGGAGGGTACATTTTTTTTGTGCCCCCCCTGGCTACTAACATCTGCCCCCAGACACCCCAGAAAGGGCAAATCTCTAATTAGATTCGCCCTTTCTGGCACTTTGCCCGTCTATTCCCATTGCCCTGTAGCGGTGGCGAATGGGTTAATAAGGGGTTAAAGCCACCTTGCAATTGAAAGGTCACTTTAAGCCAGTTTAATAATTGAGAGCTGTCAATTAGACAACTATCAATTATTAATCCTATTGAAGGAAATAAAAAAAACACACACACTTTAAGAATAAATAATTTTAATGAAATAAAAACACATTTTTTTGACCATCTTTTATTTAACTCTTAATCCCTGCGAAGCCCTTGATCTCCTATAATAAAGAAAAAATAATAAAACAACATTATTCTTACCTATTCCGCCGATCTGTCACGTCCCACGCTGTAATCCTTCAAAAAGGGTTAACTAGCAATCAGCTAAGCAGCGCAAGTAATTCTGCCTGCTCAGCTGAAAGCTCCTGAATGAATGAGCTCCTCTCCTGCCGACAGAAGAGGATGTGATTAATGAATGAAGCTTAATTGATTGTGTCCCACTTTCACTTTAGGTCAGGTCACTGAAGTGAAAGTGGCAATAAATCAATTAAGCTCCACTCATTAATCACTTCCTCTCCTTTCGCTGGGAGAGGAAGTTATTCATTCAGGGTGTTACAGCTCAGAAGGCAGCATTAGCTGCCTGCTAGCTGTAACCTATTAACCCTTTCTGATGGATTACAGCGTGGGACCTGACTGTGCATCGGATTGGTAAGAATAATTTTGCTTTTTTATTTTATTTTTATTACAGGAAATGGTTTTAGCAGGAAAATAAAATATGGTCAAAAACTGTGTGATTATTTAATTAAACTTCTTTTTTATTAAACTGTGTGTGTTTGATTTTTCTTTCATACAATAGGATTAATAATTGATAGTTGTCTAATTGACAGCTCTCAATTATTAACCTGGCTAAAAGTGACCTTTCAATAGCAAGGTGGCTTTAACCCCTTATTAACCCATTCGCCACCGCTACAGGGCAATGGGAATAGACGGGCAAAGTGCCAGAAAGGGCGAATCTAATTAGAGATTTGACCTTTCTGGGGTGTCTGGGGGCAGATGTTAGTAGCCAGGGGGGTACAAAAAAAAAAGTACCCTCCCTAGGCTATTATTATCTGCCCCCACTCGCTTGCTTTGTCTGTCTGGTGGAGAAAATACAGCGGGAGCCCACGCATTTTTTTTCAACGAATTTACACCTTTAATTAACCCCTACATGTCTGAAATTTTGCACACATACACTTATGTAATTGTAAGTTAAAACCATATATCAAAATACATGAAATGACATGGTTAACTGTGTGTAAACAATGTATCATTTCATGTCGGCTTCTGTGATTTCACAAAAGCCGGCAATTGAATTAGCGGCTATTACAGTATGTAGAAGTGTATGAACTATAAATATATATATATGTCACAATGACATGTATATATATATATATATATATATATATATATATATGTATTCTATGTGTATGTATCTAGTGTTTTGTGAGCTGTCAGTGTGATTTTACAGTAGCCGGGGATGAATTGCCGGCTTTTCAAAGGAGACTGGTGCATATAAATCGGACAGCACTTGCATGGTGCGAGTGCTGTGCGTTTTTTAATCGCACCCATTGACTTGCATTGGCGATTATCATCCCAAAATCGCATCAAATCGCAGCATGCTGCGATTTTTTTCTCACACGAATTTCTGATGAGAAAAAAATCGCAAATGAGAACTCACCTATTGAATAACATTGGTCAGATTTGAATCTGATTTTTTTTCATCTGATTATCATCCGTTTTCGGCGCCAGTGAGTATGAGCCCGTATAGTGAAAATCACAATCTCCTATGAACGCCAGCCATGGTCTGGATTTCACAGGAGGATCGCAATTACAGTGACGGGGGTAATCAGCAGACCCCTGTGGCTGTCATGACAACCCATCGGCGCCCCGCGATCAAGTCACTATTGCACCAATGGGAGAGTGGAAAATGCCGCTGTCAGACATTGAAAAGCAAGGACAAAACATATGACGTACATGATTTGGATCTCTGTAAATGGAGATATAATCAAAATCAAGAAAACAATCATCCCAGAATTGGGAAACTAGATAAAAAAAATAATAGAAAGGAATTCAACAATGGACAAACACGCAATACCTTTTTCTTTAAAATTTAAAATACTTCATTTAATTGGGTCCACTCATTCTGACACCATAGAACTAGCAATTACCTTTATGAATGGTGTACTGTAAAGTAGTTATATCTATTAGCATATATGACTATCAGGCAGTGTTAACCTTAGCAATCATTTACATTCCTTCATGTCATCACTGGACACACAATAGTAATTTGTCTTAAAGGAATCTGTCACATTGTACATGCAGTCTGATCTGGAGACAGAATGGTCTAAAGAAGGAGAAGATGAGTAGAATGATAAATAGATTTCTTGAAACAGATTCAGTAAAACTCGTATTTTATTCTTTGAAATCCCTGGTGTTTGCATGTACATGTGTCCAGTGGGCGGTCTTACTTGTGATTGACATGATGTCTCCGTGTACATTCCTACAGAGAAGACTGTCCAGTCACTTAGTAGGACCGCCCACTGGACTCACAAGTATACAAACATCATGGATTTCAATGAATAAAATACAAGTTTTTCTTAAACTTCCAACACAAAAAGGTTTATCAATTTGATCATCTCCTCCTGCTCTGCAATATCCGCCGTGCAGATCAGATACCATTTTCAATATTGCAGGTTCCCTTTAACGTGTAACCATCGTTTCCATTTTTATTCCATAAATCAATAATACACAACAAAATGAAACAATCTGTAATATATCTTATCAGAGAAATCGGCTTCTTTCTCCCCCAGGCCTGATCATTCATTCTCAAACTTCTCAATTCATAGATAAAATCTGACATTCTGCCATCAGACATTCCCATCACTGAGATAGATGACAGTTGCTGCTGATGAACGTCTATGCAGCTGGGGAGGAGCTCTGCCTTTATCTCCTCCCTCTTACTTCCCTCTACATAGAAGTATCAGTAGTAATCATCATCTCCCATCTCAGTAATGTAACAATCTGTCTTCACTGAATACAGATTTTACCTGTAAATTGAACATTCTAAAAAATAATCAGTCCTGGCAGAGAAAGAAGAAGATTTTTCTGATAACATATGATAACATATATTACAAAGTTTCTTATTTTCACATGTGTTATTAATTTATTAAAATTAAAATGGCGGGTACTCTTTAAATATTCACTGTCTCTTGCTAATTATCACAGGCATGTCACTAAGGCATGACCTACCATGAATATATAAGAATGTTGTCATTATGGATTGTGTCAGGAATGCTAGCTCCTAACCTGAGCTCCTTGCGCTTCTGGGCAGGCTTCGGCTCTCCGGGGGTCACCCGTCGCCCTTCACGGGCCATGGGGGGTGGGGGTGTCACCTCCAGGGGGCGGAGCTTGTTCAGTCCAGATGTTACAGTTTAGGAGATACCCTCTTAGCATCGCTGAGAGGCAGAATGCCGCTGCTCCCAGCGATTATGCTGTCTGGTGACTCTGGGACGCCGGATCCCCAGAAGTAGCTGCTGCAAGTGGGTTCTGAACGTCATACCTGCTGGGGTAGTCAGATGGTGGGAGGTTCCCTCCAGTCTTTTCTCCCCTCCTCCAGTGTCTGTAGTTTGGGGGGTGGAGATTGGGGCGATCCCCCAGCAGATTTAAACCTGCCAGTTCCTCCTTTTGCTGATTATTTTCAGTGCTGGTGAGTGGTTAAGATCAGTTTTGCTTCTGGGGGGGATCATGCATTGGTGGCTGTGATCGGTATTTCATTGTTCCTGCAGACGCACTGCAGGTTTTTCGGTTCTGGTATGTTTGCCATGTCTACTGTTTGTGTGTCCAGTCACCAGACGCCGTGCTGCTCCCCGCCTGGGAAGGGCTCTGCTAAAATTTCCCCTTGCCACAACCGGAAGGCGGATGAAGAGTATACCCGGCCCTCAAGGTCGTGCGTCAGTGTGATGGCTAGCGCTAAGTGTGACTGAAACACTGCTTTTGCTGGCTAGCAGTTGGCCATTTCACCATCACGCAGCATTACAGATTGTGAATCACTTCCCTGAATCACATATTGGAGCAGTGCTAAACAGAGATGAGCGAACCCGAATCTAACGTCCTGTGCTGAACTCCAAACACGGACTTGTGGAAGTCCGTTTTAGTGTTCGGAGTTCTTATGGAGAGCAAGACAGAGACTTTTGCAGCCCCCTATCCCTTACTACGACCATTTTACAGCACCAAAATTTGGGTCCCCATTGACTTCTATAGGGTTCTAGTCAAGTTCGGGTACAGTTCTGGCTTGAACCTGGGGCAGCACGGTGGCTCAGTGGATAGCATTGCAGCGCTGGAGTCCTGGATTCGAATCCCACCAAGGACAACATCTGCAAGGAGTTTGTATGTTCTCCACGTGTTTGCGTGGGTTTCCTCTGGGTACTCCGGTTTCCTCCCACACTCCAAAAAAACATACTGATAGGGAATCTAGATTGTGAGCCCCATCAGGGACAGCAACGATAATGTGTGCAAACTGTAAAGCGCTGCAGAATATGTTAGCGCTATATAAAAATAAAGATTATTATTATTATAACCTGATGAACCCGAACTTCCACGGATCCATTCATCTCTAGTGCTAAACTTTACCCAGCCCCAACTGGTTCAGTTCACTTCTGACTCAAAAGTTATAGCTTTGCATAATATATACAGTGTTGGTTCTGGTGAAAATAAAACTTTCTACTATAACGATTCATTGGGGAGACCTTCAGATTCCCTAATGGACATTATTTTTACTAGTGGAAATTGCTAAGTAATGTAATGCTTCCATGGTGAAGATAAAAAAATTAGCATACTGGGAAGACTAAACAAAAAAAGGTCCATATTTTTGTAACTATATGGAGGATTTAAATAAGGAAAACAGCAGAACAATCAGGAGGCATAATGAATAAAATAAGAGCAAAACCTGACCTCTCCTGTCCTGAAGAGAGGTTGTGCATTAGTTAAATAAAGCCTCTCTGCCTTGCTAATATTGCCCAGAAAGAGAAAGTTGAACTGTTTTACAAGGCAGGATTTGAAAAAATTAAGTAAAAAAAACAAACAACTATCTATTTGACTATTTGACACTAAATCATGCAATAGTCATATATAGTTTAACATGTACAAATTTCACAAGTGTTATTTTAAACTGAATGATTCTTCAAATACCATGCAAGTTAGACTTGGTCAAAGTCACATGTATTCTTATGGGAATGGTGAGCAGCTGCAAGAACAGTTCAATGCAACTTATCCAGGAAGAAAACAAGAAATCTGGAGAAGGCAAGTGCAAGCCTGCTAAATTTCTCCTCCATTACCTATCGAGATGCTCAAGCATTTTCTATACATAATCGCACAAACTGATATTAGTGCTGTTAGGTCTGGTAATGAACCGGCACATTGTCTGTCATTTAACACAGCCAGGGTTTCTGGACAGTCTGTTAAAGGGAATCTGTCAGCAGGTTTTTGCTATTTAAACTGAGAGTAGCATAATATACGAGACCTTGATTCCAGGGATGTGTCACTTATTAGGCTGCGTGTTGTAGCTTCAATGTAAACATTGTTTTATCGGCAAGAGATTATCAATGCCAGGACTACAGCTCATGTGACCAGCAGTCAGGCTAATCTGGGTAACCCCGCCCCCACCACTGATTGGCAGCTTGCTGACAATACACAGTGTACACAGGAAGCTGTCAATCAGTGGTGTGGGCGGGGTTATACACAGAGCAGAAGACTTAGCTCTGCTTCATCTACATCAGATAAACCAGGTATTCTATGAAAACTATCCCAAGCCTGAAATCAGGCTTTCTTACTATATGCTATGCTGCTCTCAGATTATAAAGCAAAACCCTGCTGACAGATTCCTTTTAAAATCAATTACATTTTTCCCCTGTCTGCAAAACAAAAAATGATACATTGGTGATTTTTTGGAAGTTGTAGAACTTATCATTTTTTTATAGTTCACAGTGAATGCTGCTCATATGTTCATTGTGAGCAATAGACATATACAGTACAGACCAAAAGTATGGACACACCTTCTCATTCAAAGATTCTTCTGTATTTTCATGACTATTAAAATTGTAGAATCACACTGAAGGCATCAAAACTATGAATTAACACATGTGGAATTATACATTACACTTTACAAAAAAGTGTGAAACAACTGAAAATATGTCTTATATTCTAGGTTCTTCAAAGTAGCCACCTTTTGCTTTGATTACTGCTTTGCACGCAGAAAAGGTGAACCGATGGACTCTACATGCCTAGTTCCCACCGTGAAGCATGGAGGAGGTGGTGTGATGATGTGGGGGTGCTTTGCTGGTGACACTGTTCGGGATTTATTCAAAATTGAAGCGGTGAGCGGTCCAGCTCACCCCAAACCATCTCGATTGGGTCCAGGTCTGGTGACTGTGGAGGCCAGGTCATCTGGCGTAGCACCACAACACTCTCCTTCTTGGTCAAATAGCCCTTACACAGTCTGGAGGTGTGTTTGGGGTCATTGTCCTGTTGAAAAATAAACAATGGTCCAACTAAACGCAAACCGGATGGAATAGCATGCTGCTGCAAGATGCTGTGGTAGCCATACTGGTTCACTATGCCTTCAATTTTGAATAAATCCCCAACAGTGTCACCAGCAAAGCACCCCCACACCATCACACCACCTCCTCCATGCTTCACGGTGGGAACCGGGCATGTAGAGTCCATCCGTTCACCTTTTCTGCGTGCAAAGCAGTAATCAAAGCAAAAGGTGGCTACTTTGAAGAACCTAGAATATAAGACATATTTTCAGTTGTTTCACACTTTTTTGTAAAGTGTAATGTATAATTCCACATGTGTTAATTCAGAGTTTTGATGCCTTCAGTGTGATTCTACAATTTTCACAGTCATGAAAATACAGAAAAATCGTTGAATGAGAAGTTGTGTCCAAACTTTTGGTCTGTACTGTATAACTTAAAATCATAGAATCATAGAATAGTAGAGTTGGAAGGGACCTCCTGGGCCATCTGGTCCAACCCCCTGCTCAAAGCAGGATTCTCTAAATCATCCCAGACACTTAAAATCTTAATGATTCATTTTGGATAAGTTGATTAATATCAAGGTAGCAACAATGAACACAGATGATTGGGATATTCTATTCTACGGATTCACCATATCCACTAATGCTTTATATCTTCACTATATCTACTACAGCTGTTTAGCAATGCAGCATTATCGCTTGCGCCTCCTAGTCCTGCAGATTCCTATACATTATCACGTTCTGCTTCAGTATATGAATATCACGGCTCATGCTCATCAGCGTTTAAATCGGACAAATGCAATCCAATAAAAAATCATATTACACTCTGACTAATGTTATTCACTTTTCTGGATCAACATCGGAGCGATGTTTTAAATGCAGATGAGCGCGAGCCCTAACAATGATAATATACAATTAGTATAAATACTAAAAAAGGTATTACATACCCAGCGTCAGAGCTATTTCCACACAGTAAAGGGTCTTTTGTTCCATTCTTTATGTAGATATTTTCTTTAAAATATAAAAGAAAATGTTTTTGTATCATAGGCATAGAATAAATGAACACATACAATAAACTACACACTTAAAAACAAAAGACATGATCTTATAAAGCTTTGCTAGAGACGTCACAAATATTTACATTTTTCTAAATCAATACATTGTTAAACACAACTGTTTCCAATAGATATGTGCAAAATGTCATCAAAGTGAAAGGGCATACTGTCTGCGGATAGGTGATATACTGTGCATTGTTTATAGAATCCTACAGAATTTCTTCATCATCAATAATCTCTTTCATATAGGAGCCCTTATGAAGCCACTGATTATGCCAGCGTAAGTAACAAGCCAGAAGGGAGGGCGCTAAGCGATATATTGCTCATCACTTGTCTCAGTCACAGCATAAAGTATATATTGTAGCAAAGCCAGGTAGGCTAAGGTTAACCCCTTAGTGACAGAGCCAATTTGGTACTTAATGAACAAGCCAATTTTTACAATTCTGACCACTGTCACTTTATGAGGTTAAAGCTCTGGAACACTTCAACGTATCCCACCATAGGCATACCCACCGTGGGGCAGGGGGGGCGAAGTGCCCCCCCCTAGAAGCAGGGGCACAGTCCGGCACACAATGAAAGAGAGCGGAGAGAGCAGCACAATGCCGGCTCCCTCTGCCACAGATTGCAGTGCCTGTCTGTGTGCGGCAGTGCACGGAGCTGCTCTCACCAGAGGAGCTTCCTCCTTCCTTCCTTCCTGGCTGCAGCAGCTGTAGTTTCACTTTCTGCCCAGGCTCTGGTTGTCTCAGCCACACTGGGTCCTAGTGCCCTCTGTGTGCAGACACTGGACACTTCCTGCTCCTGCCTCAGTCACTGCCTGCAAGCTTCATTGGTAAGTGGGGATGGAATTTAATAAATTCACTCAGCTCACGCATGTGATGGTCACTGTGGGGGAATGTGAGAGGATGGGGGTATTGTGGGGGAGGGGTACAGGGCACTGGGGATGAATGTAAGAGGATGGGGGTATTGTGGGGGCTAGGGCACTGGGGGGTTATTATGAGAGAATGGGGGTATTGTGGGGGAGGGGTACAGGGCACTGGGGTGAATGTAAGAGGATGGGGGTATTGTGGGGGCTAGGGCACTGGGGGGGTTAATGTGAGAGGATGGGGTATTGTGGGGGCTAGGGCACGGGGGGTTAATGTGAGAGGATGGGGATATTGTGGGGGCTGAAGTGGGGGAGGGGCAACAGGGCACTGGTTGGTGAATGTGAGAGGATGGGGATATTGTGGGGGCTGGCGCACAGGGGTTGATGTGAGAGGATGGGGTATTGTGAGGGAGGGTGGACAGGTCACTGGGGTTGAATGTAAGAGGATGGGGGTATTGTGGGGCTAGGGCACTGGGGGTTTACTGTGAGAGGATGGGGGTATTGTGGGGACTGAAGCGGGGAGGGGCAACAGAGCACTGAGGGGTGCATGTGAGAGGATGGGGGTATTGTGGGGTCAGTGGGACAGAACACTAAGGGGTGCATGTGAGACGATGGGCTGTTGGGGTGTGGGTGGGGGACAGAGGAGGTAGGGGGCTTTTTTTTACTTGTGAGCTCCTTAATACTTTAAAAATAGATTAATATTTGCGTATTATTATAACAAGGGCACAGACAGACGGCCGTATAAGTCATGCGAGGATCGCACTGCAATCCTCGGACTTGCTGGTACCGCTCCTGACATGAGCGTGACTGCCATGTATAATATATGGTATATACAGCGTAGTGTCGCATACACTGCTGTATTATACAATATACAACAGTTATAATGCTCCATACCTAATATGCAGGATAATGTACAGTGTATATGATGTAACGTGTATAAGATGCGACATTGGCTTGCCCCCCTAGTTTTGATCCTGGGTACGCCCATGTATCCCACTGATTCTGAGATTGTTTTTTCATGGCATATTGTACTTCATGTTAGTGGTAAAATTTCATCGATCTAACTTGCGTTTATTTATGAAAAAAAGCAGAAATTTGGCAAAAATTTAGAAAATTTGGCAATTTTCAAACTTTTAATTTTTGTAACCTTAAATCAGAGAGTGGTGCCACACAAAATAGTTAATAAATAACATTTTCCACATGTCAACTTTACATCAGCACAGTTTTGGAAACATAATTTTTTTTGTTAGGACGTTATCAGGGTTAAAAGTTGACCAGCAATTTCTCATTTTTCCAACAAAATTTACAAAACCCTTTTTTTTTAGGGACCACCTCACATTTGTAGAGAGTTTGAGGCAGAGTATTGCAGAAAATACCCAAAAGTGACACCATTCTAAAAACTGCACCCCTCAAGATGCACAAAACCACATTCAAGAAGTTTATTAACCCTTCAGGTGCTTCACGTGAACTAAAGCAATGTGGAAGGAAAAAATGAACATTTTACTTTTTTCACAAAAAATTTACTTTGGAGCCAAATCAGGAGAAAATGGACCACAAAATGTGTTGTGCAATTTCTCCTAATTATTCCAATACCCCGTATGTGGGGGAAATCAATGATGGCGCCATGTCGCATTTGGACACCCCACTGATGCACCTAAACAGTGGAACCCCCCAATTCTAACTCAAACCCTAACCTCAATACATCCCTAACCCTAATCTCAACCCTAACCGTAACCACAACGCTAACCCTAGCCCAACCCTAACTTTAGCCCAACCTGAACTTTAGCTCAACCCTAACCCTAATGGAAAAATGAAAATACTTTTTTTATTTTATTATTTTTATCTAACTAAATGGGTGGAAAAGGGCAGTTTGATTTACTATTTTTTTATTTTGATTACTGTGACACTGTGATATGGTCTATCACAGTGATCAAATTGAACCAATAGGAAAAATTTCCAATTGTTGCCGGTTGCCGGCCGGCAGATCTTGGCAGTCGCACGCCGCATATGCCCTCCATTTCCTTCCCAGAAGACGCCGCCGGCCAGGGGACATCACAGTGGGATGCAGGAGGGTCCAGGGACACCAGAGGTATCGGGGGAATTGGGGGACCCCATTTCTTTCTCCTCTGATGTGCGATCACATCAGAGGAGAGAGAAATTAAATGGGATTTTTTCTTTTTGTGGTCGTCGTTATTCCGTTAATAATGGCGATCACAACACTGGGGTCGGTAAAAACCAACCCGAATCATGCTCTCTGGGGTCTCGGCTACCGGTTGTAGCCGAGACCCCAGATAATTTCCAAAGCTTGGGGCGCTATACACTTATTTCTCAGCGCCATTAAAAAGGGATCTGAGGCATGAGTACCATTAACTGCCGATGTTAAAAGGCATGTCGGCGGTCGTTAAGGGGTTAAATATTAGCAGGTCTTGATTAGATGCACCTGACTTGCTTTGATTGAGATCCATAGTCTGTGTTCACTAGAGGTGTGTCAGTCTGCTGGATGGAGCTGAGTCGAGTATGCTGAAGCTGGTAAGTGTCCTACCAAAATGTGAGCTTTAGCTTAGAGAGAAACATGCCGAGGTTTCTCTCTAAAAGGTGACTGCATGAGTCAGCTAGGAAAGCTGAGCAGCCTGTGTGTTAGAGCTGTAGCCTGTTCAGTGTGAACTGTGCCTGAAGTTGAATACTTCTGTTTGGCTCTGGAAGCTGCTGAAGCTCAGGCTGAACGGGATACAGAGATTGATGGGATCAGGCCTTTTCTGTGTATAAAGTTTTCTCCAGGAGAAAGGACTGTAATCTGTTCGGGTGAGACAGCACTGACATATATACCTTGCTAAATCAACTGTTTATTTGCTGTGTTACCTTTCTGCCTAGGTGGCACGTTTTCCACTACATACAACTGTAAAAAGCAGCCTGTATTCTGCAGATAAAATTACAAGGCAGATTTAGAGAATATTCCTTCCTTGCTGCTACTCTGGCCTATTATTAGTTCTTTTGTGCGCATTAAAGGGAATCTGTCAGCATGTTTTTGTTATGAGGACAGCATGATGTAGGGGCTCAAACACTGAATTCAATGATGCGTCACTTTTCAGGCTGTGTGCTGTTTACCTTTTTTAATGAAGGTTTTATCACTTGGACAGACATTATCATTGCTTGGACTAGCTGCCTCATGCTAAGTCATCCAACCACGCCTCTTCCTGTGAACAGCAGCTCACTGTCAATAGACAATGTACATATAAAGTCTGGTGGGGGCGGGGTTAGCTTTCTCAGCTCTGCTGCATTTTACATCTAAGAACTCTGATTGTGTCACAACTGCGTCACCCAGTAAACTAAGTGATACGTCGCTGGAATCAGGGTCTCTTTTCCTATGTCATGCTGCTCTCAGATGAGATCGCAAAATTGTGGTGAAAGATTCCCTTTAAGGGCGCACTCTGACTACAGAAGCACATTAGAGATCTGCTATCTAAAATATGGAGAACAAATCATAAATATAACACCCGTAATACCATATTCCAAATGAAATAGTCGTGTATGTAACAGAAAACCGTGAAACTAGCACTTTATGTACTGAGGAAACACACGCTCGCACCTTCCAGAAAAGCTAATTTTCTCGGTCCTGCTGGAAGTGATATGTAACCTGAGATGCTAATGACCAAGCTGTGTTTGACTTGTGATAATATAGAAGTGATGCTCTTGGGAGACTATAATACCTTAATCCTACACAAAAAAAAGGCGAAGATACAGCAGATCTGCCAGCCCATCCCTTTCATAGCTTGCCTGGTTACCATCCATAGGTAATCTTCAGTCACCCAGACTCCAGCCCTGGTGTGCTTTTCCCAAGCATATTTGCTTAGCAATGTCAATATGTGTGCGTGATAGGTGATACTCTTCAGATACATGTTAGAGATACAAATGAGCACTTACTTAAATCATTATTAACCATCCCATAGCACGATCACTGACATTAAAGAGAACCTTACTATCCCGCTACATTTATACGTGAAAGACTCAACGTTTACCAAGGATCATGTTATATATCACCTGAAGCCAGGATGAACGGAGGAGCCGAGAGGACATGACTGACGACTTTACATAACGTCTCCTATATAATAATATATATTAGTCATCCTGATATCTTAACAAATATTTTTTTGCTAAACTGAAGTCCGAATATATTGTAGCTGCTGTTTGGCAGTCTTCAAGTGACACCTTCTGATCTCTATGCTAACATTCCTGGCATGTGTTGGTGGCGTGGAACGGCAGCAGGGAAAAGGGAGAAAAAGGAGTAGTAATTGATAAAAGGAACAAAGGGCTCATGCACATGGAGTATTTATAGGGGTGACATAGAGCTACATGTTCCTCTACAAGTCGTCAACGTGAATTTTTTTCCATATTTCAAATTCTCCGTCAGACGCCATATGTACAGGGTACTTGGAAACCATATGGTCTTCATTCATTTCTCTACAAGTTCAGTAAAAATGACTTTGCCATGTGCATGAGCCCTTAGGTAGTGAGAACTAGTATAATATATTGCACACTCTCACACAGTATCTCGGAGGCTCCTGAACACCTGGAAGAGATAGCAAATCTCCAAGGTGATCACAAAACCTCCCATAAAAGCAGTACTTCCAGGAAGCTTTTTGTACAAGATGCTGGGAAACTTTGTCAAAGTGTAACACAATTGCTGGCTCCCCAGCATGGTTCCTCTTCACCCTCCATTCAGGTACACCAGCATTCTCACCACCCTTGCCGCGCACCGTGGTCCCTGCCGTGCTCCCTACTTCCTGGTAATATGCCCACTGCAGTTCCCGGCGGCGTATGTAGTGTGGCCACACACTCCCCTGCTCTTAAAGAGGAAGTGAGCATGCAGTAAAATTCCCCCTGCCTACGGCTGGGAGGCATTTAATAACATAGTGCACCTGCAAGATGGCTCCTGGCCAATAGTTAGGAGGCATCTTCTTTAAAAGGCACCCTCCCCAACACATTGAGTCATTAGATAGTCTGGTGTTGTACCAGTGAAGTTGTGAGGTCCCTTAATCCCGGTGTGGCCAATGTACTAAACCTTAATCCCGGTGTGGCCAGAGTCCTGAATCCGAGTTCCAGTGTGGCCAGTGTTCTGAACCCGGATCGCTGGTCCAAGTGTAACCAGTGTCCTGAACCTGAATCCCTGATCCTGGTGTGGCCAGTGTCATGAACCTGAATCCCTGATCCTGGTGTGGCCAGTGTCATGAACCTGAATTCCTGGTCCTGATGTGGCCAGTGTCTTGAACCTGAATTCCTAGTCCCAATGAGGCCAGTCCTAAACCCGAAGTCCCAGGTCCTGGTGCGGCCAGTCTTGAACCTCGTCCACCGGTCCATGTGCAGGCAGTCCCTGAATCAGTATCTGAGACCTGTGTATCTAAACATTTGCCTATACGAGTACCGCATATATCTGGACTGCTACAACCAGTCTCTCAACACTGGTACCCAAATTACTGTAGCTCTGTGTCAGTAACCATTCTACAGTGGATCCTGGACCTAGTAGTCTGAACAGAGCTAGAGTCTGTGTCACTAATTGTTCTGTAGAGGATCCAGAACCTATTATTCTGAATGGAGCCCGAGTCTTTTCCGTGTCTGCGTACCTGAACCCTGGGGTCAGCAGCTGCAGTACCGGGGACTGCCTAGAAGTGGTAACTGGCAGCTACCTGCAGCAAAGTCTGACTCCACCATGAGGAAATCAAGTGAACACCTGGTAACCACTTAGCTTACACCCCTCCTAGGTAAGCCTGGTCCCATGGCTCAGTTGGTTCATGAAGTCAACTGCTCCACTTGTGTACTTAACACAAAGCCATAGACCTAAATTGACTTTCAGGAGGGTGGAAAGGAAGGGGTGGAGGAGCATGGCCAGAAAAGGAGGCATGGATATGAAAAAAATTCAACAAAGTGTTCAATATATCTCCAAGACAGACATCACCCAAAGTTGACAAGTAGAATATAGGACTAGTAGTTGTTTGTTTGTAACTAATTTTTAAGTGATGAAGTAAGTCATATTAGTAAGCTAAAACTGAAGGGATTCCCCTGTGAAAAAAAGTTATAATTTATCCACAGGATAGGTGAAAACTTTTTGGTCAGTGGGGACCTGATCAATAAGTTGGGATCCGCTCAAATCGGCAGAACAGGGAAATGTTATCACCATTACAAAATGGTCAGACATCCATTCCTTTTCTATGTAGCTGCTGGAGAAAATAGAGCTCAGCACCTCATAGGGAATGAAAAGAACATGCGAACTGACATTCCATTCTTATAAAAGTTCCTTATCTTGCTGACTGGTGTGGATCCAAGTGGTAGGATCCCCATCAATCCATAAGCAAGTACATATCCTGTGGATAGGTGATGGTTTTCATCAGACAATCCCTTTAATAATTTTAGAATATCTTCTAGGAGAGAGAGCCTAGATAAGCCTGAAAATAAGGAAATGTCTTTACTGGATAAGAGGCAAATCCACCTTCATTTTTAATGTACATACGTCAGGCAGAAATGATAAATTTTACAAAGTATTTCTTGTATCTGGCGTTATGTAAATCCCTGCTAATTGGCCGAGAAATCCCATTATTTTGCCAAGTCAGCATCTTTTGCAGATATTTAGTGGGCACTGCACCAAATTGACATTTATATGAGAAACAGGTGACAATTTAGCCAATCCAGGGGCCTGTCTGTAGCCATGCTCGACACTTGTTTTACACTTTATCCAGCCTTGAGACTGGATAAGCATCATTTCCACCAGTCTAATGAACAATAATTTATAGAATCGTACGATTTATGAAAATTCAGCCCAGATGCCTTAAAGCAGGTGTCTTCTCATGGGTGTGACAATAGTGTCGCATCCCAAATATGCGATCCACAAAGAGATGAAAGATGTGCAGACATGAAGAATTTGAAGATCTACTCCTAAGACAGACATTGGTCATGGGCTTTAAATATGATACGGGCTATAAATGTGTTACTTCTGTGTCTTCTGAGGTGACAGTACCTAAAGGAAGTCATATGAAGGTTACTATTTATTTTATTAACTTATATAGCACCATGAATTCCACAGAACTGGCAGCTACCTGCAGACTTTGCTGCAGGTAGCTGCCAGTTACCACTTCTAGGCAGTCCCCGGTACTGGGGTCAGGTACACAGACACGGAAAGGACTCGGGCTCCATTCAGAATAATAGGTTCTGGATCCTCTGCAGAACATGAATTCCACAGAAATGGGGTCCATTGGGGTTCATAATCTAAATTCACTACCAGTATGTCTTTGGAGTGTGGGAGGAAACAAGAGAAAATGGAGGAATCCCACGCAAACACGAGGAGAACATACAAACTCCTTGCAGATGTTGTCTTTGGTGGGATTTGATTCTAACCTAGAACCCCAGCGCTGAAAAGCAACAGTGCTAACCACTGAGCCACCGTGCTTCCCCTGTACTCAACCTTGAATCATGAAAAATCCCAACCAGAATACATTTTGTAAATTTTTGCTGAACTGCAGAATTTTATACTGTTTGCTCCAATATCACATGGGTTACCATGCTGTTTTGGTGCTCTGGAGTGTTACTATGTTGACAGGATCACCAGCTATCAGTGTGTTACACAGCCCAGAACTTTATCATCACAGCATAGGAATTTTCTGACAAAGGCAGGTCAGCAGTCAGCATGGGAAAGATAATGGAAGCAAGACTATTCCGGCCATGCTCCTCTCTCTATTTAGGCACAGATCACAGTGTACACAATCTGTTTTTCTTCTAGCCTGCTAATCAACTATAGTGCTCCAGTATCTGAGGCGAGCGTCACACGTGGGTGAAGTCCATGAATAGATGTCAAATGTCAAGTAGAGTACGCGCTCTCTACATAATGTACCAAAGCAGGATGTGCTGGAAACATTACATTTCCGCAGATCAAAAGATAAAAGGGATAACATTTCATTCTTGTTTTCACTGGACTCAAAACATTACAGTTATCGCCAAACTAATTCATTGGAATATTATAGACATTTAAATGATTACAGATCTATGAGTGTCAATATTCAATGCTCTAATGATACACACACTACTACACAGTACAATTCTAGGTACAATTGACACTAAAACAATGACTTGTTTATATGGGAGGAAAGTAAATTCAACTTGACTTAATTACTAGTGCCAGGCAGCTGCTGCAAAGGCAAATAAAATGATGGGATGCATCAAAAGAGGCATAGATGCTCATAAAAACATGGTTCTTCATATATAGAATTCACGAGTCGGTGCACAATGCACAACCAAGACAAGTAATCAAACTTATGGTTGCTTAATATAAAACAAAGACAAGTTAAGACTGATCTAATTACAATTAACAACTATATGGATAGACAGTGCTAATTGTTCTTTAACCACTTCAGAACATATGACGCATAGGTACGTCATAAGTTGTGCCCCTGTATTTGATACGGGCTACAGCGCTGAGCTCTCTTCTTTCCCTGCACATGGCAGCTGATCTTATCTAACAGCCCCGGGTGAAATTCGCGATCCACGCATGGCTGTTAGCATGTTAAATGCTGCTGTCAATTTCTGACAGTGGCATTTAACTTGCTCCCAGTGGAAGTGCGTCACACGCGCCCGTGTCACGTAATCGCAGGGCACCGATGGGTGGTCAAGACAGCTGGGGGTCTGCAGAAGACCCTTGTGCTTGTCACTGCAGATCTCTTTGAAAGTCGGCCTGTAGCCTGTTGTGAATGGACTTGAAATGAGTTCTGAGCAGAGGCTCCCTCTGGTGGTTACAAGCGGTACTGGACTGTCCAGTGAAGATTGTGAGGAGTGGGAATCAGGTGTTACTGACTGGTCTTATATAAGGGAGTCGCCTTCCCATCAGGGTTGCCGGTGATCAATTGTTCTGGTCTCACTCCATGATTCCTGTTTCCCTTGTAGCCTGCTGTGTCGTGTCTGCATCTCCTGCTAACAGATAAGACATTTTCTTCTTTTTGTTTTTGTGCTTTATTTTTGCATTTTGTCTGTCATGTGTGCATTGCCACGAAGATCGTCGCGGTTGCACATTTTGACTTCTCACAGCTGAGCTGCTGTTTCTTTGTGTTTGGCAGCTAGGGAGTTAATTCTGTCTGTGCTCGGTGCTGGGACTGGGTGCAGTTTCTCCCGGCTGCAATTGATTATTTGTTGATTGGTTTCCTTTAAATTCCTGGTTGTCTGCTTGGGGAGTTGCCAGTGAAACCTTCATGCAGACCACAGATAGGAATGAATCTGTATAGACTTTAGTTGTGAGCTCCTTAGTTGTTCTAAGCTCAACTTGGTTAGAGTTTATTTCCCAGACCATTTATGTTCCTTTGGTGTTTGAGTGTGTATACAAGCGAGTGTTATCCTGTCTGTCTTATATGTCTAATCTGTGTATTTAGCTGAGATCAGCCCATATCCCTTTGGTGGTAGTCAGGATCCTTCTTTGGACTGATTACAGGGTTCAGGGTCTGATAGGAGACAGGGTTAGGTTGGAGACTTGGACCTCTGAACCATTATCAGTACCTCCAAGGTGAGGGATTAGTTAGGACCCCAGTTTAGGGTCAGGTTAGATCCCGGTCCACCTCTTTCCTGTTTCAGCTCATCAAGTCCTCAAGATTAACCCTGAGTTCAGCAGATATCGTGTCAGGTAAATCTATTCTATACTTACATGCTGATGTTGCTATACTAGTTGTTGTATAGAGTGTTGTTCCTGTATTAATAGTTTACTGACATTGTATACATATCATTAGACAGCGTGACATTTTCACTGGCCCTAAAAATTATCTCCAGTTACCATGGATCCAGTAGCCCAGCTGGCTCTGCAGTTGCAGGGATTATCCATGGAGCTGACGGACATTAAGTCCAAAGTTTTGTCTCCCCTGGAGCAAACCAGAGTTGAACCTAAAGTAGCTCTCCCGGACAGGTTCACTGGTGGGCGAGACAAATTTTTCACCTTCCGGGAGGCATGTAAATTGTATTTTCGGCTTCGGCCTCGATCATCAGGGAGTGAGGAGCAGAGAGTGGGAATTGTTATCTCACTTCTGCAAGGGGACCCTCAATCCTGGGCATTTTCCCTTCCTCCGGGATCCCCGGCTCTACTGTCTGTAGATCAATTTTTTACTGCCCTGGGATTGGTATATGATGACCCAGATCGGGTCTCTCTTGCTGAGACAAAATTACGTAAGATACAGCAGGGAGATCGTCCGGCAGAGGAATTTGCTTCTGAGTTTCGTAGATGGGCCACAGATACTCAGTGGAATGACCCAGCTCTTAGGAGCCAGTTTTGTCATGGGCTTTCTGATAAATTAAAAGACGTTTTGGCTCAGTATGAGTCTCCTCCTTCTCTGGAGGCTGCTATGGCCTTAGCTATCCGTACTGATAGACGGCTTCGGGAGAGGGGTGAGGTAACCCCACTCCCTGTTGTTTCTCCACCTACCACTAAAGTCCCTTATGTTGAGGTTCCCCTTGTCTGTTCGGATGAGCCTATGCAGTTGGGAGGGACATCATTTCGTAGGAGGGAATTGGCGGTACGCCGCAGGACTAGAAGATGTTTTTTCTGCGGGAAAGAGGGACATTTTGTTGGAGAATGTCCATCCCGTGCCTTGTTGAGCCAAAAGTCGCCGGAAAACTGTTAATCCCAGGTTGTGTGGTGGACGACAACCTGGGAGTATGTATTTCATCCGCCAGTTCTTCTCAGTTCCTTGTACCAGTGGAGGTGGTAGTTGGTACGAGAGTGGAGAGATTGTCTGTTCTTCTTGATAGTGGTTCCGGGGCTAATCTGGTTGATGCTCAGTTTGCTCAGGCTCAAGGTATGCATCTGAGTGTATTGGTCAAACCGATCCCTATATTCTCCATTGACGCCAGGCCTCTCGTCCAAGGTAGCTTTGTTCATGAGGTTCATAACATTGACCTTCGGGTAGGGGCAATACATAGGGAACAATTATCTTGTTATGTGTTGGAGGGTCTACCTACTCCCATTGTGTTGGGACTTCCTTGGTTGGTTAAACATAACCCTGTGATTAATTGGCAGTCCAGAGAAATAAGCCAATGGGGTGAGTTTTGCAAAAGCAACTGCATGAACACAGTCATCAGTGCGGTCGTGCCTAGTACATTGCCTCCTTTTTGGAGGATTTTGGGGATGTTTTCTCTGAGGAGGGGTGTCAGGAGTTGCCTCCTCATCGCGTGTATGACTGCTCTATTAATCTCCTGCCTGATGCTAAGTTGCCTAAAGCTAGGTGTATAATCTTTCTGGTCCTGAGAGGCAGGCTATGAAAGATTATATTTCTGAAAGTCTGGCCAAAGGGCATATTAGACCTTCATCTTCCCCAGTAGCCGCGGGGTTCTTCTTTGTGAAGAAGAAAGATGGAGGCCTACGCCCTTGCTTGGATTTCCGCGAACTTAATCGGATTACTGTTCGAGATCCGTATCCACTCCCTCTTATTCCTGATCTCTTCAATCAAATTGTTGGCGGTAAATGGTTTTCTAAATTGGACCTCAGGGGGCGTATAATCTGATTAGGATAAAAGAGGGGGATGAGTGGAAAACGGCGTTTAACACGCCGGAGGGACATTATGAGAACCTAGTCATGCCTTTTGGTCTGACTACTGCACCAGCAGTATTCCAACATTTGTTAATGACATTTTTCGTCACCTTGTGGGGCTGTTTGTGGTTGTATATTTGGACGACATTTTAATTTACTCGCCAGATCTTGTGTCTCATCAGGAGCATGTGAGACAGGTGTTGCAGATCTTGCGAGACAATAAACTATACGCCAAACTGGAGAAGTGTGTATTTGCCGTACAGGAACTTCAGTTTTTGGGTTTTTTGGTGTCAGCCTCCGGTTTCCGTATGGACCCTGAAAAGGTGAGAGCAGTGCTTGAATGGGATCAGCCAGGGGATCTTAAGGCTCTGCAGCGTTTTTTGGGGTTTGCTAACTACTACCGGAAATTTATTTGTAATTTCTCATCTGTCGTCAAACCTCTCACTGACATGACAAGAAAAGGGACGGATTTTTCTAAATGGTCGGACAAAGCTTGCCAAGCCTTTTCCTCTTTGAAGAAATGTTTTGCTTCGGCACCCGTTCTCATCCAACCAGATGCATCTCAGCCGTTCATTGTGGAGGTGGATGCGTCTGACGTAGGGGTGGGTGCTATATTGTCCCAGGGTCCGTCCCCTGGTAAATGGCATCCGTGCGCTTTCTTTTCTAAGAAATTGTCGTCCGCCGAAAGGAATTATGATATCGGCAATAGGGAACTTTTGGCCATTAAGTTAGCTTTTGAAGAATGGCGTCACTTTTTGGAGGGGGCAGTCCACCCGGTTACCGTTATTACTGATCACAAGAACCTGTTGTATTTGGAATCCGCTAAGCGTCTGAATTCCAGACAAGCTCGATGGTCGTTGTTTTTTACCAGGTTTAATTTTGTCGTCACTTATCGCCCGGGGTCTAAGAATGTAAAGGCTGATGCCTTGTCTCGCAGTTTCCCAGGGGCCGGGAAAACGGATGACCCGAGTCCTATCCTTCAGGAGGGGGTGGTAGTGTCGGCTGTATTTTCTGAGCTTGAGGAGGAGGTGTTAGAGGCTCAGGGGGACGCCCCTGCAGGACCTCCAGGGAGACTGTTTGTCCCAAATCTGTTGAGACAGAAGGTTATTGAGGCACATCATAATTCTGCTCTAGCAGGACATCCAGGGAGTAAGGCTACTTTAGATCTCCTTTCTCGCCGGTTTTGGTGGCCTAATGCTAATAAAGATGTTATAACTTTTGTCGCGTCATGTGGGGTGTGTGCTCGCTCTAAAACCCCTCATACCCGTCCGTCTGGGACCCTTTTACCCTTGAAACTTCTGGAGCGTCCATGGACTCATTTATCTATGGACTTCATTACGGACCTTCCTCCATCGTCAGGGAATACTGTCATACTGGTGGTTGTTGACAGGTTCAGTAAGATGGCACATTTCGTTGCTCTTCCTGCACTCCCTAATGCTAAAACTCTGGCGCAGGTGTTCATTAGGGAGATCGTTAGACTTCATGGGTTGCCTTCTGATGTGGTGTCAGATAGGGGGTCTCAGTTTGTGTCCAAATTTTGGAGGGCATTTTGTTTACGTCGGGGGATGCAATTGTCATTTTCCTCGGCTTTTCATCCGCAGACCAATGGTCAGACAGAGCGTCTGAATCAGAGCTTAGAGACATATCTCCGGTGTTTTGTCTCAGAGAACCAAGAGGACTGGTCTTCTTTCTTGCCTCTGGCAGAGTTCGCTCTTAACAACAGGCGGAGCGAGTCCACTGGTAAGTCCCCGTTTTTTGGGGCATATGGTTTACATCCCCAGTTTTGTACTTTCAATGGGGGGGGGGCCCTTCTGGGGTTCCTGAGGAGGAGCGTTTCTCGTCGTCACTTGCTTCTGTGTGGAGAGGTGTATTGAATAATCTGAGTGCGATGGGGAACCGTTACAAACGTATGGCTGATAGGAGGAGAGTTTCTGGTCCAGATCTGAATGTGAACGATCTGGTATGGTTGTCTACCAGGAATATAAAACTTAAAGTGCCCTCCTGGAAACTGGGTCCCAGATTCATCGGGCCGTACAGGATCAGTTCCATAATTAATCCTGTGGCATTTCGTCTGGACCTCCCTCCTACGTTTAAAATTCATAATGTGTTCCACAAGTCATTACTTAAAAGGTATGTGGCACCAGTCATACCGTCACCTCTACCTCCTCCTCCTGTGTTGGTCAATGGTAACTTGGAATTTCAAGTATCAAAGATCATTGACTCACGTCTGAATCGCGGTCCCTTCAGTACTTGGTGCATTGGAAGGGGTTATGGTCCAGAGGAGAGGACGGGGGTCCCTGCGTCTGATGTTAACGCAGATCGTTTGGTTCGGACCTTCCACAGAACTCACCCGGGCAGGCCTGGCCCTGAGGGTCCGGAGGCCCCTCGTAGAAGGGGGGTACTGTCATGTGTGCATTGCCACGAAGATCGTGCGGTTGCACATTTTGACTTCTCACAGCTGAGCTGCTGTTTCTTTGTGTTTGGCAGCTAGGGAGTTAATTCTGTCTGTGCTCGGTGCTGGGACTGGGTGCAGTTTCTCCCGGCTGCAATTGATTATTTGTTGATTGGTTTCCTTTAAATTCCTGGTTGTCTGCTTGGGGAGTTGCCAGTGAAACCTTCATGCAGACCACAGATAGGAATGAATCTGTATAGACTTTAGTTGTGAGCTCCTTAGTTGTTCTAAGCTCAACTTGGTTAGAGTTTATTTCCCAGACCATTTATGTTCCTTTGGTGTTTGAGTGTGTATGCAAGCGAGTGTTTATCCTGTCTGTCTTATAGTCTAATCTGTGTATTTAGCTGAGATCAGCCCATATCCCTTTGGTGGTAGTCAGGATCCTTCTTTGGACTGATTACAGGGTTCAGGGTCTGATAGGAGACAGGGTTAGGTTGGAGACTTGGACCTCTGAACCATTATCAGTACCTCCAAGGTGAGGATTAGTTAGGACCCCAGTTTAGGGTCAGGTTAGATCCCGGTCCACCTCTTTCCTGTTTCAGCTCATCAAGTCCTCAAGATTAACCCTGAGTTCAGCAGATATCGTGTCAGGTAAATCTATTCTATACTTACATGCTGATGTTGCTATACTAGTTGTTGTATAGAGTGTTGTTCCTGTATTAATAGTTTACTGACATTGTATACATATCATTAGACAGCGTGACATTGTCCTGCACTTCTGTGGGGGCCTTCAGGGTCCCCTCCGGGGGCTTTTGCCCTCTCAGTTTAGTTCAGCCACTGATGTTTGTACTTTTGCTTTTCCAGTTTCTTCAGTGGCTGCTGTTTTGATTTTGTTACACCAGAGAACTAATTTAGGTGGTAGAGGTCGTGTGATCTCAGGTGTTTTTCAAATTAGTAGAGTTGGTGCTTTGCAGGGTTTTTTGGGATTGCAGTAAGTACCCTTCCTATCCTTTTCTATTTAGTTAGTTTGGGCCCCAACGTTTGCTCATACTATTTTCTGTCTGTGTCAGTATTTCTTCTTGTCTAACAGCCATTACATGTTTGGGGGCTTTCTATGTTCTTTTGGGGATCTGCTCCGGGGCAGATAGCTTTCCTATTTCTATCTTTAGGTGTAGTTAGTTTCTCAGGCTGTGACGAGGCATCTAGGACCAACGTAGGAACGCTCCACGGCTGCCTCTAGTTGTGGTGGTTAGTCAGGGTACTGCAATCTCATAGATTCCAACTGCTCTGGTGTATTGCCTTTTTTACCTGCACTCCTCAGTTACCGAAATATAACAGTATCACCGGCCCAAAATTTAAAGTTGTATGGTACTCACAGAAGGGAAAAATATTGTGAAAGGAAAAAACGGTTGTCAGAGTTGTCAGTAGTGTTGAGCGATACGATACTGCAAATATCGGGTATCGGCCGATATTAGCTGTATCGGGCTTTCGATTCTGAGTACCGATATTTTCGTCATATGGGATACCGGAATCGGATTTGTCACTGTCACTGTGAGTGTCCGTCGGTCGGGTCTGTCAGGAGTCAGCGGCACTTACCTGGCAGAAGATCTCCGGCGGTCACGTCCTGGACTGCTTGATGGTCGCCATTATCTTCTCCCTGGCGGTCACATGCAGTTTTTTCGCGATAACTGCAGTGACTGCAGGGTAATCCCGGCCGTAAATCAGTCCGATGACGTCACCGCGGGGGGAAGCAGGTAATCAGCTGTGCCTGCGCCGGGATGACAGGCTCTGCCTGTCATTCTGATGTAGCAGAGCTGGATCGTCGTGGGACACTCGTTACTATGGACTGCGTCGGACAGGTGGGATACTGCTGTTTTTTTTTTCATTTTTTTACAGGAGATCGATGGCGTCGCAGGATGAGACTGTAATAAAAGTAATGAAAACTGTGTTGTGTTTTTTATTAAATTAAAAATTTTTTTATGAACATTCACCCGTCCGGGTACATCAACAATTTAACTATTTACATACAGGGACCTGTCCGGGTTATTTATAATTCTTTGGCAGGGGTGTTCCAGGTACCACCTGGTACTCTTCTGATGCTTGCCAAACATCCGAGACACCAAGGACCACCAGACCTGATGACGTCGTGTGGCCTGTACAGTCAAGTCGTGTACCCGCTATCTGTGTCTGAGTGGCCACCTCTTTCATCTCCCTCCGGGTCTGGAGCCCTAGTCACGGACTGAACGAACCCCAGGGGGCCTAACAAGCGCCGGGTACGGGCCAGCTATAGTTATCATGTCCATAGCTGGGGCTGCTGAGGAGACCACTGAGGGAGGCTGGGGAGATTTACGGCGTGGGGTGGGAACACTTGTGCAGAGGCGTGGATGGGGAGGCTGAAGGCCCGAGGGTCTCACAGGTTCCTGACACTCTGGGGAGGTAGGGGTCGCACCTGGTAACATTTAGGGCGTACTGTTGTGAATGGGTTTGAGATGAGTTCTGAGCAGAGGCTCCCTCTGGTGGTTACAAGCGGGGACTAGTGAAGATTGTGAGGGGCTGGGAATCAGGTGTTACTGACTGGTCTTATATAAGGGAGTCATTTTCCATCAGGGTTGCCGGTGATCAATTGTTCTGGTCTGAATCCTTCATTCCAGTTTCCCTTGTATTGCCTTTTTTACCTGCACTCCTCAGCTACCGAAACATAACAGTATCACCGGCCTAAAAATTGAAAATTGTGTGGTACTCACAGAAGGGAAAAAATATTGTGATAGAAAAAAGGTTGTCAGAGTTGTCAGAGATATTTTTCTGTTTGTTGCATTTTTTTTTTTTTTCCCTCTGTATCTCTGGGTGCTGGGGAGGATCTTTTCTCCCAATGGAGTTTGCACAGTTGTCTGGCCGTGTGGATCAGCTTGCCACTGAGATTCGGAGTATTGCTATCTATCTTGCTGGGTTGCCTGTTGTGGAACCTAGGATCCCCATGCCAGATTTGTTTTTAGGGGATCGAGCTAAGTTTCAGAATTTCAAAAATAATTGTAAATTGTTTTTTGCCTTAAAATCTAAGTCCTCAGGAAACGCAGCGCAGCAGGTTCAAATTATCATCTCTCTCCTGCGCGGCGATCCTCAGGATTGGGCTTTTTCCCTGATACCTGGGGATCCTGTTTTGAGTGATGTTGATGCGTTTTTTCAGGCTTTGGGGTTATTGTACGATGAGCCTAATGTCACTGATCAAGCTGAAAAAGCCTTGTTGGCATTAAATCAGGGGCTTGATGACGCTGAGTTATACTGTCAGAGATTCCGTAGGTGGGCAGTCCTGACCAAATGGAATGACGATGCTTTGGCGGCCCTTTTCCGGAAGGGTCTGTCGGATAATGTAAAGGATGTTATGGTGGGATTCCCTGTCCCCTCTGGTCTCAATGATTCTATGTCATTAGCGATTCAAATTGACAGACGTTTGCGTGAGCGGAGAAGTATGCGTGGAGTGGTGTTGCCTTGTGAGCCAGCTTCTGAGCCCATGCAGTGTGATGGAGTGGTGTCTGGGGCACAGCGTCATGAGTTTCGAAAGCGCAATAGGTTATGTTTCTACTGTGGTGATGCCTCTCATGCTATTTCAGTCTGCCCTAAGCGGGGAAGACGTTTTGCACGCTCAGTTGTCTTGGGTAGTGTTCAGACTAAGTTTTTATTAACTGTCACTCTGATATGCTCTCTGTCCTCATTTTCTGCTCAGGCTTTCGTTGATTCTGGAGCAGCTATTAACCTGATGGATTATGATTTTGCTAAACGTTGTGGGTTTCCCTTGATACCCCTACAGAAGTCTATTCCCCTACTGGGGATCGATTCTACCCCTTTGGCTGAGAATAAACCCCAGTTTTCTACTCAGGTGATAATGAGGGTTGAACCTGATCACCAGGAGTGCTGCAAATTTTTGGTTCTATATAATCTGCATGACATTATCGTGCTGGGTTTCCCTTGGTTACAGTCTCATAATCCTGTTTTGGATTGGAAATCTGTGTCTGTAACCAGTTGGGGCTGCCAATGTGTTAATACCAACACTCCTGTTTTTTCTGCCTCCCCCAAGCTCAGGATGTTCCTGACTTTTTGTTTGATTTTTCTGATGTGTTTAGCGAAAGTAAATCTGCATCCTTACCTCCCATAGGAGCTATGACTGCGCTATTGAATTAGTGCCGGGTAGTAAATTCCCTAAAGGTCGCCTTTTCAACTTGTCTGTACCTGAACATGACGCTATGCGGTCTTATATCAAGGAATCATTGGAGAAGGGTCATATCAGACCATCCTCTTCACCCTTAGGTGCCGGTTTTTTCTTTGTGGCCAAAAAAGATGGTTCATTAAGGCCGTGTATTGATTATCGTCTCTTGAATAGAGTTGAGCAATACTTTCCGATATGCTAAAGTATCGGAATCGGAATGGTATCGCCGATATCACTAAAATATCGGCGATACCCGATACCGATACCGGAAGTCCCATGTAAGTCTATGGGAACAAAATATCGCAACTAAAAAAACCCCATTCTTTCCTTGTAAACACTAAATATACACACATAGAATACATATATATATATATACATGTCATTGTGACATATATATATACATATATGTATAGTTTATACACTTCTACATAGTAAAATATCCTTTGATTCAATTGCCGGGTAAAGCCGGCTTCAGTGAAAAGACAGAAGCACCCGACATGAAATGACACTTGGTGTACATAGGGTTAAACATTTCTTTTCATGTCCTTTGCTATCTAATTTGCACAAACAATTAAATCAGACTATGTGTGCAAAATTTCACACCTCTAGGGGTTAATTAAAGGTGTAAATTCGTTGTAAAAAAAACGGACTTTTTTGCTACGAATTTACACCTTTAATTAACCCCTAGAGGTGTGAAATTTTGCACACATAGTCTGATTTAATTGTTTGTGCAAATTAGATAGCAAAGGACATGAAAAGACATGGTTAACCCTATGTACACCAAGTGTCATTTCATGTCGGGTCACCCGACATGAAATGACACTTGGTGTACATAGGGTTAAACATTTCTTTTCATGTCCTTTGCTATCTAATTTGCACAAACAATTAAATCAGACTATGTGTGCAAAATTTCACACCTCTAGGGGTTAATTAAAGGTGTAAATTCGTTGTAAAAAAAACGGACTTTTTTGCTACGAATTTACACCTTTAATTAACCCCTAGAGGTGTGAAATTTTGCACACATAGTCTGATTTAATTGTTTGTGCAAATTAGATAGCAAAGGACATGAAAAAACATGGTTAACCCTATGTACACCAAGTGTCATTTCATGTCGGGTTCTGCATTTTCACAAAAGCCGGCAATTGAATTAGCGGCTATTATACTATGTAGAAGTGTATGAACTACAAATATAAATATATATATATATGTGTCACAAATTCAATGACATGTATATATATATATGAGGTGTAAAATTGCTGAAAAAAAATGCGTGGGCTCCCGCCCTATTTTCGCAACCAGACAGACAAAGCCAGTGAGTGGGGGCAGATAATAATAGCCCAGAGAGGGACCATTATTTTTGCCCCCCCCCGGCTACTAACATCTGCCCCCAGACACCCCAGGAAAGACAAATCTATAATTAGATTCGCCCTTTCTGGCACTTTGCCCGTCTATTCCCATTGCCCTGTAGCGGTGGCGAATGGGTTAATATGGGGTTAAAGCCACCTTGCTATTGAAAGGTGACCTTAAGCCAGGTTAATAATTGAGAGCTGTCAATTAGACAACTATCAATTATTAATCCTATTGCATGAAATAAAAATAAAACACACACACTTTAATTAAAAATCATTTTAATGAAATAAAGACACATGTTTTTGACCATCTTTTATTTTACTGCAAAAACCATTTCCTGTAATAAAAATAAAATAAAAAAGCAAAATTATTCTTACCTATCCCATGCACAGTCAGGTCCCACGGTGTAATCCTTCAGAAAGGGTTAATGTTTACTGCAGGGACCGCAGCTAATGCTGCAGCCTCACAGTAAACCCCAAATGAATGAGTTCCTCTCCTGCCTGACAGGAGAGTAAAGGCTGGGTGTCACATAACGATACACCAGCGATCCCGACAACGATATGCACTTGTCAGGATCGCTGGTGTATCGCTACATGATCGCTGCTGAGCTGCCAAACAGGCAGCTCAGGCAGCGATCTGGGACAGCGACACTGCGGGTAACATCGCTTAAGGGCCTGTCTCACATAGCGATATCGCTACCGAGATCGCTGCTGAGTCACTAGTTTTGTGACGCAGCAGCGAGCTCACCAGCGATATCGCTGTGTGTGACATTCAGCGACGATCAGCCCCCCTGCCGGGTATCGCTGATCGTCGCAGAAATGTCAGGACCTTTTTTTGATCGCTGGTTTCCCTCTGACAGGCACGCATCGCTGCGTGTGACAGGCGGGAAACCAGCGATCAAAGGTCCTGACATTTCAGCGACGATCAGCGATACCCGGCAGGGGGGCTGATCGTCGCTGAATGTCACACACAGCGATATCGCTGGTGAGCTCGCTGCTGCGTCACAAAACTAGTGACTCAGCAGCGATCTCGGTAGCGATATCGCTATGTGAGACGGGCCCTTAAGTGGAAAGCTTAATTGATTGCTTTCCACTTTCACTTCAGGTCAGCCAGGGACACAATCAGTGACGTCAGAGGGAACTGATTAACAAAAATAGGGGTTCCCTTCGAAAAAAAAATGGCGTGGGGTCCCCCCTATTTTTGTTAACCAGCCAGATGAAGCAGACCGCTGAGGCCTGGATTTTCAGGCTGTTAAGGAGCCAAGATCCATGGACCTTGCCAGCCTGATAATACCAGGCCACAGCAGTCTGCATATCTTGGCTGATTAACAAAAATAGGGGATCCCCTCGAAAAAAATTAGCGTGGGGTCCCCCCTATTTTTGTTAACCAGCCAGATGAAGCAGACCGCTGAGGCCTGGTTTTTCAGGCTGGTAAGGATCCAATATCCATGGACCTTGCAAGCCTGATAATACCAGGCCACAGCAGTCTGCTTAGCTTGGCTGATTAACAAAAATAGGGGATCCCCTCGAAAAAAAAACGGCGTGGGGATCCCCCCTATTTTTGTTAACCAGCCAAGTAAAATGCAGACTGCTGCGGCCTGGTATTAAAAGACTGTCAAGGCCCATGGATTTTGGCCCTCAACAGCCTGATAATACCAGGCTACAGCAGCCCCACATTTGGCGCATCAAAAGATGTGCCAATTGTGGCACTTTACCCGGCTCTTCCCACTTGCCCTGTAGCGGTGGCAAGCGGGGTAATAAGGGGTTAATGTCACCGTTGATTGCACGGTGACAATAAGCCCGGTTAATAATGGAGAGGCGTCAATAAGACACCGATCCATTATTAATCCCAAAGTTATTAAATGTATAAAAAAAAGACAAAGCAAGAAAAAAGTATTTTAATGAAATAAAAGAGACAACACAGTTTTCATTTCTTTTATTATACACTCATTCCTGCGACGCCATCGATCTCCTGTAAAAAAAGAAAAAAAACAAACCAACAGTATACCACCTGTCCGACGCAGTCCATAGTAACGATTGTCCCACGACGATCCAACTCTGCTACATCGCAATGACAGGCAGAGCCTGTCATTGCAACGCAGCACAGCTGATTACCTGCTTCCCCGGCGGTGACGTCATCGGACTGACTGCTTTACGGCCGGGATTACCCAGCAGTCACTGCAGTTATCGCGAGAAACTGCATGTGACCGCCGGGGAGAAGAGGATGGCGGCCATGAAGCAGTCCAGGACGTGACCGCCGGAGATCTTCTGCCAGGTAAGTGCCGCTGACTCCTGACAGACCCGACAGACGGACACTGACAGTGACAGTGACATCCCGATTCCGGTATCCGATAAGACGAAAATATCGGAACTCGGAATCGGAATTCCGATACAGCTAATATCGGCCGATACCCGATATTTGCAGTATCGGAATGCTCAACACTACTCTTGAACAATATTACTGTGAAATATCAATACCCGTTACCCTTGATTTCTGACCTGTTTTCCAGGGTGAAAAACACTACTTGGTTTACCAAGCTTGACCTCAGGGGGGCGTATAACCTTATTCGCATTAAGCACGGGGATGAATGGAAGACGGCATTCAATACCCTGAAGGGCATTTTGTGTACCTAGTGATGCCCTTTGGGCTCACTAATGCCCCTTCCGTCTTCCAGTCCTTCATGAATGACATTTTCAGGGATTTTGTGGACAAATTTCTGATTGTTTATTTGGATGATATCTTGATTTTTTCTAATGACTGGGACTCTCATGTGAAACATGTTCGGACTGTGTTCCAGATTTTGAGGGATAATGCTCTGTATGTGAAGGGATCAAAGTGTCTTTTTGGCGTACAGAAGATCTCATTTCTGGTATTCATTTTGTCCCCATCTGTTATTGAAATGGACCCGGTCAAGGTTCAGGCCATCTGTGATTGGGTCCAACCTACTTCATTAAAGGCTCTTCAGAGATTTTTGGGTTTTGCCAATTTTTATCGTAAATTTATTGGTAATTTCTCGGTTATTGTTAAACCATTAACTAATTTGACCAGAAAGGGTTCTGATGTGGTGAATTGGCCTCCTGAGGCAGTCTCTGCATTTCAGGAACTTAAGCAGAGATTCACTTCTGCTCCTGTTGTACGGCAGCCTGATGTTTCTCTGCCATTTCAGGTGGAGGTTGATGCCTCTGAAATTGGGGCAGGTGCCGTTTTGTCCCAAAAAGATCCAGAGACCTCTAAAAGTAACCCTTGTGCCTTTTTCTCTCGAAAATTTTCTCCTACTGAACGTAATTATGACGTGGGTAATCGGGAGTTATTGGCCATGAAGTGGGCTTTTGAAGAGTGGAGACATTGGCTGGAGGGAGCCAAACATCAGGTGGTGGTCCTTACGGACCATAAGAATCTGGTCTATCTGGAATCTGCCAAGCGACTCAATCCTAGACAGGCCAGGTGGGCCTTGTTTTTCACACGTTTTAATTTTGTGGTTTCCTTTCTTCCTGGCACTAAGAATGTTAAGGCGGATGCCCTCTCGAGGAGTTTCCTTGCGGACTCTCCTGAGTTATCTGATCCTTCTGTTATTTTGAAAGAGGGTGTAGTTCTTTCCGCCATCTCGCCCAATTTGAGACTTGCTCTGGAGGGGTGTCAGGAGGATAGGCCCGAGCGCTGCCCTGTTGGAAAATTGTTTGTCCCGGACCAATGGAAAAAGAGTGTGATGTCTGAGATTCATTGTTCCGCATTGGCTGGGCATCCCGGAATTTTTGGTACCAGAGACTTGGTTAGTCGGTCCTTTTGGTGGCCTACCTTGTCTCGCGATGTCAGGGAATTTGTGCAGTCCTGCGGGACTTGCTCTCGCTCCAAGCCTTGCTCTCGCTCTAGTGGTTTGTTGATGCCATTGCCTGTGCCCAAGAGACCATGGACCCATATCTCTATGGATTTCATTTCCGATCTTCCTGTTTCTCAGAGAATGACCACCATCTGGGTAATTTGTGATAGGTTTTCCAAAATGATACATCTTGTGCCATTACCTAAGTTGCCTTCCTCCTCTGAATTGGTGCCGTTGTTTCTTCAGCACGTGGTTCGTTTACACGGCATTCCTGAGAACATTGTGTCTGACAGAGGAGTCCAGTTTGTTTCCAGATTTTGGAGGACTTTTTGTTCTAAACTGGGTGTTCAATTGTCTTTCTCCTCGGCATTTCATCCTCAGACCAATGGTCAAACTGAGAGAACAAACCAGACATTAGAGACTTATCTAAGATGCTTTGTGTCTGCTGATCAGGATGACTGGGTCTCTTTTTTGCCTTTGGCTGAGTTTGCTCTTAATAATAGGGCTAGCTCTGCCACTTTGATGTCTCCGTTTTTCTGTAATTCTGGTTTTCACCCTCGATTTTCTTCAGGACAGACGGAAGCTTCTGTCTGTCCAGGTGTTGACTCTGTTGTTGAGCGTATGCAACAGATTTGGGACCAGGTAGTGGAGAGGTTGTCCCTCTCTCAGGAGAAGGCCCAGCGGTTTGCTAACCGGCATAGGACTGATGGTCCTCGGTTTAAAGTGGGGGACTTGGTCTGGTTGTCCTCAAAGAATATTCCTATGAGAGTAGCATCTCCTAAATTTAAGCCTAGGTTCATTGGACCTTATAAGATCATGGAGATTATTAATCCTGTTTCTTTTCGTTTGCTTCTTCCAGGGACATTTAAGATCCATAACGTGTTCCACAAGTCCTTGTTGAAGAGGTTTGTTGAGCCAGTGGTTCCTACTACTGTGCCTCCTGACCCTGTTTTGGTTGAGGGCAATCTGGAGTATGTGGTTGAGAAAATATTGGATTCTCGTTTTTCTAGACGAAGACTCCAGTATTTGGTTAAATGGAGAGGTTATGGTCAGGAAGACAATTCTTGGGTGTTTGCTTCGGACATCCATCCTAGGAGACTTATCCGTGCGTATCATAGAACTCATCCTGACCGACCTGGTTGCTCAAATGAGGGTTCGGTGACCCCTCCTCAAGGGGGGGGGTACTGTTGTGAATGGGTTTGAGATGAGTTCTGAGCAGAGGCTCCCTCTGGTGGTTACAAGCGGTACTAGTGAAGATTGTGAGGACTGGGAATCAGGTGTTACTGACTGGTCTTATATAAGGGAGTCATTTTCCCATCAGGGTTGCCGGTGATCAATTGTTCTGGTCTGAATCCTTCATTCCAGTTTCCCTTGTAGCCTGCTGTGTCGTGTCTGCATCTCCTGCTACCAGATAAGAATTTTTCTTCTTTTGTGTTGTTGCTATATTTTTGAATTTTGTCCTGCACTTCTTTGGGGGCCTTCTGGGTCCCCCCGGGGGCTTCTGCCTTCTCAGTTTAGTTCAGCCACTGAGTTTTGTTCTTTTGCTTTTTCCAGTTTTTTCAGTGGCTGCTGTTTTGATTTTGTTACACCAGAGAGCTAATTTAGGTGGTAGAGGTCGTGTGATCTCAGGTGATTTTGAAATTAGTAGAGTTGGTGTTTTTCAGGGTTTTCTGGGATTGCAGTAAGTACCCTTCCTGTCCTTTTCTGTTTAGATAGTTTGGGCCCCAGCGTTTGCTCATTCTATTTTCTTTCTGTGTCAGTATTTCCTCTTGTCTAACCGCCATTACATGTTTGGGGGCTTTCTATTATCTTTAGGGTTCTGCTCCGGGGCAGATAGCTTTCCTATTTCTATCTTTAGGTATAGTTAGTTTCTCAGGCTGTGACGAGGCGTCTAGGACCAACGTAGGAACGCTCCACGGCTGCCTCTAGTTGTGGTGGTTAGTCAGGGTACTGCAATCCCATAGATTCCAACTGCTCTGGTGTATTGCCTTTTTTACCTGCACTCCTCAGCTACCGAAACATAACAGCGTACCATCCATTGTAACCCCAGTGTCGGGTGTAAGTCACCAAGTCTCCTGGCAACAGGTCCCTCCCCGGGTGTCCTTCTGGGAGGTGAGTCTCCACGTCCCGCCGGGTCACAAACACTTCTAAATAAAGTCCAGGCTCCTGGATGAAGCCTCAACCACCTTTCAATTTAAAGCTCCGTACTGCACCCTTACGCCGCGGCTCCCACAGGGTTCCTTTATCTTTTCTCATCCGGTCCTTATCTGCCCGGTCCTTCTCCAGGTGACGTTGCCGAAGCTTTTGGGATTCTCGCTGCTCCCTTTGTCGCTCTGCTTCCCGCTCCCAACGTCTCCACTCTTCCTCCTGACGCCGGTTGTAATTCTCCTCCACCAGCTGCTCCATGTCTCCACCATCAAATGCCAGCTTACGATGTCCGGTTTGCGGCAGCTCTCCTGGCGCCCCCCAGTCCTGGCGGCGCTCACCTGTGGCGGAAGCAGCCGGCTCTGGAACAGATGACAGTCGGGGCTCCGGTACAGACAGGTAGACCTCTGGTGCCTGCGCGGCCTCCTCCATGAGGACGGGTGTCGCTTCTTCTGTCTCAGCGACGGGGGCAGACAGCGGGATCTGGGGTGCTGCCGGTGCATAGTTTTTTGCAGGAACGGGTGCCTCCACTGCGACAACGTCAACCGGATCACATTGCAAGGGCTGGGATGTCCGCACGGACTCCTCTACTAGAACGGGTGCCTCACCTTCCGGTACAGACACTTCAGGTAAGAGGGATTGGCGCCACTCCAAGTTTAGTTTTAGGGCACGCCAGCTGGCTTCCATCCTGGCGACCTCCTCCCGGTGCCGGGCCAGGCCTCTTAGGGTATCCTCCGCTTCTTGCAGCGTAGGAGGGTTTCCAGGCGGGTGCCCAACGGTGGTTCCGTGGCGATCGGGTCGCTTCCGTGGGGGGAGAGCTCTGACTGCTCCATCCCTTCACACTTCTGCTCGTGTCCATTAGCCATCTCTGCCAAGTCACATGTGTCATTAGCATCTGGAGAGGGCCCCTCTTTTGTAGGGAGGCGGGACCTTCGTGTTAGTTTCCGCACACTGAGGAGGATGAGGAGGCGGAACTGAAGAGCTGTGGGGCACGATCTTACATTGCAGTACCATTTAGAGTGGTCGGCCATCGTTTTCGCGCCACTGAGTGAGTGTACACCCACGAAGAGCACGCCCTTCTTCTTCACCAGTGCCTCGTTGTGACGCAGATATAGCGGAAAAATGGCAAATACATTCTCTGATGATTTTAGCAATTCTCAAGCACAAAACCAGTTCAATTCAGGCACACAGGACTCGCTTATAGCGAGCTACAGAATCCTGTTCGTGACGCCCAAGTTGAGTCACACAGAGCCAGAGATTTTAGGGGTACTCGGCACCGAGCCCGTCGACTTCTATGGGGTATGTCACGGCTTTACCCGGCAATTGAATCAGAGTCTATTTTACTATGTAGAAGTGTATAAACTATAAATATATGTATATATATATGTCACAATGACATGTATATATATATATATATATATATATATATATATATATGTATTCTATGTGTGTATATTTTGTGTTTACAACGAAAGAAAGGGTTTTTTTTGTTGCGATATTTTGTTCCCATAGACTTACATGGGACTTCCGGTATCGGAATCGGATATCGACGATATTTAGTGATATCGGCGATACCATTCCGATACGATATTTTTAGATATCGAGCAGTATCGCTCAACACTAGTTGTCAGAGATATTTTTCTGTTTGTTGCATTTTTTTTTTTCCCTCTGTATCTCTGGGTGCTGGGGAGGATTTTTTCTCTCAATGGAGTTTGCACAGTTGTCTGGCCGTGTGGATCAGCTTGCCACTGAGGTTCAGAGTATTGCTGCATATCTTGCTAGGTTGCCTGTTGTGGAACCTAGGATTCCCATGCCAGATTTGTTTTTGGGGGATCGAGTTAAGTTTCAGAATTTCAAAAATAATTGTAAATTGTTTTTTGCCTTAAAATCTAAGTCCTCAGGGAACGCAGCGCAGCAGGTTCAAATTGTCATCTCTCTCCTGCGCGGCGATCCTCAGGATTGGGCTTTTTCCCTGACACCTGGGGATCCTGTTTTGAGTGATGTTGATGCATTTTTTCAGGCTTTGGGGTTATTGTACGATGAGCCTAATGTCACTGATCAAGCTGAAAAAGCCTTGTTGGCATTAAATCAGGGGCTTGATGACGCTGAGTTATACTGTCAGAGATTCCGTAGGTGGGCAGTCCTGACCAAGTGGAATGACGACGCTTTGGCGGCCCTTTTTCGGAAGGGTCTGTCAGATAATGTAAAGGATGTTATGGTGGGATTCCCTGTCCCCTCTGGTCTCAATGATTCTATGTCATTAGCGATTCAAATTGACAGACGTTTGCGTGAGCGGAGAAGTATGCGTGGAATAGTGTTGCCTTGTGAACCTGCTTCTGAATCCATGCAGTGTGATAGAGTGGTGTCTGGGGCACAGCGTCATGAGTTTCGAAAGCGCAATGGGTTATGTTTCTACTGTGGTAATGCCTCTCATGCTATTTCAGTCTGCCCTAAGCGGGGAAGACGTTTTGCACGCTCAGTTGTCTTGGGTACTGTTCAGATTAAGTTTTTATTAACTGTCACTCTGATATGCTCTCTGTCCTCATTTTCTGCTCAGGCTTTCGTTGATTCTGGAGCAGCTATTAACCTGATGGATTATGATTTTGCTAAACGTTGTGGGTTTCCCTTGATACCCCTACAGAAGTCTATTCCCCTACTGGGGATCGATTCTACCCCTTTGGCTGAGAATAAACCTCAGTTCTCTACTCAGGTGATAATGAGGGTTGAACCTGATCATCAGGAGTGCTGCAAATTTTTGGTTCTGTATAATCTGCATGATATTATCGTACTGGGTTTCCCTTGGTTGCAGTCTCATAATCCTGTTTTGGATTGGAAAACTGTGTCTGTAACCAGTTGGGGCTGCCAATGTGTTAATACCAACACTCCTGTTTTTTCTGCCTCCCCCCAGGCTCAGGATGTTCCTGACTTTTTGATTGATTTTTCTGATGTGTTTAGCGAAAGTAAATCTGCATCCTTGCCTCCCCATAGGAGCTATGACTGCGCTATTGAATTAGTGCCTGGTAGTAAATTCCCTAAAGGTCGCCTTTTTAACTTGTCTGTACCTGAACATGACGCTATGCGGTCTTATATCAAGGAGTCATTGGAGAAGGGTCATATCAGACCATCCTCTTCACCCTTAGGTGCCGGTTTTTTCTTTGTGGCCAAAAAGGATGGTTCATTAAGGCCGTGTATTGATTATCGTCTTTTGAACAATATTACTGTGAAATATCAATATCCGTTACCCTTGATTTCTGACCTGTTTTCCAGGGTGAAAAATGCTACTTGGTTTACCAAGCTTGACCTCAGGGGGGCATATAACCTTATTCGCATTAAGCACGGGGATGAATGGAAGATGCCATTTAATACCCCTGAGGGGCATTTTGAGTACCTTGTGATGCCCTTTGGGCTCACTAATGCTCCTTCTGTCTTCCAGTCCTTCATGAATGACATTTTCAGGGATTTTGTGGATAAATTTCTGATTGTTTATTTGGATGATATCTTGATTTTTTCCAATGACTGGGACTCTCATGTGAAACATGTTCGAACTGTATTCCAGATTTTGAGAGAGAATGCTCTGTATGTGAAGGGATCAAAGTATCTTTTTGGCGTACAGAGGATCTAATTTTTGGGATTCATTTTGTCCCCATCTGTTATTGAAATGGACCCGGTCAAGGTTCAGGCCATCTGTGATTGGTTCCAACCTACTTCATTAAAGGCTCTTCAAAGATTTTTGGGTTTTGCCAATTTTTATCGTAAATTTATTGGTAATTTCTCGGTTATTGTTAAACCTTTAACTGATTTGACCAAAAAGGGTTCTGATGTGGTGAATTGGCCTCCTGAGGCAGTCTCTGCATTTCAGGAACTTAAGCAGAGATTCACTTCTGCTCCTGTTCTACGGCAGCCTGATGTTTCTCTACCATTTCAGGTGGAGGTTGATGCCTCTGAAATTGGGGCAGGTGCCGTTTTGTCCCAAAGAGATCCAGAGACCTCTAAAAGTAACCCTTGTGCCTTTTTCTCTCGAAAATTTTCTCCTACTGAACGTAATTATGACGTGGGTAATCGGGAGTTATTGGCCATGAAGTGGGCTTTTGAAGAGTGGAGACATTGGCTGGAGGGAGCCAAACATCAGGTGGTGGTTCTTACGGACCATAAGAATCTGGTTTATCTGGAATCTGCCAAGCGACTTAATCCTAGACAGGCCAGGTGGGCCTTGTTTTTCACACGTTTTAATTTTGTGGTTTCATTTCTTCCTGGCACTAAGAATGTTAAGGCGGATGCCCTCTCGAGGAGTTTCCTGGCGGACTCTCCTGAGTTATCTGATCCTTCTGTTATTTTGAAAGAGGGTATAGTTCTTTCCGCCATCTCGCCCAATTTGAGACTGGCTCTGGAGGGGTGTCAGGAGGATAAGCCCGAGCGCTGCCCTGTTGGGAAATTGTTTGTCCGGACCAGTGGAAAAAGAGTGTGATGTCTGAGATTCATTGTTCCGCGCTGGCCGGTCATCCCGGAATTTTTGGTACCAGAGACTTGGTTAGTCGGTCCTTTTGGTGGCCTACCTTGTCTCGTGATGTCAGGGAATTTGTGCAGTCCTGCGGGACTTGCTCTCGCTCCAAGCCTTGCTCTCGCTCTAGTGGTTTGTTGATGCCATTGCCTGTGCCCAAGAGACCATGGACCCATATCTCTATGGATTTCATTTCCGACCTCTCTGTTTCTCAGAGAATGACCGTCATCTGGGTAATTTGTGATAGGTTTTCCAAGATGATACATCTTGTGCCATTACCTAAGTTGCCTTCCTCCTCTGAATTGGTGACAAACCAGACATTGGAGACTTATCTAAGATGCTTTGTGTCTGCTGATCAGGATGACTGGGTCTCTTTTTTGCCTTTGGCTGAGTTTGCTCTTAATAATAGGGCTAGCTCTGCCACTTTGATGTCTTCATTTTTCTGTAATTTTGGGTTTCACCCTCGATTTTCTTCAGGACAGATGGAGGCTTCTGTCTGTCCAGGTGTTGACTCTGTTGTGGAGCGTATGCAACAGATTTGGGACCAGGTAGTGGAGAGGTTGTCCCTCTCTCAGGAGAGGGCCCAGCGGTTTGCTAACCGGCATAGGACTGATGGTCCTCGGTTTAAAGTGGGGGACTTGGTCTGGTTGTCCTCAAAAAATATTCCTATGAGAGTGGCATCTCCTAAATTTAAGCCTAGGTTTATTGGACCTTATAAGATCATGGAGATTCTTAATCCTGTTTATTTTCGTTTGCTTCTTCCAGGGACATTTAAGATCCATAACGTGTTCCACAAGTCCTTGTTGAAGAGGTTTGTTGAGCCAGTGGTTCCTACTACTGTGCCTCCTGACCCTGTTTTGGTTGAGGGCAATCTGGAGTATGTGGTTGAGAAAATATTGAATTCTCGTTTTTCTAGACGGAAACTCCAATATTTGGTTAAGTGGAGAGGTTATGGTCAGAAAGACAATTCTTGGGTGTTTGCTTCGGACATCCATGCTAGGAGAGTCATCCGTGCGTATCATAGAACTCATCCTGACCGACCTGGTTGCTCAAGTGAGGGTTCGGTGACCCCTCCTCAAGGGGGGGGTATTGTTGTGAATGGACTTGAAATGAGTTCTGAGCAGAGGCTCCCTCTGGTGGTTACAAGCGGTACTGGACTGTCCAGTGAAGATTGTGAGGAGTGGGAATCAGGTGTTACTGACTGGTCTTATATAAGGGAGTCGCCTTCCCATCAGGGTTGCCGGTGATCAATTGTTCTGGTCTCACTCCATGATTCCTGTTTACCTTGAAGCCTGCTGTGTCGTGTCTGCATCTCCTGCTAACAGATAAGACATTTTCTTCTTTTTGTTTTTGTGCTTTATTTTTGCATTTTGTCCTGCACTTCTGTGGGGGCCTTCAGGGTCCCCTCCGGGGGCTTTTGCCTCTCAGTTTAGTTCAGCCACTGATGTTTGTACTTTTGCTTTTTCCAGTTTCTTCAGTGGCTGCTGTTTTGATTTTGTTACACCAGAGAACTAATTTAGGTGGTAGAGGTCGTGTGATCTCAGGTGTTTTTGAAATTAGTAGAGTTGGTGCTTTGCAGGGTTTTTTGGGATTGCAGTAAGTACCCTTCCTATCCTTTTCTATTTAGTTAGTTTGGGCCCCAACGTTTGCTCATACTATTTTCTGTCTGTGTCAGTATTTCTTCTTGTCTAACAGCCATTACATGTTTGGGGGCTTTCTATGTTCTTTGGGGATCTGCTCCAGGGCAGATAGCTTTCCTATTTCTATCTTTAGGTGTAGTTAGTTTCTCAGGCTGTGACGAGGCGTCTAGGACCAACGTAGGAACGCTCCACGGCTGCCTCTAGTTGTGGTGGTTAGTCAGGGTACTGCAATCTCATAGATTCCAACTGCTCTGGTGTATTGCCTTTTTTACCTGCACTCCTCAGTTACCGAAACATAACAGTAGCCGCTATTCATAGGAGATGATGATTTCGGATACACATAGCAGGGCTGAAGGCCTCAACAAGATCCCAAAAAATGCAGAGGTCTCGGAAAATTGTGACATTTTTCTTTTCCATATAAACATTGGAATTTTTTCACACCACTTACAGTGGGGAAAATAAGTATTTGATACACTGACGATTTTTCAAAGAATGGAGAGGTCTGTAATTTTTATCGTAGGTACACTTCAACTGTGAGAGACAGAATTTAAAAATAAAACCCAGAAAATCACATTGTATGATTTTTAAATAATTACACTGCATGTTATTGCATTAAATAAGTATTTCATCACCTACCTACCATCAAGAATTCTGGCACTCTTTAAGAAGCCCTCCTACTCTGCACTCATTACCTGTTTTAATTGCACCTGTTTGAACTTGTTACTTGTATAAAAGACACCTGTCCACACTCAATCACACTCCAACCTCTCCACCATGGACAAGACCAATGAGCTGTCCAAGGACACCAGAGACAAAGCTATAGACCTGCACAGGGCTGGGATGGGCTACAGGACAATAGGCAAGGTCCGCCTGCTCATGCCAGAACATGTCCAGGCCCATTTGAAACTCGACCATGACCATCTGGATGATCTAGAAAAGGCAGGAGGAGGTCATGTGGCAAGATGAGACCAAACAAGGACTTTTTGGTATCAACTCCACTCAACGTTTTTGGAGGAAGAAGATGAGTACAAATCCAAGAACACCTACCCCACCGTGCAGCATGGTGGGGGAAACATCATACTTAGGGGGGTGCTTTTCTGCAAAGGGTACAGGATAACTGCACCGTATTTAAGGGAGGATGGATGGGGTCATGTATCACTAGATTTTGGCTAACAACTTCTTTCCCTCAGTAAGAGCACTGAAGATGGGTCGTGGCTGGGTGTTCCAGGAGTGACTCTGTAAGAAGCATTTCAAGGTCCTGAAGTGGGCTATCCAGTCTCCAGACCTGAACCCAACAGAAAATCGTTGGTTCTTTAGAGTCGTCAGAGTTGTCAGGATCAGTGAGACAACAGGGTTAGGAGCCCTGGCAGTTGGGAAGTTATCTCCTCAGGGATAGGGACTAACTTCCAAACATGAGAATACTCCTTTAAGTAAAGAAAGTTTTACCAATATTATTAATGGGGATTCTTTTCTGTAAAAGGAGTGATACTATGAAACCCTCTGCCACATATTGTGATGGTTGGTTCATTCAACAGGTTCCAGGAGGACATGTCTTTGTTAAAAAAAATATAAGTTATGATTACTGGATTCTGGAGATGGGCTATTGACTTAGGGGGTTATGCTGATCAAGGGAAGACATTCTCTCCTAATATGTTGAAAAATTTCTCAGTTTGGCACCTGCCTCATATGGGATCTGCTTCATTTGGGATTTTTTTTTCTGTAAGGTTATAAGTTGGGCTTCATGATTTTTTTTGTCTTTAATTAAAACTTTCACGTTTACATAGAGGATAAAGATAATAGAGCAGAGGTTGGGATGTTATACATGGAGTAAAGGCACTGTCACGCTTAGCGATCGCACTAGCGATCACGACAACGACACAACCTGGCGAGATCGCTAGTGCGATCGCTATGTGGTCGCTAGTTAGCTTCCAAACACAAAGTTCTCATCAGCGGTCAGCGATCTGTATAACGACCTCTGCAGTCGTTGGGAAAACCTAGTCCCACCTGCGACGCTGGTAAAGTCGTTCATAAAGGGTGTCACACTCAGCGATTCAGGCTCACCAGCGGGACACCAACGACCAAAAAACGGCTCAGAACGTTCATAAGCGATCAGCGACATCTCAGCAGGGGCCACATCCCCGCTACATGTCACACACAGCTAAGTCGCTAACGAGATCGCTACTGCGTCATAAAATCGGTGACTCTTTAGCGATCTCGCTTAGTGTGACAGTACCTTAACTCTATAGGTCTCTAATGCAATTGTGTTTCTTTGTACTTAATTTACGTAAGTGGATATTGCCTTGACAGCCAAGGTAAAACCATCCATCGCTTTCATTGCTGACTGAATCCATAGAATTGAAATATGTGCACATTACAAACAATATTTTTCCATGATCATAATCCTTTATTTACATCTTTGGTTAATTCAGTGAATTATTTTTCTTTTTTTTTTAGAAATACTGTATATACTAGAGTATAAGTCGACCCGAGTGTAAGCCGAGGAACCGGCTTATGCATTGTCTCCTAATCCCTATTCTGGTATGCATGGTTCCCCATCCTGTCCTTGTATGCATGGCTCCCCCGTCCCTGTCCTTGTTTGCATGGCTCCACTGTACCTGTACTTTTATGCATGGCTCCTTATCCCCTATTCTTATATGCATGACTCCTTATTCCCTACCCTTGTATGCATGGTTCTTATAAAAAAACAAACACATCCTACTTACCTTCCCTGCGCGCCCTCACTGCATCTTATTCGGTGCCAGCAGCTCTTCCGGCCAAGCGATCACGTGGACCTGCTCATTAAGATAATGAATATTCACTCCACCTTAATGAGCGGGGCCACATGATCGCTCGGCCGGAAGAACTGCTGGCACCGAGGCAAACGAGATGCAGTGAGGGTGCACAGGGAAGGTAAGTAGGATGTGTGCTTGAAGCCAGCGGCTGTAACTGTGCGCACTATAAGAGAAATGAATATTCACTGCCAGCGCAGTGGGTGGATCGCAATTACACATGCGGCTGTTGCGGGCACATGTCAGCTGTATATATAAGCTGACATGTGCCCGGAAAGGTGCGGGCTCCACACCGGAGCCCGCAGCAAACAAGGGGAGACACGTCATCCTATCTAAGGAACCCTTTAGATAGTCATCCTAGATATAAGCCGAACGTACGGACCTAAAAAGGACTGAGACTGTGGGACTAGTAAGGGTCCTGAGTAGTGTTGAGCGATACTGCTCGATATCTAAAAATATCGTATCGGAATGGTATCGCTGATATCACTAAATATCGTCGATATCCGATTCCGATACCGGAAGTCCCATGTAAGTCTATGGGAACAAAATATCGCAACAAAAAAAAACCCTTTCTTTCGTTGTAAACACAAAATATACACACATAGAATACATTATATATATATATATATATATATATATATATATATACATGTCATTGTGACATATATATATATACATATATTTATAGTTTATACACTTCTACATAGTAAAATAGACTCTGATTCAATTGCCTGGTAAAGCCGTGACATACCCCATAGAAGTCGACGGGCTCGGTGCCGAGTACCCCCAAAACCTCTGGCTCTGTGCGACTCAACTTGGGCGTCACGAACAGGATTCTGTAGCTCGCTATAAGCGAGTCCTGTGTGCCTGAATTGAACTGGTTTTGTGCTTGAGAATTGCTAAAATCATCAGAGAATGTATTTGCCATTTTTCCGCTATATCTGCGTCACGACGAGGCACTGGTGAAGAAGAAGGGCGCGCTCTTCGTGGGTGTACACTCACTCAGTGGCGCGAAAACGATGGCCGACCACTCTAAATGGTACTGCAATGTAAGATCGTGCCCCACAGCTCTTCAGTTCCGCCTCTTCATCCTCCTCAGTGTGCGGAAACTAACACGAAGGTCCCGCCTCCCTACAAAAGAGGGACCCTCTCCAGATGCTAATGACACATGTGACTTGGCAGAGATGGCTAATGGACACGAGCAGAAGTGTGAAGGGATGGAGCAGTCAGAGCTCTCCCCCCACGGAAGCGACCCGATCGCCACGGAACCACCGTTGGGCACCCGGCCTGGAAACCCTCCTACGCTGCAAGAAGCGGAGGATACCCTAAGAGGCCTGGCCCGGCACCGGGAGGAGGTCGCCAGGATGGAAGCCAGCTGGCGTGCCCTAAAACTAAACTTGGAGCGGCGCCAATCCCTCTTACCTGAAGTGTCTGTACCGGAAGGTGAGGCACCCGTTCTAGTAGAGGAGTCCGTGCGGGCATCCCAGCCCTTGCAATGTGATCCGGTTGACGTTGTCGCAGTGGAGGCACCCGTTCCTGCAAAAAACTCTGCACCGGCAGCACCCCAGATCCCGCTGTCTGCCCCCGTCGCTGAGACAGAAGAAGCGACACCCGTCCTCATGGAGGAGGCCGCGCAGGCACCAGAGGTCTACCTGTCTGTACCGGAGCCCCGACTGTCATCTGTTCCAGAGCCGGCTGCTTCCGCCACAGGTGAGCGCCGCCAGGACTGGGGGGCGCCAGGAGAGCTGCCGCAAACCGGGCATCGTAAGCTGGCATTTGATGGTGGAGACATGGAGCAGCTGGTGGAGGAGAATTACAACCGGCGTCAGGAGGAAGAGTGGAGACGTTGGGAGCGGGAAGCAGAGCGACAAAGGGAGCAGCGAGAATCCCAAAAGCTTCGGCAACGTCACCTGGAGAAGGACCGGGCAGATAAGGACCGGATGAGAAAAGATAAAGGAACCCTGTGGGAGCCGCGGCGTAAGGGTGCAGTACGGAACTTTAAGTTAAAAGGTGGTTGGGGCTTCATCCAGGAGCCTGGACTTTATTTAGAAGTCTTTGTGACCCGGCGGGACGTGGAGACTCACCTCCCAGAAGGACACCCGGGGAGGGACCTGTTGCCAGGAGACTTGGTGACTTACACCCGACACTGGGGTTACAATGGATGGTACGCCCTAAATGTTACCAGGTGCGACCCCTACTCCCCAGAGTGTCAGAAACCTGTGAGACCCTCGGAGCCTTCAACCTTCCACATCCAGGCCTCTGCACAAGTGCCCACCCCACGCCGTAAATCTCCCCAGCCTCCCTCAGTGGTCTCCTCAGCAGCCCCAGCTATGGACATGATAACTATAGCTGGCCTGTACCCGGCGCCTGTTAGGCCCCCTGGGGTTCGTTCAGTCCGTGACATAGGGCTCCAGACCCGGAGGGAGATGAAAGAGGTGGCCACACAGACACAGATAGCGGGTCACGACTTGACTGTACAGGCCACACAACGTCATCAGGTCCTGGTGGTCCTTGGTGTCTCGGATGTTTGGCAAGAAACAGAAGAGTACCAGGTGGTACCTGGAACACCCTGCCAAAGAATTATAAATAACCCGGACAGGGTCCCTGTATGTAAATAGTTAAATTGTTGATGTACCCGGACGGGTGAATGTTCATAAAAAAATTTTTTAATTTAATAAAAAACACAACACAGTTTTCATTACTTTTATTACAGTCTCATCCTGCGACGCCATCGATCTCCTGTAAAAAAATGAAAAAAAAAAACAGCAGTATACCACCTGTCCGACGCAGTCCATAGTAACGAGTGTCCCACGACGATCCAGCTCTGCTACATCAGAATGACAGGCAGAGCCTGTCATCCCGGCGCAGCACAGCTGATTACCTGCTTCCCCGGCGGTGACGTCATCGGACTGGTTTACGGCCGGGATTACCCTGCAGTCACTGCAGTTATCGCGAGAAACTGCATGTGAACGCCAGGGAGAAGATAATGGCGGCCATCAAGCAGTCCAGGACGTGACCGCTGGAGATCTTCTGCCAGGTAAGTGCCGCTGACTCCTGACAGACCCGACCGACGGACACTCACAGTGACAGTGACAAATCCGATTCCGGTATCCGATATGACGAAAATATCGGTACTCGGAATCGAAAGCCCGATACAGCTAATATCGGCCGATACCCGATATTTGAAGTATCGTATCGCTCAACACTAGTCCTGAGCGGTGGATAAAGGGCATCCATAGTGATAGGATGTGGTGCGACCGAGTGGGTGTAAAGAAACTCGCTGTGCTATACTGTGGTGAAAAGGCTTCTTGCCATGAATTAAATGTGCCTAAGGCTGTGTACTTGCTACTCCTTGTATATAACCCTTAATAATTTCAGTAAAGTTCCCATGTTTGCACGGAAGACTCCTTCATTAATCTGGGGAATTTCTGGTCCTGGCCAGCCAACACCATTGGCTAAAGGCGGCCTGCATGGATACAAAGCCCAAACAATACCAACATCAACACCTAGCCAGGACCCACACAATTTTCCTGTAAAGGTAACAGCGTTACGGGACAGCAGCTCGATCATGACTACCGCTCGGCAGCACTTTGCAAGCACATAATAAATTAGATGGGGTGGAGGTATACATTATAAAAGCATACAAATGTAAAGTAACCTAGTAATGTCTACCAGTGCGTTCACAGGAAAGTGAAAATTAAGAAACTATTGACATAAATTAAAGATGACTGATCAAATAACACTCTGTATTTCGATTTACCTTAGCTTCAATTTGGGCAGAGGAGCTTCACCAATTTCTGGGATAAAAGGCAACAGATCTAAAAGTCCACATTTAGTTATTAGGTGACAAAGTGTCCCTGTCGAAAATCAACAGGGCTTGATTTCCAAGAAATGAATTGACTGAGGCGCGTGGTCTACAGAGACCATTCAATGAACTGTTCTACCTTATCCTACGTGGCAGATGGTAACATGTTCAGCTATAAAAGACACCGCCAGTGCTGACAATTTATAGTGTTGTGTAAGGAACGATTAAGGATAAGCCTTATCTTTATTTTGCAATTCCCACTGAAGCTGTGTTTTAAGACCAGTTACAAAGTAAGTGTTTTATGCGGCAAGTACTGGCCTTTGTGCATCGTGAGGATTTATACAGAATGCCTTTTTTGCAAAGCATTTGTCTATCGATTTTTACATAATTACGGTATACATTTTTGGCACCAAGAGTGAAATGATAAGCAAATGGCCTAATTGCTACATCAGGACCAAGCATCATCTCCTGCCATGGACAAAGAAAAGGATACCATCTATGGGGAAAGGTATGAAGAAGGCCCGTACATGATCAAACTAAATACTGGTTATAAAAGAGAGGATCAGGAGGTCGTGGGCTAAACCAGACAACCAACAATTACACACTGATAGGAAAATCCCAAGGGCTAAGGTTAGGACAGAAGTTGTATTTCACTTGGAGCTGTTCTTTCATTTTTTATGCTTTTTGTATCAGTCATTTTTCTGTTCTTTTTATTCCCTTCAGATAGGAGAAAAGGCTAAAGATGTCATTTAGCAAAAGTATGACAGTGCATAGCCTGGAGGTGTGATGTGTCACGTGCCCATCAGATCCTCTGCGATGTCATCTCAGTATGCCAATGGGCAAGTGGGGGATCTGCTGAAGGCATTTTCCATGTTGGTGATGAATATCATTCCATGGCTGATGATCATAGGAGACTGTGATTTTCAATCTATTCTGCAGTACTAAAGGTATTGCAATACATAGTTTAGCCACTTCACTGCCTTGCGATTTTCCGTTTTTGCACTTTCGCTTTTTGTTTCCCTTCTTCCCAGAGTCACACCGTTTTTATTTTTTTCTTAATATAGCCATATAGCACTTGTTATTTGCGGGACTAGTTGTACTTTTGAATGACACCATTGATTTTACCATATATGTGCTGGAAAACAAGAAAAAAATTCAGAGTGCAATAAAATTGCAAAAAAAGTGCAATTCCTCAATTGTTTTTTGTTTTTTTTATTAACCATGTTCAATAAATGCTAAAACTGACCTGTAAATATGATTCCCCAGGTTAGTACAAGTGTGCCGATACCAAATATGTATAGGTTATTTTTTAATTAAGTGGTGAAAAAAAATCCATACTTTGTAAGGAAACAAAAATTGCTTATGTCCCACTTTCCAAGACCAGTAGCGTCTCCTTTTTTTTATGGTCTAGGGTTGGATTAGGGATTATTTTTTTGCGCACAGAGCTAATGTTTTACTTATAGCATGTTGAGGTAGATACAATCTTTTGATTGCTTGTTATTGCATTTTATTGCAATGTTGCGGCAGACAATAAGCCATAATTCTGGCGTTTCTATTTATTTTCTTGTTACGCCTTTTACCGCTCTAAATTATTTACATTATATTTTGATAGATCTGCCATTTATTAACACAGTTTTGCCAAACATGTATTTTTTTTGTGTTATTTTGAATGGAGCGAAAGGGGAGTGATTTGAAAGTTTGAACTTTTTTTTTTACTTTAATTGTCTCCTTTGGAGACTTGAAGCTGCGATCTTCTCATCATCTGTGCTACACAAAGTAAGGCTTCAGCCCTATTACATGTAGCAAAAATCATGATCTATGAATGCCGGACTCGAGCCAGCGTTCATAGGCGATTTACAATGACAGGCGCGAGGGTCTTCTGTAGACCCCCCCAGCTGTCATGACAACCCATTGGCACTCCGCGATCACGGGCCTGAGCGTGTTAAATGCCGCTGTCAGTAATTTGCAGCGGCACTTAACAGCCGCAGGTGGATCTCTAGTCCACCCGCGGCATTTAGAGGCGCGTGCAGGCAAAGATGCAGGCTCAATGTCAGAGGCCGCATCAAAGGCAGGGACATGACGCTGGGTGCACCTAAACGTCCAAGGTTGTGAAGGGGTTAAGCCATCAGATGACAGGTTCAAGTGCCCTAAGGGGAGAGCAAAATAAAACGTTTTTGAAAAATTGGAACAACACTCCTTTTCCCCCCATTAAAAATAAAGAAATAATATAATTTAGTTTATATATTATATATAATTTTGAATCATTGAGTCCATAAAAGTCTGACCTGTTATCATTAATAAAAAAATAATTTAACCCAATCAGTAAATGGTGAAGTAAAAAAAAATGTCAGAATGGCATTATTTTGGTTGCCACAATTCCGCAAAGAAATGCAATAAAAAGCGATCAAAACTTTATATGCATGCCAAAATGGAATGAATAAATAAATATTGGTTGGAATCCAAGAAATAAGCCTCATTCAGCTCCATTAAAAAAAAAAAAGAAAATGTTAGAGGTCTTGGAAAATGATGACAAAAGGAACATTTGTTTTGTTAAAGAATTTCCGGACTTTTTTTTTACTAGTTGGAAAAAAAAAATTATTTTGGAATCACTGTAATCATACTGACCTGGAGAAACATATTGAAAAGTCATTTTCACCATATAATGAATATAATAAAATCAAAAACCTCCCTCAAAAAATAGACATTTTGAGGGGTTTCACAATATCACTGCAGTAGAATTTTTTTTCCTATTTCTCAGTATATTAAATGGTAAAATTAATGGTGTTTTTCAAAACTACAACTCACGCCCCTGAAAAAATCCTCATTTGTCTACGTCTATGTCAATGGAAACATTATGGTGCCTGGAATAAAGGGAAGAAAAATTAAAAGCGCAAAACGGACAATTGACCATTTGGGTAGGGATTAATGCAATCACAGCTTTAGTAATGTCAAAGTCCCTTCAACATATAATGTTATAAGAAAACAGAGGTAATATCAGCGTATTAGCATAAAAAAGAGGAGAAGAAAAAAAAGACAAGCAGGGGGCAAGAACGCGTAGTCCCAAAAAGGATTGCACCACAAAGAGCGCATCCCTTCATTACCGTTTCAATGGAATGTGAACCCTCTGGTGGTACACTACGTGAGCCACGATTAGTGGTGCGATTTCTTAGCTACGATTTGTGGTGTCACTTGTAACAATACTTTCGAGACCCTTCAATCCTTTTTAAATGTTGCTGATACGTGTTTAGTCTCATTTTTCCTCGTACTCGCACTAGTTTTATAAGCAACATATACAACAGTTTTTTATTTGAGGATTTTTTACTTGAATATTTTTAATATAATATATTTATTCAAACCTTTTTTTTTACTCCATTAATTAGTCTCTAGACGATAATGATTTTTTTCATTAATGGTGGTAAAATAGAAATATTGTTGATGTATACTTATATACATATAGTTTCTGTTGATAATCTTGTTGATTCGGATCCTTTTGTTGAAGATCCTCATATCTGCAGTTTGAGTGTAGTTGTGGAAGCAGCATTGGGGAGCCGACAACTGGACTTAGAAACGTAAGTACTTGATCTGTTGGATATTTTTGGTATTCTAGAGTGTTTGGGGTCCACTAACCTGAAAGTGGAAAAGTCCTTTAAAGGAGTTGGACACTTTCGTTTGTTAGTAAAACTTTTCTCATTCACTGACCAGCACTTATAAATATATTGACTGATGGTGTGACCGGACCAGTCCATCAGCCTACTTCAATAGTAAAGCAGCTTTTTAATAAGAGGTGTTTTACAATTGGTGGAGACTGATGGACAAGTCTGGTCACTGCAGCCATTGTATGGACAGAAGTTGTGGTCAGTTTCGGTGGAAAGCTGCACTAACGAGACCCCCTTTAAATTTACTTTGCTGTAAGATACAGCAAAGGAAAATCTTTTATCTTTTTATTGAAGCAACCACATTGCGTTTTTCTCCCCAATCCACCCCATTTTGTACTCACATTAACGCTTTTAAAATAAATAACCAAACTGGTGTTCTGCTTCAATTTCAGGCCCTTGGAGTAAGTAGCACTGCGGTTCCCCTAATGAATTCCACAGTAGAGTCTCCAATTCCATCTGTTGAAGTTGCAGACAATCTGTCATGCTAGACAGATCAGGCAAACCGCTCAGCTGCTAACACAAAACAGAGTGCTGTCTTCGGAGACCTACGCGCTGTCACTCCTATCAAAGGGAGTGAGGAAGACAAAACACCACAATGCGTAAAAGGGATTTTAGAAATAATTTAGATCAACCAAAGACTGAAAATGTTTTGTAAAGAAAGCCTACTGTTTGTCTTACGAAGACACGATATTTCATTCTATATATTATACATATTTCTGGAGACAGTAGCTCCAATACTGCACATAACGAAGTAACACAACTATTTTTGTTCATCCCAATACATATTTGGAGTATACATGGAGGCTGAAATAAGAATCCCCCTAAATAGTGATGAAATATAGATATATTTTTTTCTCTGAAAAAAGTCTGACTCAAGCTAACTTTTTTTCATATTCAATTATTAGAAAAGTGCTAGAGCTGTAAACAAGTACAAATAAAGTGCTTAGTGCAAATAAATTAGAATTTAATACACGTGGGAATTATAACCAGTATATTTCATCACTATTTAGGTGGATTCTTATTTCAGCCTCCATTTTTTCTGTGCCTATTACAGTATTTCTGTAAAATTCTGGTTAAATATATTTTTGTGGTGATCAATAAAATTCAATATTTTAAATCTCTAAACTTTCTGTTTAGTCACTTCATTTTTTTGTTCCCAAATATGTATTGGGATAAACAAAAATAGTTGTGTTAATCCTTGTGTTATGAAGTGCTACCCATATTTAAAGGGTGATTGTTATTGTTGAGGACTATTGTGTGTACATAAGGAAGTAAGCTTGATAAAGAGAATAGATAATTACAGAATTTAGTGATAAAATCATGAATGTGTGGTTTTGTTTGGCTCTTTTCTTGCTGAAGGGAGCAAGTTTACCTTTCAAATGGTATATCATTTGTGTGTGTGGGGCGAAATAATCAGCGAAAAAGCAGTACATGTTTACAAATGTGTTTGAATATGTGACTCACCATTTGTGTGTGTGGGTCGAAGTAATCACCGAAAAAGCAGTGAAGTGTGCAATCCTCCAATGTGCCTGAAATAGGCTGGGCAAGCAGTTGAGCAAGCTGGAAAGACCACAAGGCAAATGTTTAGATTTGTTTGTGATGTCTGTAAGCAGCTTTGTGGTAGTGTGCTTTGGGGCAGTGTGCTGCCACCTGCAGGTCATTTGACCTTTCAAATGATGTATCATTTGTTTTGTGTGGTGGAGTATGAACGGAGCAAGTGGGCAATTCAATAAGCAGTGCATGTTTGCAAATGTGTTTGCATATGTGCCTCACGTGCAATGAAGTGTGCAATTTTCCAATTTGGCTAAAATAGGCTGGGCAAGCAGTTCTGTAAGCTGGAAAGCCCCAAAGCAAATGTTTGGATTTGTTTATGATGTCTGTAAGCAGCTTTGCGGTAGTGTGCTTTGGGGGTATTGTGGTGCCACCTGCAGGTCATTTTTCCTTACTGCAGGTTTATGAAAATTAATGTTTAAACTGTATTTTGTAATCAAATCATGGATGTGTGGTTTGTTTGGCTTTTTTCTTGCTGAAAGGGACAAGTTTACCTTTCAAATGGTGTATCAGTTGTGTGTGTGGGTGCAGTATGAACGGAGATACAAAGTAATCACCGAAAAACAGTGTTTAGAAATAATAGATTTAATAATTTGTAATAATTGACAATAAATAAATTAGACATAGAAGGTCTACAAATTTGTGTATAGCAACAACTGAATTGAATCCAAAAATATTTCCAAAAATCTCTTGTCCAGATTTGGTAATTACCACACTCTTGTACAAAACACAAATCTGTACTGATAGGATTACAGATACAGAGTCTCATGTGATGTCTTAAGGGTATGCCACACTAAACAACATCGCTAACGGGATCGCTAAAAAACGTCACTATTTAGCGATCCCGTTAGCGATGTTGTTGTGTGCGGCATCTACCAGCGACGTGGCCCCTGCTGAGATCCTGCTGTGATCTCGCTCGTCGCTGACATCGTTCCGGACCCTATTTTATCATCGGCGCCCCCGCTGGTAAGTATATATCGCTGAGTGTGGCACCTTTTCTTAGCGATTTAGCGGTACTTTTGTACCGCTAAAGTCGTTAAGGAGATCGCTAACCGCGATAGCGTCCTTAACGACATCGCTAAGTTAAGCCGCTATCAGCGATATAGAAACAATCCCGCTAGCGATCGCATTAGTATGCGTCGTTATCGTTATCGCTAGCGGGATTGTTTAGTGTGGCAGTACCTTTAGTAAGTAATTGAGATCTCATCTTGATATCCCGGCCTCTATTATTCTGTGCTTGTAAATCAATTTCTGTTGAAATATGCATTGCTGGTTGAAGCAAGATGTGAAATAGAAGAATAGATCACAACAGGAAGAAATACTCAAAGTGGAAACAGTAAACACACTTCAAAGCCTCTCATTTCTAGTGATTAGCCTCCAGCCTATGTGTATATGTGAGAAAGAAAGACAGCTCAGTAATGAGACCTGCTATATTATTCTTACCACTTGAGGAAGTGCAGCCCAATAGCTAATCACTGCATTAAGTGCACATCAATGTGTCTCACCTCCCTGGGCTTGATAATGTGCAATTACTTCATGAACAACAGGCTGCAATCATGCTACTAATATATCGGGAGGTATCAACTCTGGTGTCTCTTATTATCATATTGGTTGTACATTATACCTGGCAGTATACCAGGGAAAATCAATAAAATGTCTAATTTACTCTTTGATATCTGAACTTCATGAAAAGTTCAAAATGCACTACATATTTACACTGTATACATACTGTATGTATAATATATATATAATATATATATATATATATATATATATATATGTGTGTGCATATATATATATATATATATATATATATATATATAAGCATACAGTTGTGCTCAAGAGTTTACATACCCCGGCAGAATTTTTGCTTTCTTGGCCTTTTTTCAGAGAATATGAATGATAACACCAAAACTTTTTCTCCACTCATGGTTAGTGGGTGGGTGAAGCCATTTATTGTCAAACTACTGTGTTTTCTCATTTTAAATCATAATGACAACCCAAAACATCCAAATAACCCTGATCAAAAGTTTACATACCCTGGTGATTTTGGCCTGATAACAAGTTCAAACAGGTGCCATTACTGCAGGTAATGATGGAGGACAGAGGAACCGCTTAAAGAAGAAGTTACAGGTCTGGGAGAGCCAGAAATCTTACATGTTTTTAGGTGACCAAATACTTATTTTCCACCATAATTTGCAAAATAAATCTTGCCAAATCAGACAAGGTGATTTTCTGGATTTGTTTTCTCATTTTGACTCTCATATTTGTGGTCTACCTATGATGTCAATTCAGGTGCGCACCTACCATGAGGCAAAATGAGTACTCTGCCTCAGGCAGCAGTGCGTCCCTGAAGAGCGGAGCACATATGTTGCGGTTCTGTGAGCACAGGACCTGTGATGAGGTCACAGGAGGGGAGGAGTCAGGGGTCACATGATCAAGGGTCATAATGTATGCAGGACTCTGCTGTGCTGGTTGTCATGGTGCTGGATGAGGGAAGTTTATGTGTGGGGTCAGGAGGGGTTTAAAGGGTGGATGTAGCAGAGCCGTGTGTGTACGAGGTGTACGGAGCGGAGCTCTGTGTGTACGAGGTGTACGGAGCGGAGCTGTGTGTGTACAAGGTGTGCGGAGTGGAGCCGCGTGTGTACGAGGTGTACGGAGCAGAGATTGTGACGAAACCATGGAGGCACTTCAGGGAATGCTTCAGATCCATCACCGTGTGCTCCTCCAACAGCGCGGACAGCGGGATCGCCTTGGAATCGGGGATGTCAGCCATGTGAGCGGATCATGATATGTCCTGCATCAGGCGGCTCAGGTGGGCATTACAGTGTGAGCCGGGCTGCTATAGTATCTTTATAGAATCTTTCTCTCTCTCTCTCTGTTCTTTTTCTCTCTCTCTGTTTCTTTCTCTCTCTCTGTTCTTTCTTTCCCTCTCTAATCTTTCTTTCCCCTCTCTTTCTCTCTCTCTGTTCTTTCTTTCCCCTCTTTCTCTCTTTCTCTGTTCTTTCTTTCCCCTCTTTCTGTTCTTTCTTTCACTCTGTTCTTTTTTCCCCTCTTTCTTTCTCTCTGTTCTTCCTTTTTCTCTCCCTGTGCTTTCTTTCTCTCTGTTCTTTCTTTCTTTCTTTCTTTCTTTCTTTCTTTCTCTGTCTCTGTTCTTCCTTTCTCTGTCTCTGTTCTTTCTTTCTCTATCTGTTCTTTCTTTCTTTCTTTCCCTCTGTCTGTTCTTTCTTTCCCCTCTTTCTCTCTGTTCTCTTTCCCCTCTTCCTTGCTCTCTGTTCTTTCTTCCTTTCCTCTCTTTCTCTCTCTCTGTTCTTTCTTTCTCTCTCTCTCTCTGTTCTTTCTTTCCCCTCTTTCTTTCTTTCTTTCTCTCCCTCTGTTCTTTCTCTCTCTCTTCTTTCTTTCCCCTCTTTCTTTCTCTCTGTTCTTTCTTTCGCTCTCTGTTCTTTTTTTGCTCTCTGTTCTTTCTTTCCTCTTTCTTTCTCTCTCTCTGTTCTTCCTTTCTCTCTCTGTTCTTTCTTTCTCTCTCTGTTCTCTTACCCCTATTTCTTTCTCTCTCTGTTCTTTCTTTCTCTCTCTCTCTCTGTTCTTTCTCTCTTTCTTTCTCCCTCTCTCTCTGTTCTTTCTTTTTTCTCTCTCTGTTCTTTCTTTCTTTTTATCAGTACCATTCACTGTGCCCATAGTACCAGCCACTGTGCCCTCAGTACCAGTCAGTGTGATCAGCAGTGCTAAATGGGTGCAGCCACTGTGCCCTCAGTACCAGTCAGTATGATCAGCAGTGCTAAATGGGTGCGATTGGGGCGTGGATATGGGTGTGGATAGTTGTGAAATGGGTGTGGTCAGGGAGTGGCCTAAAATTACCTGCACACTGACACTATATACAGAGCTCCTGTGTATAATGTCACCGGTTGCAAGGTTCTTTGTCTCTGTTGACATGTTCCTTGAAACTCAGTTTTCCGTCGGCCATTTTGCTTTCTGTCTTTCTGCAGCTCTTGCCCTCAGTTAATATGGAGTTTCCAGTTTTCATGTTCCCGCCCTGATTCTTCCCTCTTGCTTCTTAAGCAGCCTCAGCTGAACAATCAGTGCTCCTGAATCAAGCCTCAGTCAGTCTGTGACCTGACTCCTGGAAGCCTTGGACTTGTACTCCAGCTATTCCCTACTGAGGAACCTTGGAACACTTTTGGACTCTGGAAACCTGCTGTTTGGTGAATCCATGTTTGCAGAGGAATTACGGTACAGAGAAGAGATCCTGAACCTGCTTTGGAGATTTATTGTAGTGCTTGAAGTTACTCTGGCCTGCTGTGTCTCCTGTCGCTGTTCCTGCAAACTGTGTGAACTTTTCAGCATGCTTGTATGAAGTAATACAAGTCATTTCATTTCAACCTATGTCTCCTGTGTTTTCCTCGCACCCAAGCACAATACGCTATAGGAACTGTACACTATACATGACAAGATTCAGGAGCCAATGTTTAGTGTCTGCTGGGTCTGGGAAAGCCGTGTCTGCTGTGACTGTGGATATCAGATGTCCGTTTAATACCTTATGTGATGACAGTGGTTGTGACTTCTCACAACCATTCCAGGTGAGCGCATTCCCTTAAAATTTTACTCTGGAGTGTTACCACAGGTAAACACTATTGTTTTTTTTTTTTTTTTTTCCTTTCCTCTTCTCCTTCCAGCACTTCTGCCTTAAAAGATCTGGAAGTTGGAGGCCCGCATAAAGGAACTTTGTGGAGTGACTGATACAATCCTTTCAGATGTACAGACTTTAAAAACCCGTTTTGCAAGCCTACAGGACCTCACTAATCATAATTTGCAAGTGTTTGGACAGACTACCCAGGAATTGCGAGCCAGGATTGAGGCTCTAGAGGAACGAGCCCAGGCTCCTGCCATAACCCCGAGTTCTGGGATCCCCAAATTACCTCCTTTTCGTTTTGGCGGTGAACGTGAGAAATTCAGGGGATTTATTAATCAATGCAATTTATTTTCTCTCTGCACATGCTTCACAATTTCCCACTGAATGATCCAAAGTGCTTACTATAATCATGTTGCTTACCAATAAGGCTTTGATGTGGGCAAACCCTCTGATTGAGACTGAGGATGATTGTTTGAATCACCTTGATGCTTTTATTTCAGCCATGGGGCAGGTGTTTGATGACCCCAATCGAGGTGCAACAGCTGAAGCAGCCATGTTAACTTTGCGCCAAGGTAAGCGTTCAGTAGCCGAATATGCCCTGGATTTCAGGAGATGGGCTCTTGATACCACTTGGGACACTTCCGCTAAAAAATCTATTTTTCGGAAAGGGTTGTCTCCACTGATTAAGGATGAACTTGCTCGTGCCGACCCTCCCACTGCGTTAGGTGACTTTATTAACTATTGTATCCGTATTGATGCTCGTCTGACTGAACGCAGACAAGAGAGATGGTTCGAAAATAATCGCACTAACCTTTTACTACCTCCCTCCTCAGCTAAGGAACCTTTGAGTAGGATCACAAGGGAACCAGAACCTGAACCCATGCAGGTGGACTCTTTACAAAGACGGGTTAGTGATGCACGCAAAGAACATCGTATAAAGGAAAATCTATGTTTCTACTGTGGTAAGTCAGGGCACTTCATTATAAACTGCCCCAGCCGTTCTCGTAAGACTACTGCAGCAGTCATTCACTGTGAGTGTTGCGAGAGGAGCTCTGTCATGTCCGAGCCTCAGGCTCCAGAGAGATCTGCTGCAAGAGATCTTGATTGCTCGGACTTAAACTCTGTTAGTTCTGGGGACGATGACGGTATAAACGCTGCAATTTTTCAAGTTTCCTCAGCGGTGTCCCAGCTGAGTTGTAAAAGAAACAATTCTCATTGCTTCCTTTCCATCAAACTCTGGGTTGACTCAGTCTGGGTGTCTAGCTCTGCTATGATCGACTCAGGAGCAAGTGGAAATTTTATGGATATCTCCTTTGCTCTGAAACAGGGGATACGTTCAGTGAAGAAGGCTACTCCAGTACAGATGGAGACTGTGGATGGCTCTCTACTGACTTCTGGAACAGTGGATCAAGAAACAGAGCCTTTGAGGGTCCTTATGGGTAAAGATCATCAGGAGAAAATGTCTTTTATGCTTATCTCTTCTTCCCACTTTCCCATTATTCTAGGGCTACCATGGCTGCAGGCGCAGAATCCTACAATTAACTGGGAGACCAAGGAATTACACTTTCCGGAGAAACAGATGAGTCAAGGAGTTTCAGCTTGCTCTGTTCCTAAAGGAACCATGTCAGTCCCTGAACTACCAGTAGTGTTGAGCGATACGATAATGCAAATATCGGCTATCGGCCGATATTAGCTCTATCGGCCTTTCGATAATTCGTTTCGATATTTTCGTCTTATCGAATACCGGAATCGGATTTGTCACTGTCACTGTGAGTGTCCGTCGGTCGGGTCTGTCAGGAGTCAGCGGCACTTACCTGGCAGAAGATCTCCGGCGGTCACGTCCTGGACTGCTTGATGGCCGCCATTATCTTCTCCCTGGCGGTCACATGCAGTTTTTTCGCGATAACTGCAGTGACTGCAGGGTAATCCCGGCCGTAAAGCAGTCAGTCCGATGACGTCACCGCCGGGGAAGCAGGTAATCAGCTGTGCTGCGCCGGGATGACAGGCTCTGCCTGTCATTCTGATGTAGCAGAGCTGGATCGTCGTGGGACACTCGTTACTATGGACTGCGTCGGTCAGGTGGTATACTTTTTTTTTTTTTCATTTTTTTACAGGAGATCGATGGCGTCGCAGCAGGATAAGACAGTAATAAAAGAAATGAAAACTGTGTTTTGTTTTTTTTTATTAAATTAAAAAAATTTTTTTGGAACATTCACCCGTCCGGGTACATAAACAATTTAACTATTTATTTACATACAGGGACCCTGTCCGGGTTATTTAGACTTCTTTGGCTGGCCTCTTCCAGGTACCACCTGGTACTCTTCTGGTGCTTGCCAAACATCCGAGGCACCAAGGACCACCAGGACCTGATGACGTCGTGTGGCCTGTACAGTCAAGTCGTGACCCGCTATCTGGGTCTGTGTGGCCACCTCGTTCATCTCTCTCCGGGTCTGGAGCCCTATGTCACGGACTGTACGAACCCCAGGGGGCCTAACAGGCGCCGGGTAAGGGCCACGTATCGATATCATGTCCATGGGTGGGTCTGCTGAGGAGACCACTGAGGGAGGCTGGGGAGATTTACGGCGTGGGGTGGGCACTTTTGCAGAGGCATGGATGTGGGAGGCTGAAGGCTTCGAGGGTCTCACAGGTTCCTCACACACTGGGGAGTAGGGTCGCACCTGGTAACATTTAGGGCGTACCACCCATTGTAACCCCAGTGTCGGGTGTAAGTCACCAAGTCTCCTGGCAACAGGTCCCTCCCCGGGTGTCCTTCTGGGAGGTGAGCCTCCACGTCCCGCCGGGTCACAAAGACTTCTAAATAAAGTCCAGGCTCCTTGATGAAGCCCCAACCACCTTTCAATTTAAAGTTCCGTACTGCACCCTTACGCCGCGGCTCACTCAGGGTTCCTTTATCCTTTCTCATCCGGTCCTTATCTGCCCGGTCCTTCTCCAGGTGACGTTGGCGAAGTTTTAGGGTTTCTCGCTGCTCCCTTTGTCGCTCTGCTTCCTTCTCCCAACGTCTCCACTCTTCCTCCTGACGCCGGTTGTAATTCTCCTCCACCAGTTGCTCCATGTCTCCACCACTCCACTGCAGCTTACAGTGTCTGGTTTGCGGCAGCTCTCCTGTCGCCCCCCAGTCCTGGCGGCGCTCCCCTGCGGAGGAAGCAGACGGCTCTAAATCAGATGACAGTCGGGGCTCCGGTACAGGCAGGTAGTGCTCTGGTGCCTGCGCGGCCTCCTCCATGAGGACGGGTGTCGCTTCTTCTGTCTCAGCGACCGGGGCAGACAGCGGGATTTGGGGTGCTGCTGACGGTGCTGCGGTTTTTGCAGGAACGGGTGCCTCCACTGCGACAACGTCAACCGGATCACATTGCAAGGGCTCCTCTACTATAACGGGTGCCTCACCTTCCGGTACAGACACTTCAGGTAAGAGGGATTGGCGCCGCTCCAAGTTTATTTTTAGGGCACGCCAGCTGGCTTCCATCCTGGCGACCTCCTCCCGGTGCCGGGCCAGGCCTCTCAGGGTATCCTCCGCTTCTTGCAGCGTAGGAGGGTTTACAGGCCGGGTGCCCAACGGTGATTCCGTGGCGATCGGGTCGCTTCCGTGGGGGGAGAGCTCTGACTGCTCCATCCCTTCCCACTTCTGCTCGTCGTGTCCATTAGCCATCTCTGCCAAGTCACATGTGTCATATCTGGAGAGGGCCCCTCTTTTGTAGGGAGGCGGGACCTTATCACACTGAGGAGGATGAGGAGGCGGAACTCCAGAGCTGTGGGGCACGATGTTACATTGCAGTACCATTTACAGTGGGCGGCCATTGTTTTCACGCCACTGAGTGAGTGACACCCACGAAGAGCACGCCCTTCTTCTTCACCAGTGCCTCGTCGTGACGCAGATATGGCGGAAAAATGGCAAATACATTCTCTGATGATTTTAGCAATTCTCAAGCACAAAACCAGTGCAATTCAGGCACACAGGACTCACTTATAGCGAGCTACAGAATCCTGTTCGTGACGCCCAAGTTGAGTCGCACAGAGCCAGAGGTTTTGGGGGTACTCGGCACCGAGCCCGTCGACTTCTATGGGGTATGTCACGTCTTTACCCGGCAATTGAATTAGAGTCGATTTTACTACGTAGAAGTGTATAAACTATAAATATATGTATATATATATGTCACAATGACATGTATATATATATATATATATATATATATATATATATATATATGTATTCTATGTGTGTATATTTTGTGTTTACAACGAAAGAAAGGTTTTTTTTTGTTGCGATATTTTGTTCCCATAGACTTACATGGGACTTCCGGTATCGAAATCGGATATCGACGATATTTAGTGCTATCGGCGATACAATTTCAATACGATATTTTTAGATATCGAGCAATATCGCTCAACACTAACTACCAGCTGTATACCAGGACTATGTGGATTTATGTGACAAGAAGAACGCTGATCAGCTTCCTCCTCACCGTCCATATGATTGTCCAATTGAATTATTGCCTGGAGCCGAGATACCTTTTGGTAAGATCTACCCCCTAGCGGGGCCCGAGCTAAAAGCTTTGAAGGATTATATAGACGAAAATTTAGCCAAGGGCTTCATACGCCCCTCTTCATCTCCCGCAGGTGCACCCATCTTCTTTGTGAAGAAGAAAGATGGATCTCTGAGACCCTGCATAGACTATAGGGAACTCAATAAGGTTACTATTAGAAACCGTTATCCATTGCCTTTAATCCCTGAATTGTTGGAGAGAGTGCGGCATGCCAAAATTTTCTCTAAACTGGATCTCCGTGGGGCCTATAACTTGGTCCGTATTAGACCTGGGGATGAATGGAAGACTGCTTTCAGGTCACGCTATGGACACTTTGAATATCTAGTTATGCCTTTTGGTCTGAGTACCTCCCCAGCCACTTTCCAACACTTCGTGAATGATATCTTCAGGGATCTCCTAGATACATTTGTGGTGATTTATCTGGATGATATTCTAATTTTTTCTAACTCCACAGAGGAACATCATGGACATGTGAGAATGGTCTTAGAACGCCTAAGACAAAATCATCTCTACATCAAACTTGAAAAATGTGAATTCCATAGGACCGAAATTCAATTTCTGGGGTATGTACTATCTACGCAAGGGATTAGTATGGATGGAAGCAAGACCCAAGCCATCAAGGATTGGCCAATTCCTAGAAATGTGAAGGAGGTGCAGCGTTTCATCGGGTGTCATGTGTGCATCGCCACGAAGATCGTCGCGGTTGCACATTCTGACTTCTCACAGCTGAGTTGCTGTTTCTTTGTGTTTGGCAGTTAGGGAGTTAATTCTGTCTGTGCTCAGTTCTGGGACTGGGTGCAGTTTCTTCCGACTGCAATTAATTATTTGTTGATTGGTTTCCTTTAACTCTCTGGTTGTCTGTGTTGGGAGTTGCCAGTGAAATTCTTCATGCAGACCACAGATAGGATTGTATCTGTATAGACTTAAGTTAAAGAGCTCCTTAGTTGTTTTAAGCTCACCTTGCTTAGAGTTTAATATCCCAGATCATTTATGTTCCTTCTGTGTTTGAGTGTGTATGCAAGTCTGTGTTTTCTCCAGTCTGTCTTATATGTCTAATCTGTGTATTTAGCTGAGATCAGCCCATATCCCTTTGGTGGTAATCAGTATCCTTCTTAGGACTGATTACAGGGTTCAGGGACTGATAGGAGACAGGGTTAGGCTGGAGACTTGGACCTCTGAACCATTATCAGTACCTCCAAGGTGAGGGATTAGTTAGGACCCCAGTTTAGGGTCAGGTTAGACCCCCGGTCCTCCTCTTTCCTGTGACAGTGTATCAAGTCCTCAAGATTAACCCTGAGTTCAACGGATATCGTGTCAGGTAAATCTATTCTATATTTACATGCTGATGTTGCTAATCTATATGTTGTATAGAGTGTTGTTCTTTTAAGAATAGTTTACTGACATCGTACACATATCATAAGACCGCGTGACATTTTCACTGGCCCATAAAATTATTCCCAGTTGCCATGGATCCAGTAGCCCAGCTGGCTCTGCAGTTGCAGGGATTATCCATGGAGCTGACGGACATTAAGTCCAAAGTTTTGTCTCCCTCGGAGCAAACCAGATTTGAACCTAAAGAAGCTCTCCCGGACAGGTTCACTGGTGGGCGAGACAAATTTTTTACCTTCAGGGAAGCATGTAAATTGTATTTTCGGCTTCGGCCTCGATCATCAGGGAGTGAAGAGCAGAGAGTGGGAATTGTTATCTCGCTCCTACAAGGGGACCCTCAATCCTGGGCCTTCTCCCTTCCTCCGGGATCCCCGGCTCTACAGTCAGTAGATCGATTTTTTATTGCCCTGGGTTTGGTATATGATGACCCAGATTGGGTCTCTCTTGCTGAGACAAAATTACGTAAGATACAGCAGGGAGATCGTCCGGCGGAGGAATTTGCTTCTGAGTTCCGTAGATGGGCCACAGATACTCAGTGGAATGACCCAGCTCTTAGGAGCCAGTTTTGTCATAGGCTTTCTGACAAATTAAAGGACGTTTTGGCTCAGTATGATTCTCCTCCATCACTGGAGGCTGCTATGGCCCTAGCTATCCGTACTGATAGACGGCTCCGGGAGAGGTGCGAGGTAACTCCGCCCCCTGTTGTTACTCCACCTACTACTAAAGTCCCTTATGTTGAGGTTCCCCTTGTCTGTTCGGAGGAGCCTATGCAGTTGGGAGGGACATCATTTCGTAGGAGGGGATTGGCGGTACGCCGCAGGACTAGAAGGTGTTTCTTCTGCGGGAAGGAGGGACATTTTGTTGGGGGATGTCCATCCCGTGCCTTGTTGAGCAAAAAGTCACCGGAAAACTGTTAATCCCAGGTTGTGTGGTGGACGACAACCTGGGAGTATGTATTTCGTCCGCTAGTTCTTCTCAGTTCCTTGTACCAGTGGAGGTGGTGGTTGGTACGAGAGTGGAGAGATTTTCTGTTCTTCTTGATAGTGGGTCCGGGGCTAATCTGGTTGATGCTCAGTTTGCTCAGGCTCAAGGTATGCATCTGAGTGTATTGGTCAAACCGATCCCTATATTCTCCATTGACGCCAGGCCTCTCGGCCAAGGTAGCTTTGTTCATGAGGTTCATAACATTGACCTTCGGGTAGGGGCAATACATAGGGAACTATTATCTTGTTATGTGTTGGAGGGTCTACCTACTCCTATTGTGTTGGGACTTCCTTGGTTGGTTAAACATAACCCTGTGATTAATTGGCAGTCCAGAGATATAAGCCAATGGGGGGAGTTTTGCAAAAGTAACTGCATGAACACAGTCATCAGTGCGGTCGTGCCTAGTACTTTGCCTCCTTTTTTGGAGGACTTTGGGGATGTGTTCTCTGAGGAGGGGTGTCAGGAGTTGCCTCCTCATCGCGTGTATGACTGCTCTATTAATTTACTTCCTGATGCTAAGTTACCTAAAGCTAGGTTATATAACCTTTCTGGTCCTGAGAGGCAGGCTATGAAAGATTATATTTCGGAAAGTCTGGCCAAAGGGCATATTAGACCTTCATCTTCCCCAGTGGCCGCGGGGTTCTTCTTTGTGAAGAAAAAAGATGGAGGCCTACGCCCTTGCTTGGATTTCCGCGAACTTAATCGGATTACTGTTCGAGATCCGTATCCACTCCCTCTGATTCCTGATCTCTTCAATCAAATTGTTGGCGCCAAATGGTTCTCTAAATTGGATCTCAGGGGGGCGTATAATCTGATTAGGATAAAAGAGGGGGATGAGTGGAAAACGGCGTTTAACACGCCGGAGGGACATTATGAGAACCTTGTCATGCCTTTTGGTCTGACTACTGCACCAGCAGTATTCCAACATTTTGTTAATGACATTTTTCGTCATCTGGTGGGGCTGTTTGTGGTCGTATATTTGGATGACATTTTAATTTACTCACCAGATCTTGTGTCTCACCAGGAGCATGTGAGACAGGTGTTGCAGATCTTGCGAGACAATAAACTATACGCCAAACTGGAAAAGTGTGTATTCGCCGTACAGGAACTTCAGTTTTTGGGTTTCTTGGTGTCAGTCTCCGGTTTCCGTATGGACCCTGAAAAGGTGAGAGCAGTGCTTGAATGGGATCAGCCAGAGGATCTTAAGGCTCTGCAGCGTTTTCTGGGGTTTGCTAACTACTACCGGAAATTTATTTGTAATTTCTCATCTGTTGTCAAACCTCTCACTGACATGACAAGAAAAGGGACGGATTTTTCTAAATGGTCGGACAAAGCTTGCCAAGCTTTTTCCTCTTTGAAAAAATGTTTTGCTTCGGCACCCGTTCTCATCCAACCAGATGCATCACAGCCGTTCGTTGTGGAGGTGGACGCGTCTGACGTAGGGGTGGGTGCAATATTGTCCCAGGGTCCGTCCCCTGGTAAATGGCATCCGTGCGCTTTCTTTTCTAAAAAATTGTCGTCCGCCGAAAGGAATTATGATATCGGCAATAGGGAACTTTTGGCCATTAAGTTGGCTTTTGAAGAATGGCGTCACTTTTTGGAGGGGGCAGTCCACCCGGTCACCGTCATTACTGATCACAAGAACCTGCTGTATTTGGAATCTGCTAAGCGTCTGAATTCCAGACAAGCTCGATGGTCGTTGTTTTTTACCAGGTTTAATTTTGTTGTCACTTATCGCCCTGGATCTAAGAATGTTAAGGCGGATGCCTTGTCTCGCAGTTTCCCAGGGGCCGGGAAAATGGATGACCCGATTCCTATCCTTCAGGAGGGGGTGGTAGTGTCGGCTGTATGTTCTGCGCTTGAGGAGGAGGTGTTAGAGGCTCAGGGGGACGCCCCTGCAGGACCTCCAGGGAGACTGTTTGTCCCAAATCAGTTGAGACAAAAGGTTATTGAGGCACATCATAATTCTGCTTTAGCAGGACATCCAGGGAGTAAGGCTACTTTAGATCTCCTTTCTCGCCGGTTTTGGTGGCCTAACGTTAATAAAGATGTTTTAACTTTTGTCGCGTCCTGTGGGGTTTGTGCTCGCTCTAAGACCCCTCATACCCGTCCGTCTGGGACCCTCTTACCCTTGAAACTTCTGGAGCGTCCATGGACTCATTTGTCTATGGACTTCATCACGGACCTTCCTCAGTCGTCAGGGAAGACTGTCATACTGGTGGTTGTTGACAGGTTCAGTAAGATGGCACATTTCATTGCTCTTCCTGCCCTCCCTAATGCTAAAACTCTGGCGCAGGTGTTCATTGGGGAGATTGTGAGACTTCATGGGTTGCCTTCTGATGTGGTGTCAGATAGGGGGTCTCAGTTTGTGTCCAAGTTTTGGAGGGCATTTTGTTTACGTCGGGGATGCAATTGTCATTTTCCTCGGCTTTTCATCCGCAGACCAATGGTCAGACAGAGCGTCTGAATCAAAGCCTAGAGACTTATCTTCGGTGTTTTGTCTCAGAGAACCAGGAGGACTGGTCTTCTTTCTTGCCTCTGGCAGAGTTCGCTCTTAACAACAGGCGGAGCGAGTCCACTGGTAAGTCCCCGTTTTTTGGGGCATATGGTTTTCATCCCCAGTTTTGTACATTCAATGGGGGGGGCCCTTCTGGGGTTCCTGAGGAGGAGCGTTTCTCGTCGTCACTTGCTTCAGTGTGGAGAGGTGTATTGAATAATCTGAGTGCTATGGGGAACCGTTATAAACGTATGGCTGATAGGAGGAGAGTTTCTGGTCCAGATCTTAATGTGAACGATCTGGTATGGTTGTCTACCAGGAATATAAAACTTAAAGTTCCCTCCTGGAAGCTGGGCCCCAGATTCATCGGGCCGTACAGGATCAGTTCCATAATTAATCCTGTGGCATTTCGTCTGGACCTCCCTCCTACGTTTAAAATTCATAATGTGTTCCACAAGTCATTACTTAAGAGGTACGTGGCACCAGTCATACCATCACCTCTACCTCCTCCTCCAGTGGTGGTCAATGGTAACTTGGAGTTTCAAGTGTCAAAGATCATTGACTCACGTCTGAATCGCCGGTCCCTTCAGTACTTGGTGCATTGGAAGGGGTATGGTCCAGAGGAGAGGACGTGGGTTCCTGAGTCTGACATTAACGCAGATCGTTTGGTGCGGACCTTCCACAGAACTCACCCGGGCAAACCTGGCCCTGAGGGGTAGAAGGGGGGGTACTGTCATGTGTGCATCGCCACGAAGATCGTCGCGGTTGCACATTCTGACTTCTCACAGCTGAGTTGCTGTTTCTTTGTGTTTGGCAGTTAGGGAGTTAATTCTGTCTGTGCTCAGTTCTGGGACTGGGTGCAGTTTCTTCCGGCTGCAATTAATTATTTGTTGATTGGTTTCCTTTAAATCTCTGGTTGTCTGTGTTGGGAGTTGCCAGTGAAATTCTTCATGCAGACCACAGATAGGATTGTATCTGTATAGACTTAAGTTAAAGAGCTCCTTAGTTGTTTTAAGCTCACCTTGCTTAGAGTTTAATATCCCAGATCATTTATGTTCCTTCTGTGTTTGAGTGTGTATGCAAGTCTGTGTTTTCTCCAGTCTGTCTTATATGTCTAATCTGTGTATTTAGCTGAGATCAGCCCATATCCCTTTGGTGGTAATCAGTATCCTTCTTAGGACTGATTACAGGGTTCAGGGACTGATAGGAGACAGGGTTAGGCTGGAGACTTGGACCTCTGAACCATTATCAGTACCTCCAAGGTGAGGGATTAGTTAGGACCCCAGTTTAGGGTCAGGTTAGACCCCCGGTCCTCCTCTTTCCTGTGACAGTGTATCAAGTCCTCAAGATTAACCCTGAGTTCAACGGATATCGTGTCAGGTAAATCTATTCTATATTTACATGCTGATGTTGCTAATCTATATGTTGTATAGAGTGTTGTTCTTTTAAGAATAGTTTACTGACATCGTACACATATCATAAGACCGCGTGACATCGGGTTTGCCAACTTCTATAGACGTTTCATTAAGAATTTTTCTGAGGTAGTGTCACCTATCACCCAACTTACCCGGAAACAGTCTAGGTTCTCCTGGACCCCGCAAGCTCAGGAAGCATTTTCCTGTTTAAAGGATAAATTTACCACCGCACCTATCTTAGTACATCCCAACCCCGAGCTTGCCTTCATAATAGAGGTGGATGCTTCAGACTGTGCCGTTGGAGCTATACTCTCTCAGAGAACAGGTGAGAAGAATGTCTTGCATCCCTGTGCCTTCTTTTCCCAGCAGTTGTCTTCGGCTGAGAGGAACTACGATGTGGGCAATAGAGAATTGTTGGCCATTATTGCCGCCTTCAAGGAATGGAGACACCTTCTTCAGGGAGCTGCACAGCAAATAGTCGTCCTGACAGACCATCGTAACCTTGAATTTATCAGGTCGGCTAAGTGCCTGACTCCTCGCCAGGCTCGCTGGAATCTTTTCCTAAACCAATTTAATTTTGTCATTTCTTATAGACCAGGATCGCGCAATGGAAAGGCTGATGCACTCTCTAGGATTCATTCAGCAGAGACACGTCCACTTACTCCTCCTAAGACTATTCTTCCTGACTCTAGATTCCTGGGAGTGATTCATAATCAAGACCTACTTAAGGACATCAAGGAAGCATACCATGCGGATTCTTTGTTGGCTCAACCCCCAAGGGACGTAAGTCTTGTCTTTAAGAATGGTGTGTGGATTCAGGGACAATGTCTGTATATACCTGAAACAGTCAGATTGAGAGTATTGCAACTCATCCACGATTCCAAGATAGCCGGGCATAGGGGAATTCTAAAGACACAAGAATTTCTTTCTCGTTTCTTTTGGTGGCCCACTTACAGGAAAGATGTCTTAAACTATGTCACTTCATGTGAAGTCTGTGCAAGATGCAAAACACCTCGCTCCTCACCAACTGGTCTGTTGCAACCTCTTCGCACCCCGTCCCGCCCGTGGGGATCCATTTCTATGGACTTCATTGTGGAGTTACCAACCTCTCAAGGGAAGAACACCATTCTAGTGGTGGTTGACCGTCTAACAAAGGCAGCTCATTTTATCCCTTGTGTCGGCTTACCCACTGCAAAACAGACATCAGACTTGATGATTAAGAATGTGTTTCGCTTACATGGAGTACCGGATGAGGTCATTTCGGATCGAGGGGTGCAATTCACTTCAAGGTTTTGGCAAAATTTCTGTGCAGCATTGGACATTAAAGTAAACCTTTCTTCTGCTTTTCATCCCCAGACTAATGGACAGACAGAACGAACCAATCAGACCCTGGAGCAGTATCTCCGCTGTTTTATCTGCCACCTACAGGATGATTGGGTGGATCTACTTCCACTGGCTGAGTTCTCTTATAACAACTCTCAGAGCGCCTCCACTAAGCAGTCTCCTTTTTACTCCAATCTAGGTTATCATCCTAACATTCTTCCTCGATTTCCCATAGATACGCCCTTGCCGGCAGTGGCTGAAAGAATCACTTCTTTACAAAAGAATATGGATCTTCTAAAGGAAAATCTAGAATTGGCTCAGGAAAGGTACAAGAAAGCAGCAGATAAATTTTGTAAACCTGCACCAGCTTTCAAGGTAGGAGATTTGGTCTGGCTGTCAACCAGAAATCTTAAATTAAAGATTCCATCGTCTAAATTGGGACATAAGTACATTGGACCTTATAAGATCAATAAGATTATAAGTGCTGTTGCTTGTCGTCTTCAACTGCCCAGAACTATGAGAATCCACCCTGTCTTTCATGTATCCCTACTAAAGGCTGCAACACCCAATACATTTCCTGGACGTTCTTCTCCTTGCCCTGACCCAGTGCTGGTCGATGGTCAGGAAGAATTTATGGTGGAAAGGATTCTAGATTCCAGGTTGTACAGAAATCAGTTGCAATATTTGAATTAATGGCAGGGCTACCCAGTGGAGGACAACTCATGGGAACCAGTCAATAATGTAAATGCTCCTCGCCTGCTCTGCCAGTTTCATCAGAGGTACCCTGACAAGCCTGGTCTGAGGTCATCCGGAGGTTGTCCCTAAGGGGGGAGTAATGTAAGGTTCTTTGTCTCTGTTGACATGTTCCTTGAAACTCAGTTTTCTGTCGGCCATTTTGCTTTCTGTCTTTCTGCAGCTCTTGCCCTCAGTTAATATGGAGTTTCCAGTTTTCATGTTCCCGCCCTGATTCTTCCCTCTTGCTTCTTAAGCAGCCTCAGCTGAACAATCAGTGCTCCTGAATCAAGCCTCAGTCAGTCTGTGACCTGACTCCTGGAAGCCTTGGACTTGTACTCCAGCTATTCCCTACTGAGGAACCTTGGAACACTTTTGGACTCTGGAAACCTGCTGTTTGGTGAATCCATGTTTGCAGAGGAATTACGGTACAGAGAAGAGATCCTGAACCTGCTTTGGAGATTTATTGTAGTGCTTGAAGTTACTCTGGCCTGCTGTGTCTCCTGTCGCTGTTCCTGAAAACTGTGTGAACTTTTCAGCATGCTTGTATGAAGTAATACAAGTCATTTCATTTCAACCTATGTCTCCTGTGTTTTCCTCGCACCCAAGCACAAGACGCTATAGGAACTGTACACTATACATGACACCGGTGATCACTTTATTACCTGTACACTGACACTATATACAGAGCTCCTGTGTATAATGTCACCGTCTCCACCTTTTATTGGCGCCATCTTGTGACTGCAACTTCTGTCTGTGGGAAGTCAGAAGTAGCAGAAACCCTCTATCAGGCCACGTTCACACATTCAGTATTTTACCTCAGTATTTGTAGGCCAAAACCAGGAGTGGAACAATCAGAGGAAAAGTGTAATAGAAACACTAACCAATTCTGTATTCATCACCCACGCCTGATTTGGCTTACAAATACTGAGGTAAAATACTGACCAAATACTGAACGTGTGAATGTGGCTTTAGGCTGGTTTCACACATCCTGATATTTCCGGTACCAGAAAAACCCTTAGTGGAGATATCCGTATCCATGTGTGTAATACGTGTAGCAACTGTGTGCCCATCAGTACCACACAGACGGCCGCTGGGGAAGAAGCTCTACAGTAAGCACTGTTCCCCAGCCAGGGGCGCACCTAAAATGAAGCAAGTTGATCACTTCGCCTCAGGCGCCATTGAGTCCCTGAAGAAGTGTAAAGATCGATGTTTCAAATATATTCCTATTTAAAAGTGTATGTATTTTACATGTGCATCAGGATAGGCTAGTAAAGAGTAAACCAGACTTATTTGTACTGATTTTACTACAGGGGGGCGCCATTTTGCAGCACGCCTCAGGCAGCAGAGAGGCTAGGTTCACCCCTGTGTCAATTACAGGCCTCTCTCATCTTTTTAAGTGGGAGAACTTCCACAATTGGTGGCTTACTAAATACTTTTTTCCCTACTATATACCCCTCCTCACATGTAAAGCGCCATGGAATAAATGTTGCCATAATAATAAATAATTATATATATATATATATATATATATATATAGTGGGGGAAATAAGTATTTGGTCCCTTGCTGATTTTGTAAGTTTGCCAACTGACAGACATGAACAGTTTATAATTTTAAGGGTAGGTTAATTTTAACATTGAGAGATAGAACATCAAAAATAAAATCCAGAAAATCACATTGTATAAATTATATAAATTTATTTGCATTTTGCAGTGAGAAATAAGTATTTGATCCCCTATGAACCATTTAGAGTTCTGGCTCCTACAGACCAGTTAGACGCTCGTAATCAACTTGCTACCTGCATTAAAGACAGCTGTCTAACATAGTCACCTTTATAAAAGACTCCTGTCCACAGACTCAATTAATAACTCAGACTTTCTACAACATGGGCAAGACCAAAGAGCTTTATAAGGATGTCAGGGACAAGATCTTAGACCTTCACACCATAAGTAAGACGCTGGGTGAGAAGGAGACAACTGTTGGTGCAATAGAAAGAAAATGGAAGTAATACAAAATGACTGTCAATCGACATCGATCTGAGGCACCATGCAAAATCTCACCTCGTGGGGTATCCTTGATCATGAGCCTAAAACTACACAGAGGGAACTTGTTAATGATATCAAGGCAGCTGGGACCACAGTTACCAAGAAAACCATTGGTAACACGTTACGCCGCAAAGGTTTAAAATCCTGCAGTGCCTGCAAGGTCCCGCTGCTCAAGAAGGCACATGTGCAGGCCCGTCTGAAGTTTTCCAATGAACACCTTGATTATTCTGTGATTGGGAGATGGTGCTGTGGTCAGATGAGACAAAAATTTAGTTCTTTGGCATTAACGCAACTTGCCATGTTTGGAGGAAGAGAAATGCTGCCTATGACCCAAAGAACACTGTCCCCACTGTCAAGCATGGAGGTGGGAACATTATGTTTTGGGGGTGTTTCTCTGCTAAAGGCACAGGACCACTTCACAGCATCAATGGGAGAATGGATGGAGCCATGTACTGTAAAATCCTGAGTGACAACCTCCTTCCATCACCAACTACATTAAAAATGGGTCGTGGCTGGGTCTTCCAGCAAGACAATGACCCAAAACATACAGCCAAGGCAACAAAGGAGTGTCTCAAAAAGAAGCACATTAAGGTCATGGAGTGGCCTAGAAAGTCTCCAGACCTTAATCCCATAGAAAACTTATGGAGGGAGTTGAAGCTCCGAGTTGCCAAGCGACAGCCTCAAAATCTTAATTTTTTAGACATGATCTGCAAAGAGGAGTGGACCAAAATTCCTCCTGAAATGTGCGCAAACCTCATAATCAGCTACAAAAAATGTCTGACTGATGTGCTTGCCAACAAGGGTTTTGCCACCAAGTATTAAGTCTCGTTTGCCAGAGGGATCAAATACTTATTTCTCATTGCAAAATGCAAATAAATGTATATAATTTATACAATGTGATTTTCTGGATTTTATTTTTGATATTCTATCTCTCAATGTTAAAATTAACCTACCCTTAAAATTATAGACTGTTCATTTCTTTGTCAGTGGGCAAATTTACAAAATCAGCAAGGGATCAAATACTTATTTTACAATTAAACTTTCATATATTTTAGATTCATTACACACCAAATGAAATTTGTCAGGTCTTTTATTGTTTTAATACTGATGATTTTGGCATACAACTCCTGATAACCCAAAAAACCTGTCTCAAAAAATTAACATATCAAGAAAAGGTTCTCTAAACGACCTATTACCCTAATCTTCTGAATCAACTAATTAACTCTAAACACATGCAAAAGATTCCTGAGGCTTTTAAAAACTCCCTGCCTGGTTCATTACTCAAAACCCCCATCATGGGTAAGACTAGCGACCTGACTGATGTCAAGAAGGCCATCATTGACACCCTCAAGCAAGAGGGTAAGACCCAGAAAGAAATTTCTCAACAAATAGGCTGTTCCCAGAGTGCAGTATCAATGCACCTCAATGGGAAGTCTGTTGGAAGGAAACAATGTGGCAGAAAACGCTGTACAATGAGAAGAGGTGACCGGACCCTGAGGAAGATTGTGGAGAAGGACTGATTCCAGACCTTGGGGGACCTGAGGAAGCAGTGGACTGAGTCTGGTGTAGAAACATCCAGAGCCACCGTGCACAGGCGTGTGCAGGAAATGGGCTACAGGTGCCGCATTCCCCAGGTAAAGCCACTTTTGAACCATAAACAGCGGCAGAAGCGCCTGACCTGGGCTACAGAGAAGCAGCACTGGACTGTTGCTAAGTGGTCCCAAGTACTTTTTTCTGATGAAAGCAAATTTTGCATGTCATTCGGAAATCAAGGTGCCAGAGTCTGGAGGAAGACTGGGGAGAAGGAAATGCCAAAATGCCTGAAGTCCAGTGTCAAGTACCCACAGTCAGTGATGGTGTGGGGTGCCATGTCAGCTGCTGGTGTTGGTCCACTGTGTTTCATCAAGGGCAGGGTCAATGCAGCTAGCTATCAGGAGATTTTGGAGCACTTCATGCTTCCATCGGCTGAAATGCTTTATGGAGATGAAGATTTAATTTTTCAGCACGACCTGGCACCTGCTCACAGTGCCAAAACCACTGGTAAATGGTTTACTGACCATGGTATTACTGTGCTCAATTGGCCTGCCAACTCTCCTGACCTGAACCCCATAGAGAATCTGTGAGATATTGTGAAGAGAAAGTTGAGAGACGCAAGACCCAACACTCTGGATGAGCTTAAGGCCGCTATCGAAGCATCCTGGGCCTCCATAACACCTCAGCAGTGTCACAGGCTGATTGCCTCCATGCCACGCCGCATTGAAGCAGTCATTTCTGCAAAAGGATTCCCGACCAAGTATTGAGTGCATAACTGAACATTATTATTTGATGGTTTTTTTGTTTGTTTTGAAAAAACACTTTTATTTTATTGGACGGTTGAAATATGTTAATTTTTTGAGACAGGTTTTTTGGGTTATCAGGAGTTGTATGCCAAAATCATCAGTATTAAAACAATAAAAGACCTGACAAATTTCATTTGGTGTGTAATGAATCTAAAATATATGAAAGTTTAATTGTAATCATTACATTATGGTAAATAATGAAATTTAGCACTATATGCTAATTTTTTGAGAAGGAGCTGTATATATATATGTGTGTGCGCATGTGTCTGTGTGCGTGTATATATTTATATATATATGTATGTATATATGTATGTATGTGTATATATATGTGTGTATATGTATGTACGTATGTGCGTATATACAGTCATGGCCAAAAGTTTTGAGAATGACACAAATATTATATTTTCACATGATCTGCTGCCCTCTGGTTTTTATGTGTGTTTGACAGATGTTTTTTTATCACAGACAGAAATATAATAATTGCAAACATATGAGTAACAAAAGCTTATATTTACAGTTAGAATGAGTTAATGCAGCAAGTCAATATTTGCAGTGTTGACCCTTCTTCTTCAGGACCTCTGCAATTCTCCCTGGCATGCTCTCAATCAACTTCTGGACCAAATCCTGACTGATAGCAGTCCATTCTTGCACAATCAATGCTTTCATTTTGTCAGAATTTTTAGGTTTTTGTTTGTCCACCCGTCTCTTGATGATTGACCACAAGTTCTCAATGGGATTAAGATCTGGGGAGTTTCCAGGCCATGGACCCAAAATCTCTATGTTTTGTTCCCTGAGCCATTTAGTTATCACCTTTGCTTTATGGCAAGGTGCTCCATCATGCTGGAAAAGGCATTGTTGATCGCCAAACTGCTCTTGGAGGGTTGGGAGAAGTTGCTCTTGGAGGACATTCTGGTACCATTCTTTATTCATGGCTGTGTTTTTAGGCAAGACTGTGAGAGAGCCGATTCCCTTGGCTGAGAAGCAACCCCACACATGAATGGTTTCAGGATGCTTAACAGTTGGCATGAGACAAGACTGGTGGTAGCGCTCACCTTGTCTTCTCCGAATGAGGCGTTTTCCTGATGTCCCAAACAATCGAAAAGGGGATTCATCAGAGAAAATAACTTTACCCCAGTCCTCAGCAGTCCACTGCCTGTACCTTTTGCAGAATATCAGTCTGTCCATGATGTTTTTTCTGGAGAGAAGTGGCTTCTTTGCTGCCCTCCTTGAGACCAGGCCTTGCTCCAAGAGTCTCTGCCTCACAGTGCGTGCAGATGCACTCACACCTGCCTGCTGCCATTCCTGAGCAAGCTCTGCACTGCTGGTAGCCCGATCCCGCAGCTGAAACACTTTTCAGAGATGGTCCTGGCGCTTGCTGGTCTTTCTTGGGCACCCTGAAGCCTTTTTGGCAACAATGGAACCTCTCTCCTTGAAGTTCTTGATGATGCGATAGATTGTTGACTGAGGTGCAATCTTTCTAGCTGCGATACTCTTCCTTGTTAGGCCATTTTTGTGCATTGCAATGATGACTGCATGTGTTTCTTTAGAGATAACCATGGGTAACAGAAGAGAAACAATGATACCAAGCACCAGCCTCCTTTTAAAGTGTCCAGTGGTGTCATTCTTACTTAATCATGACAGATTGATCTCCAGCCATGTCCTCATCAACACCCACACCTGTGTTAATGGAGCAATCACTGAAAAGAGGTTAGCTGGTCCTTTTAAGGCAGGGCTGCAATGATGTTGAAATGTGTTTTGGGGAATAAAGTTCATTTTCTAGCCAAATATTGACTTTGCAAGTAATTGCTGTTAAGCTGATCACTCTTTATAACATTCTGGAGTATATGCAAATTGCCATTAGAAAAAGTGAAGCAGTAGACTTTGTAAAAATTAATATTTGTGTCATTCTCAAAACTTTTGGCCATGACTGTATATGTGTATGTATATATGTGTATATACAGTATATACTGTATATTTGTATGTATGTATGTGTGTGTATATGTGTGAGTGTGTATACCATGCACAAATATTACATTGCCCTAATTCACAAATTAATCTCTGATTCTATATAATAATGAACTGAGTACCTTGGTAAATGAATGATTAGATGATGCCTTTGCTGTACATGGTGAATCAAGTATATTGTGCCAACTACTGCTCATATAGAGAGGTGAGTGACCCACGCCATCGGGGGATTCACCTGTTCCCTGTAGTCCAGTCTGAGTCTGTATTTGAAGCCCACAATATATAAAATTAGTCCCAACAATTTGATGTCAGCTTTTTTAGTTAGGGTAGTGGTGCCACGTTATATGAAGTCAGTGGTTGTGGAAAGATGGCATGCTTGGATTGGTCAGTGACAAAAGAAGAAGAGGACGGCCAAGTACACACTGGATTTACACCATCAAGAGCGACATGAGAATGAACATTGGTGAACCAAAAGAAGCAATGTGAAATAGACCTGCCTGGGAAGCGATGATCGCTAGAATGACCAAGAGTCGTAATCGATTGAGTGGATAAGAGAGAGAGGCGTCTGGTGATATTGCACTCTACGATAGGAAAAAAGTATTAGATATACTGCTGATTTTGCAAGTTTTCCCACCAACAAAGAATGGAAAGGTCTCTAATGGACATGGGCTACAGAACAAAAGGCAAACAGCCTGGTGAGAAGGCAACAAATCGGCAGTGTATCAAATACTTATTTTTCCCACTGTACATGTACTAAAGTGTCAACAGAACTTTTTTTGCACTACAATAGACTACCTATGCAGACTTATTTTAATTGCACTTATGATTATGCAAACATCTTACAGCTTCAGGACACAGTACACACAAGACAAGAAAGTGAAATAAAGTAACAAAAATAGCTAGTTTATGTACAACTGTAGGTAAGAGATTTCATTTAACTGTTGTGTTACTATTGCTAAGCTTCAAAATATTGTAGAATTGTTCTGTCTGGTATAGGGATAATTGCGACTGGTGAAACGACCGGCACAGAAATGTCTTTTGTGAAATCATTAAAAATGAAAAGCGAGATCAGCTCGAAACCTCTCATAATAGGTGTTGCAAAAGCTGTCTGCTCCTGGAGTTCTGTACTCTTATATTATCGAAATGACTTGTTCAATCTTGAAAGATGTTATTTGTCTTATCACTGTGGTATAATAAACTTTCACAAAGTTCCTACAAATGAAAGTTTTTTTTTTCTGCAACCAAATTTTAATATGTGTAGCTTCACAGTTTAAGGGACTCTGTCAGCAGGTTTTTGCTACCTCACCTGAGAGCAGCCTGATGTAGACAAAGAGAAGCTGAATCCAATGATAAATCACTTAGATTACATTACTAATGAAGTCACTGCAGTTCAAGCTCAATGTCTTCACAGCAGATCACTGTGAAAAATTATCATGGTGATCTGCTCTGAAGACACTGAGCTTGAACTGCGGTGACCTAATCACTGACTTTTTCCCATGGAGCTGAGGTCACCGCAGTTCAGCTCGGCTGGGAACGCAGCCTCAATGACTGGAGGTAACTACGATGATGTCACCGCTGGTCACTGATGCTGAGCTCACAGCAGCTCATTCATCAGTGGTTCTCAGCTTGGACGGTCACATCTTGGCACTGTCCAAGGTGAAAACTATTTATCCCCCACACATGGATTACGGAATGTGACAAAACGATGGAGAGGTGAGGGATATTGCTGTCTTTTATTTTAGTTTTATTACAGAAGACGAGGACTTCGGTGGAATAGGCGTTAGGTGAGTATAACTGTGATTGTTATTTTTTAATACAAATGGAAAACTGTGTTTTGTTTTATTTCTAATAAAGGACTTTATTCTGGCTGTGTCTTTATTTACAATACAACTACATGATTAATAATGGATAAGTGTATTATTCTATTATACTTTTCCTCTGATTGTTCCATTCCTGGTTTTGGCTTACAAATACTGATGTAAAATACTGACCAAATACTGAACGTGTGAATGTGGCCTAATTCATTTAATGGCGTGTACCTCTTAATGAATTGGACGCATCTTACTCCAGCATTGGTTTTATTAAGACTGGCATGCAAAAATCAAGACTTAAGTAATCAGATCCATAGTCAAAATGTATGCGCACATAAAAAGAAAGGTATGGTTTTAGCAGTGTAAATAAATAAAATCAAATTATTACAGAAAATATAGCACAATTACAATTTATTTTAAAGAAACAGAATCAGATATAAACACATAAGAGAACATTTTCCCCTTAAAAAGTTTGTCTACTACTGGACAAGCCTCTTCTTAAATGCTAAAGTGCCCCAGGTAAAAATAAAAACTGCATACTCACCTCCCGGACTGCTGCTGGGATATCAACATTGTGATACCCGGCAGACACGTGATATTTTTCCAGACAGAACCATTGAGTAGCAATAACTGTTCCAGACGGAACAGTTCTGTCTGATGGAAGCGTGAAAGCTGCAGCTAATCAGCGGTTGCTGATTGGGTGCAGCAGTCACGTGAAATAATGTCTGCTCACGGGACAACCATTTAATAAACGTAATATTTGTTTATTTGCTTATTTTGGGGAAAATGTTCTTTAAAGTGAATGCTCATTAAAAATTATTCTATATTTTAAATTAAAAAGGTCAAAGTTTTGAGCTTATTAATTTCATATCTATTTATCAAATGCTTTCTTTTTGTGATGCAAAGCTCCAAATCATCTAAAATAAATTAAACTGATATTAAAATAGCGTAAAATGACAAAAAAATTAAAACTTACTTTCATCGGCAATGAACTCTTCATAGGATGACCAGGTTGTGTTATCCACGCCCCAGTATAAACTGCCAGAAAGGCTTTGATTATATTCTTCAAAATTTCTAACACATTTTTGTTTTAAGTGGCCCATAAAGAGCTGTAGCCCTATCAGGGCAAAGACGCTCAAACAGAAAACTGTTAAAATCATAACATCTCCAAGCTTCCTTACTGATTGGATAAGGGCTCCAACAATGGTTTTCAGTCCTGAGGGAAATAAAGAAATATTTAGAGACTTGCACATACAGAAATGTATAAAAGCTCTAGAAGTCTTTGAGATCTCTCAACTAGTAGGGCTACGGCATTCCTTACAAAACGGGTCCATAGCAGAATTCCTTTCAAAGTTGGCTTATTTATAAGTTTTCTGATTCAAGATGGTAAGTAGGTTTTAGTGGTGGAAAAACTTTACTTGCTTCTCATTAACTATTATATCGCAAAGGTATGTGTACACTCAAACATCTCACTCCAAAAGTGCAGAAACTGTTTAAGATTTATTGATCATAGCACCTTGTTCATGAGAATATTAATGGTCAAATCATTGCACACGTAGAGATGTACAATAGAGTTGGTGGAGGTGAGGTTGGTACATGGAAGAAAAAATATTAATTAGATATTAGACACTGTAACATTAAAGAGGATTTTGACTACTATTACACTGATGACCAATACTATGATAAGTAAGCACTATAAGATTGGCAGAGGTCTGATACCCAGCACCCACACTGATCAGCTGATACACGCTTCAATATGTTAGAATTAGAAAACCCATTTAAAGTTGTATTCCCACTAATACATTTAATACTTTTCTACAGGATAGGAGATAAATGTATGATCGCTCAGGGTCGGGCCACTGGGACTCCCACCGATCCAGAGAACAAAGATTACAAAGACACAAATTGAGCTGTCATACACATGAATGACCACTTAATTAACTTGTATAAGACTGGTGGAGCAGCTATCACTGTCAGTCCCACATGAATGGAGCAGTGGACAACCATATGTGTGGAGCCCAGCTACGCTTGGATTCACATATCCAGAAGGGTGCATGAAGGATTGTACCACTAGAGGTCTCACTATTCATACACACACCTTCACCCGTCCCCTAAGACCACCAGAGGGAGCCCTAATAGGAATATAGAAGGAGGGTGAAGGCAGGAAGGTCAGTTCAGACTTGAGTTCAGACTCCAGAGTACACGAGAGTAGTGCAGCTCAGCAGAGTTAAGCAAAAGACAGAAGGCTGCAGTCTGCAGCAGAGTGAGTTCAGCTCAGTTCAGTAAAGAGCTAGGAGCGTGCCGACGCTCTGAGAGCGGCAGAAGAGGCAGCCCACCAACTGTCAGTGTGTATAATCGTGTGAGGGCCCAAGTAGGCCGAAGGCAAGAGGAGAGTAGCAAAGGGCAGAAGAGCCTAACCAGCTCCTCCAACAAGTTTACACCAGACGCCGAGTCCGAGCGTATAGGGATCTCCACGACCCATTAGTAGAACACCGGAATTCCTGGAGGACTACAAGCCCCAGGAGTACCACAGAGCTGATACGTAACAGGGCCAGAAGGATGGAGTTCAGGCGGGCAGGGCCCTGCAAGCAGGGACACTGTACTTTAAGAGAAAGTCCAATCACAAGGTCAGCCGGGCGCAGGACAGAGATTAAGTTATGCTCAGCTACATGCTGGCCAGAACTCCATTACAGAAAGGCAAGGAACAGGAGGCCATACACCTACTCAGTGGGAGAATCTGGATGTGCACCCTTCACCCTACCGTGCTCCGGGATGTGCATGCAACATCTTCAGTAAAGGTACCAAAGTGACTTGTGTGTGTGTGTCCATCCTCTTGCCCCTTCCCTGCCGGGTTCCCCTCCGTCCTGCATCCCTACGCATCTACCTGCCCTGGAAGGACTCAGCATCACCTGTAGGAGGCCTAACGTCTAGCTGCACAACACCAACCCTTTCAGTGGATCTGCACAGCAGCGCTGGTCACTCTGACCAGGTACTACAGGTGGCGTCACGAATCATCATACAAACATTTAGTCCCCTGTAAATATCCCACATTTATGGTGACGCCCAGGGCCATGGACCGAGCTGTGTTGCCGTGACATCCCCCATAGGAGTTAATAGGCTCGGATCTGAATACCCCCACTGCCCTGGGAGGGCGGCTCATATGCACAACTGTTCCATTCACAAGGGGACACCCACTGTCCACGAGAGCCCCAGTAATTGCAACGCCAGTGATCATTCAATTATGATGTAGATAGGAGGTAAGTGCATTTGAGAGGGGGAGAAATTCTTTTATATGTCTCTTTAGTGGAACTAAAAAACTTAATCCAATAAAATCACAGCTCAGATGATCATCCTTCTGTCTCAGACTTTACAGTTGCATAAGCTATTGGATAGGAAGAATGTTCCGGCAGCCGCCCAATACAGATTCCTGTATTCCCAGCCAATGCTGGGGTGTAATTCATCCAATAATTGAATGCATTTCCATTGCTTCAGGTCCAATGGTGGCATGTTTTAGATATCTCCAATTACACTTGTGTTATACATATTGATCTTGTCCTTCGGTATAGTTGCTTAACCCAAAGTTGAAACCCAAACTACGAACCTCCCAAAGGACAGCACAATGCTGATGCTATAGTAAGGGTTCCAACTTTCCTACTGGGAACATACAAGTTTTATTTCTTGAGCATTTCAGCACTTGGTGGTCTATTTTTTGGCTCACTATGTACCGTAGATATTGGCTGGAAAAGTAAAGTTTCTATATAATTGTTGAGCTGACCATAAAGACATTATTTAGTTGTAAATCTGACAGACTACCTGTTCGGAAAAATGTTATTCAGGGCTGTACAATTTGTGCACCTTTAAACAATGAGTGTGACTAAACCTAGGAATTAAAAGCAGTGTCCACATACCTTTGGCAATGTAGTCTACATGATGAAAATCAAGCCATCTAAAGTTGACACCTCTTTGGCCTATAGACCATTTTCACATTTTTTTTTTTTACTTAAAGATTATGCAGACGTAAACTCATTTTTCAATTTACATTACTTTCAAATTTGGTCATAGGAAAGCTAACAACCATTTTCTGGAAGTTCTCGCAACCCAAACCAGAAATGTTAAGGCGATGACAATAAAACATAGTTGGGAACGCCAGTACTAGCAGAGCTGGATTACATTATGGAGTGATTGATCTCTATTTTAGTCTATTAACACCTTTATTGTTAGAGTCTAAAGAAATCCATATCCAGATATTTGTCAGTAAGAGCAACCACTGACAATTTAATATCTATGGGGCCTACAAAGCAAAAGAAAAGAATGGCTATGTTAGCTATAATCGATATGACATTTCCATTTTGATTCATTTTTTTTAATGGATCCTAATGGATTCTGACGGATCTCAATGATTCATAATGTCTCCAAGCAGGTTTCCATTTTAGAAGCTTTGCAAACTAAATTTAGAATTAGTTCCACTAGCATCGAAAATGGCATATATTATCACTTAGCTTTTCTCTATGTAGATGAATCTATAATTTAGTAAAATTACAGAAGCAATTGAAATATGTATATAATTTTTAGCTGGAAAGTGTCTCTTCTATATCAATATATTGCCTGGATGAGAATCGAAAGCATAATAGGAGTCAGCATGGTTTGCCTCTTTGGAACTCATCAATGTAGATTAGGGATTTCTGCTCATTGTGATGTAAAATGACCTAAGATCCTCATACACATCAGACTAATGTTGGCAGAACTGATATCGATGGGTTCTGCCAATGGTCTAATGTGTATAGAGTCACCGGCTGACGAATGACTAGGAGAGATGTTGATTGCGCATGTCTGACTTTAGACTGCCAATTGCATTGTTCTCAAGGAGAGAAACCACTGGCCAACGTCTCAATCGGTGTCTTCCTCATAGCTGAACTATCGCGCCTATGAATGGGAGAGTCAGCTGACATAGCTGTCAGTACAACGATCCGCTGAAAGCATCGCTCAGCTGACATCCCTCTAATAGGTATAGCCGGCTTTAGTCTGATAATAGATAAGAATCTAATATTGTTTTTCTTTTCTGGAATCGTCTCTCGTTTGATCAAATACATTTGATTGAATATTTAATTCTATATTTAGTTCTTGATCAAAACTGTTAGTTTTTTTTAGAAAAGAAAACATTTTCAGAAACCTGGATTAGGACAAACCAAAAATTGTAAGTAAAATCATAAATAAAGGTACAAAATTGAAAACATTTACAAGCGATAAGCATGCAATACCAAGCAGAGAAAGAAGCCCAAACCACTCTCTATCACAAAGCATTCTCATAATGATGATTTGATTAAGTTTTATCTAGATCATCCTTCAGAGACGTTGGTAATGTATTACTGCAGGGCAAAAATTTGCAACTGTGTTTATTGTTAGACTACAATAAAATATTAGGTCATATTAAAACCAAAACTTATTTTGATATAGTACTTATTGTCTGGAATTAAAGAGAACACTTTGATATTTGCTGTGTGATGCAAGAAAATACACGATCAATGCTTTAGTACATATGTAATCTTCATTATTTGGTAAGAAAACAGAAATGTACTCCTTGGCCTGAAGTTTTCTAGTTTTTTTACTTCTATTTATAAATCTGGTGTTCACCAGGACAGTAATACATTTTTTTTCTAAGCTACAATAACCTTGATTATTTTTTGGAAATAGGTAGACAGGTTCCATTTTCTTTCATTAAAGGGGCTGTCCGACATTGGGGCACATATCTGCAGTCATTCCATGTGACTGCAGACATATGAGTCCTGTGAGGATTCTCTGATGTCAAAGCCAGGAGCGGTGATCTCGTAACCGCAAGGATGCAATTTGCATACTTCCGGTCACACTCCAACTAGCCTCACTCAATACACTTTCGTTGAGTGACATTGTGCATGTCTAGTTGGCACATGACCGAATCTAGGCAAATTGCATATTTGTGGTCACACACCCACTGCTCCTGGAGTTCGAGAATCCTGATGGCACACAGTGCCTGCGCTGCGAGGATTAACTAGTCTGCAGTCACACATAATGACTGCAGACTGGTAGTCTAAGGCAGTGTTAATGTTGGGAACACATTTGGGTATTTATACACTCAGGACATTGATGGAAAATTTCAGCGCTTCAAAGTTATTAAAGATTAAATGGGAACTATTTGAATACAAATAGTGCTCACCATCCCCTGGTTCAGCCCCTGCTCTCATCTGCTGCTTCGATCTCGGTATTTTGGACTGCAATGGTAACATCACAACTACAGCACACATCACCACTGCAGATAAACATTGAGCTCTTTGAGTAGACCTCTGGTTGCACCGGTGACATGGGCTACAGTCGTGACATCACCTCAACAGTCAAGCACAGACCTGAGCAACATCAGAGAACCAGCGAGCCTGTGGAAAACCCCTGTAAGGATCTAATAATAAATGTCACCTCAGCATGATTTGGTAAGAAAATCTCATTTAAAGCATCAAAATAACTTTGCAATCTTCATAGAAGCAATAGATACGCCTCATAAATCACCGTATATTTGTGATGCACGATTGCCAACGTCTCAGAAAGGATGTTCACCTATAGATTTTTTTCATGCAGACCTATCACCTTTCCATGCAGGTCAGAAATGCTAAGCACTAAGGCTGAACGAGACTTGTCTTCAGGATGTCATTCTGTGTTCCTGTAAAGTGTCCAGCAATGCTGCCAGTGCTGCAGATCCAGAATATTTTTTTCTAAACTTTAGAACATCTAATTATGACATTACTTAGAATACTAATTATTAGGTGAATGTAGTTACAGTCCATAGGATAAATCCTATAAATACACAGGCGCAGAAGTTTTTTTTTTCTTATGTGTCAAAACATTCCTTCTGCTGGAGTTGCAATAGCATCTAAAATCAATTTTGCTGTCAAATGAAGGATAAAAGTAGAGAAAACTCTGCCGCTCCTCCAGACCTAAATTATATCTGATTTGTATTCAATACAGGGGCGTACTTGTTCAAAGCTGTATGATATTACAGATGGGCTTTCCTTTCTCACAGTCAATGATTAGGAAGGAGATCCTCATTTTGGTAACACACTCACTGAAAAATAGTGACACGGCAAAGTAAAAAAATATTTTACTAATGTTGTTAATCAGAAATGACAATTCACCTTCTTCTTTACTTCGTGAAGCTATGTAACTTTGTAAGGGAATACATCCTTTAAAGAGGACCTATCACCAAATTTTTCATGTTGAACTGGACACAGGATGTAATAGTGGCCGGAGAGCAAAATAAAATATTTAAGGTTTTTTTTTGGCTCTCTGTTGCGGAAATATTAGCAAAGTATTTGGCCCGCTACAAGGTTGATCTTTTTAAAGTCCAAGTGGGTGTTATAAGACCATTTTCACTGGGGGAGTGTACTTCTTCCCCCTGTATGAAACTGACCAATCATAGGCAGGCAGCAATAGTCAAAGAAAAAAAGAACACACCCCCACCACAGCTTAGAGCAGGTTTCTCAGCATACGAGATGTAATGATACAACTCTGATCTTCTGATCTAAACTCCTGCATGAGTCAGTGTGGGGGAGAGTGGTAGTGTTACTGAGTCTAGCTTTATCAAACTACAAACCCTTCTATCAGATCTCCTACTTTCATAGCCTGCCTATATGATGTTTATTGGAAATCATATGCATGTCTCTTGTGCTTAACTTGTAATTGTTGTGTACTGAGAGCAGAGCAGGGTGTCATTACATCTAACACAGGAACAGTCCAGAACAGGCAGGTTACTCCTGTGTGAGATGTAATGACAGCCCTGATGTCATTGCAGAACGAGTATAAGTTGCCTGACCACAGCAGAAATAAGTGCGATTACTGACACATCTCCAGACAGGCAATGTGGAGACAGAGTCAGAGGTGACAGTGCTATGAAAAGAGGAGAGCTGATAGAAGGCTTTACATTATGACACAGCTAAACTCAGCTGTGCCACCTCTCCATCCACACTGACTTGTGCAGGACCTTACATAAAGAGAACAGAGCTGTATCATTACATCTCAAACACTGAGAAACCTGCTCTAGTGGGGACATGGACTTCTTTCCTTTGAGTGTTGTTCCCTGATATGATGGGTCAGCGCCATGCAGGGGGATGAACTATGCACACCCAGTGAAAAATATCTGATGACACCTACTTGGACTTAATGAAAATTAACTCAATAAGAACAAAAAATTTTGATTGCTAATATCTGGAGAGGCAAAATTTGCTGTGCAGCCACTATTCCATCCTGAGCCCAGTTCAATATGATAAATCTGGTGAAATGCCCTCTTTAAGAAGTAAATTCAGACAAGGTAAGACAGTCACAGAGGAGCGCCAGCCAAGCGCAGCTTTGGGTGATGTAATGCAGCTCCAGCCGGGTGCCTCAGATGAGGAAGGGAGGTGCAAAGTTGGATGAAACCCGGTCAACAGGAGTGCAAAAACAGGGGCTAATTTAGTAGTCAATCATCTTTTATTAAAACCACAACGCGTTTCAACAGGTAATTCTGTCTTCCTCAGGTGGTGATTGCCACCTGAGGAAGACAGAATTACCTGTTGAAACGCGTTGTGGTTTTAATAAAAGAACAATGACTACTAAATTAGCCAGTTTTTGCACTCCTGTTGACCAGGTTTCATCCAACTTTGCTCTTTAAGAAGTAAATCTTCCTCTCTCATAGCCATAGTACAGAGATGCAGTCAGAATTTTGCTGGTTGTCAGATCTCAAACAGCTGGTTCACACTAGCACTAGGAACTCCCTCACATGACAGACACAAGCATGGCCTCATTGACAATTATTTTAATGGATACAAAACCTTTTTGTTCTCAAGAAAATTACAGAACCTGCAGCTGTAATAGTCATGAGGCACATGAGCTGGAAGAATCAGTCTCCATGCACTTTCTTATGGCTTGTGTGGCATCTAACTACTGCAGCCAATCAATGGTTGCTTACTGGCTGTAACTGTCATGTGACAAGTCTCACCAGCAGAGAGGAAACAAGCAGGGGATGCAGGCAGCAGTACTGAGGAATGGAGGTGATTCAGTAGGTGAGTATAGTTTTTTTTTTTTTCAGGCCAAAATGAACCAATTTTTAAAGTAAAAAATTAGACGTCAACCTCTTTAGGGAGGCATGATCGCCAGGAGAATAAACTTTAAGAAGCAGTGCTAATTAATTCATGTAAAAATTCTAAGGTGAAAGAGTTTAGCAGTACAGGTCAGATTTTAATGCTGGTTTCTATGTTTCACTATAATTTTCCAAATGCTATACGAAATCCCATAGTCTCGATGCGGAGGATAATATGACCAACATGGTAATCAACACTGATGGTTTCATGACATATGCACCTAAAGTTAGTATTTCGATAAATTATTGTACACTGGATTTTCAGCAGCATTCATCAATATGAAAAAGTCTAAAATATTCATTCTGCAGACAAGTCACATTCTCGACATACAACCATTCCCGAGAAATTTTAATGTCAAACACTGTCAGTGAGACATCAGTTTGGTTAATAGGAATGGCATGTGGGCTTACACAAGCAGCCTTAGTGTTTAACCCAATCCTCACCTGGAATGACCGAGATTGTTTTCAAAGCTCGCAGTACTCTGAATGTCCTTAAAGCTGACACATTGCCCAGGTCCACAAACTCAGTGGCATATCTGTAATAAGGGAAAGTCACACACAAACGATAGCAAAACTCCATCCAACAAACGACAGCAAAAGAGGGCAAACGGGGCACAGACTGAAGCACTTGCAGTAGCTGAGAACTAGAGAGGTGCGGCGATCTTACCTGGGATTACTGATATAGTTTTCAGAGCTCTCAGCACTCTGAAAGTTCGTAGAGCTGAAACATTGCCTAGGTTTACAAACTCTGTTACATACCTGTAGAATCAAACCATAGTTATTTGGAATCAAGGAATGGTGGAAGCTACTGCATGAACGCTGAGACAAGATACCAATGTTACCCAGCCACGGGAAAAAAGGAGCAGGATGGAATTAACAGGTTGTATGGACCAGTATGGGAACTCATGGGAAACAATGGTAAATTATTTCAGTAGGTGAACGAGGTCTAGTGTTTGACACCACATGACTAAGTAGGATGCCAAAAATATGATGCCGCCTTGGAAATAAATAATAGCCACCAAGCAGTTCCATGACCATGTAAAGGACAAGACCACTCGCCTACAAGGCGGCAGCTAATGTGTGTCCTTCCCATATGCAACGAAATGTCACATGCCAATGGTCCAATGGTGACTATCCTGTCTCCCAAATATGATTTACATTTTACAGTAGCTATTTTGCAGATATTTAAGGGGTTGTCCACTTTTCCTCTATCTATTTTATGGCACTTACTAGTATATACGGTATTACAAGTTCCTGCCCTTTGTAAAATACTGCACACTTATTAGTACAGCCTTCCTTCTTTTTCAGTTGGAGGAGGCCAATGGACAGGTCTAGTCACGCGCTCATCCATCAACAGCCATGCTGAGAATAGCAGAGCTGTGTGGTCTCCGTCAGGCGGCACTGACAAAGGAGGAAAACCTGAAATACTTATAGATCAGTAAGTGCCAGAAAAATCATGTCCCCAACACACTTTTGTTAAAGATAAAGTAGATAACTGCTTTAAAGAGAAACTGCCGCAGTTTTTTGCTATGTAATCTGAGGACAGCATGATGTCGAGGATAATACACAGATTTCAGCAACGTGTCACATATTAGGCTGTGTGCTGTTGTTTCCATATAATGAATGTTTTATCATCAGAAGATTATCTCTGCCCAGACTAGCTGTCTCCTGTCAAGTGGTCTGACCACACCCCCTTCTGTGATAAGCAGCTCACTGTCGATAGACAATGTGAACAAAAAGCTGTGGTGGGGGCGGGGTTAGCTTTCTGATCTTTGATATATGCTACATCTGAAAACTCGAATTGTGTCACAACTGCTGCACCCAGTAACCTAAGTGATACATCGTTGCAATCAGGGTCTCTTTTCCGACATTATGCTGCTGTCACATGAGGTAGCAAAAACCTGGTGACCAATTCCCTTTAAGTGAAGCCTTATCACAATGAAAGCACAAATCAAAATGTTTTTAACCATTTCTCATTCCTAATATGATTATATACCAACATACATAGAGTAGACAAATTTGAAAAGGCCTTAAAGAAAAATTCTGCATGGCCAGGCCATTTTTCCCACTTACCCTGCCTGGCTCATTCCACAGTCTCGTTAAAAGTGTCTGGTGTTGTAATACCCTGCATTTTGCAATTGCTTTATGAGAAAGAGAGATATAAGACCCTCTGAAATGGTTCTCAGTGCCACACATCACTAGCACTTCCCTTGCTATAGTGTAATGCTATTTGTTGAGAACGTTTCTTATTTCTTGTTCTTTTCATTATCTTCTAAGAGCTTCTATTAGTGGCTCTCATTTCCTTGTCTGCTGAAGGTTGATTCTGGGAAGTTACTGTTTTCACAATTTATCTCGGAGATTTTTTTTTTCTATCACAAGCCCCTGGGGCATCAATGAGAAGTTACTGTATGTATGAAACTGTATGAAACTATGTTTATTAATTCTTTATACAGGACCGGAATGTTTTATATAAATTCCTGGAAAGCACATGCCATTAATATACTAGTAATATAGCAGCAATAGGGCCACGGTGAATGGTATCGTGATTCTGACCGATCACAGTGAACCAAGATGAGTTGCGGAACCAGACATCGCTAATGAACATGAATGGCGCTGTTTCTGGGAGAAATTTTTTTTTTTTAATCTAAAATATCCCCCCCCCTTAATAAGTCAGTGAAATGTTCAAAATAGCAACATATTATTTCAATTTTCTTTTGGGTCTATGGTATCGAACCAGTAAGCAGTTTACATCAATTGTCTGGCATAAACCTACTTACGGTAATCCCTTCACTCCATGCGATTTTCAATTTTTTCTTTTTCGTTTTTTCCTCCCCGACTTCCAAGAGTCATAACTTTTTTATTTTTACCCCAATATGAACGTAGGAGGGCTTGTTTTTTGCCGGACGAGTTTTACTTTTGAATGACATTATTTATTTTTCCATTTAGAGTATTGAAAAATGGAAAAAAAATTCCAAGTGCGGTGAAATTGCAAAAAAAGTGCAACTCCACAATTGTTTTGGTTTTTTTTTATTTACCATGTTTACTATATGGTAAAAGTGACCTGGTAATATGATTTTCCCAGGTGAGTATGCAGATACCAAACATGTGTAGTTTACTATTTACTTAAGTGTTAAAAAAAATCCAAAATTTGTATAAAAATTTTTTTTCCGAGACCTGCAACGCTCTCATATTTGATGATTCGTGGCTGGTTCATGGCTTATTTTTGCAGCTTGAGTTGACATTTTTATTGGTACCATTTTGGGGTAGATATGATGTTTTGATTGCATGTTGTTGAATTTTATTGCAATGTTGCAGCGACCAAAAAAAACGTAATTCTGGTGTTTTGATTTTTTCTTGTTATGCCGTTTACCGATCAGATTAATTTACTTTATATTTTGATTGATGGGGCATTTCAGAATGCAGCGATACCAAATACATGTATTTTTTATTATTGTTTAATTTTTAATAGGGAAAAAAGGGGGTGATTTGAACTTTTGGCTTTTTTTTTTCATTTTTTAATACAGTGGATTGCAAAAATATTCACCTCTCTTGGCTTTTTACCTATTTTGTTACATTACAACCTGGGTTTAAATAGTTTTGTAATCAGATTTGTGTGTGATGCATTAGCACTAAATAGTCTAAGTTGGCGAAATGAGAAAAATATAGACATAACTTAAATTTATAGATTAAATAACTAAAATTTGGCATGTGCATATGTATTCACTCCTTTAGCTATGAAGCCCCTAAAAATTTCTGGTGCAAGTAATTACTTTCATAAGTCACATGCTTAGTGACAGGACGTCCACCAGTGTGCAGTCTAAGTATCACAGAGGCTGCAACATCATTGGATAAAGACTCACCACTAGCCAAACCACACCATTAAGACCAAGGAGATTTCCAAACAAGTCAGGGACAAAGTTGTTGGGAAGTACAAGTCAGGGTTGGGTTATCAAAAAAATCCCAACCTCTGATGATCCCCCGGAGTAACATCAAATCCATTATCATCAAATGGAAAGAACATGTTACCACAACAAACCTGCCAAGAGAGGGCCACCCACCAAAACTCTCAGCCAGGGCAAGGAGGGCATTAATCAGAGAGGCAGGACAGAGACTAAAGGTATCCCCACCTGGGGAAACCAACTTGAAGGAGATGGAGAAGTTTTGCCTTGAGGAATGGGCAAAAATCCAATTGTCAAGATGTAGAAAGCTCAGAGACGTATCCAAAGCGACTTGCAGCTGTAATTGCCACAAGAGGAGGCTCTACAAAGTACTGACTTTAAATGGGGTGAATGGTTTTCCACACTGAAGTTTTCAGTGGTTTTGTCCTGTTTGCGTCACAATAAAAAGAAAACCAGATATTCATGTGTGTAGGCATGTTCTTTACATGAACTGATGCAAACCCTCACAAAAACAGCGACGTTCCAGGTTGTAAGGTAGCAAAACACAAAAAAATGCATATAGGGGTGAATACTTTTACAAGTCATTGTATATAGAGCCCAGATACTTTTACCAAACTTTTAACTACACCTTTCTAAAGATTATTCGGTATAAGGTCTCATGGACACGACCATAAAAAATTGACAAATGCTATCTATTGTTATTCTATGAGTTTGTGCACATGTCCGAGATGAGATGAGCTGTTCTCAGGAAAAAAATCAAAGCATGAATGAGTTGCATCCGATTATCAGATGGCATTTCCCCAGTTATGTCTTTAGGTCATGGAAAAAATGGGACCGGGTTCGGATGACATCAGAGTGCAATCTGATATTCACAACCTGAAAGAATGGAGAAGATGGAGGATTTTTTTTGTATTATTCTCCTCATCTGAGAAAATCAAATCATACTCTGATCAGAGTCTGATCTGTGTGTGATTAGCATAATTAAACCAATTTTCTAGGATGAGAGAAAAATGGTCTTGTGACCCGACGAGAGAAAAATGGTCTTGTTGTGACCCTAGCCTAACTCCAGAAAATGTGGATTTTTATGTCCCATGTAATAAATAATCACTTATTGGAAAGGACTCTAAGTTCTTCTGTGCTTGGATTCCAGGTGTCATGACACAGCAGATGCACAACTTGTTGATGAGAAATATAATATTAAAAGGGTAATAAAATCAAAACTTAAATCTGTTTATCAGTTAAACTGATTCCAACAATAGATTAGGACTAAAGATAATTTTCTGGGAAAAATATTTTTAGCACTTCTTAAGCATTCTATTTGTATTCCCTGATCCATTCAACTGATGAATGAAACATTGTGTAAAATGTATGAAAATGATGATAAATTACCAGCAATCACTGCTTGTTACATTGGAGACAATGTTATTATTAAGAAACCACAACTATTTCAATTTCTGGCTAAAGAAAAGGAAATAGATGAATCTAACATTAATTTACATGTTTGATTATTCTAAGTTCAGGCTTGGAACATAATCTTATTGTCTGCTTCTGACTCATCAAATCTAGTAAGTAATACATGCACTAAGGGTCCATTTTTAGCAGTCAATGTTTCCAAATAATCATAATTTAATGGACCTTTAATACTTGAGAGGATCAAAGGTAAACCTATCATGAAAAATGCACTGTAATGGTATTTACTAAAGACACTGATCGGCTAGGTTCAAACCAGCATCTAAAAAAATCATCCGATTCCCTTACAGAAAAAACTGCCAATTTTTCATCTGTTTTGTCACCAGTAGGGCATCCATTTTTATACATCAGCAGTTATTGAAATTTTCAAGACCAAAACAGTTTCCTATGTTAAAGAACTGCCATGTCCCTGTAAAAATTGGATGCTATATGGTTGATCCGTATGGGATCCTATTTTATTCCATAGCCTCATCAAATACGGAGAAGACAAGTGCATGTTGCAATTTTTGCACAAACACGTTCAGACCTAGTAAAAAAATGATAATTTGAACACCCTATTGAATTATATTAGTCCGAGTACTGATTTTTTTCAAAGACAGCTTTAGGACAAAAAATACACTTGTGTGAACAATGCCATATGTGCATGTTTTGGTCACTTGACAGCAATGACACTGGGTAAAATCCATAAAAAAATTTACTCCCTGCCTACTGCCAGGACTGAACTAATGGGAATGTCCGTCAATCATCCTACCAGAATTTTTTAAGCCGCTGACCACTTGTCAGGAACTTCAAAAATCTCGATGCCTTGAAGAAAATGAAAAATATTTAGAGTTGAGAGTCCTCAGTGGTTGATACCTTTTAATGGCTAACTGAAAAGATGGTAACAAATTGCAAGCTTTCGAGACTACTCAGGTCTCTTCATCAGGCTAGACTAATACAAAATCTGAAGAATCACATATTTATACACAACACAGCACAGAAATAATGCAATAGGTAAGACAAGTGACGTGAAGCAGAACTGTCATTATGGCAGAGGGATGAACATATCTATCTATGAACTGTTCCAATATTTATGTTCATCCCTCTGCCATAATGACTATTCTGCTTCACGTCACTTGTCTTACCTATTGCATTATTTCTGTGCTGTGTTGTGTATAAATATGTGATTCTTCAGATTTTGTATTAGTCTAGCCTGATGAAGAGACCTGAGTAGTCTCGAAAGCTTGCAATTTGTTACCATCTTTTCAGTTAGCCATTAAAAGGTATCAACCACTGAGGACTCTCAATTCTAAATATTTTTCTATCTACTGGCTAACACGGTACTAAGATATACATCTTTCCTGTATTGAAGAAAATGGACACATACAGAAGCAAAAACAACTGCATCAATGCGGCGTGGCATGGAGGCGATCAGCCTGTGGCGCTGCTGAGGTGGTATGGAAGTCCAGGTTGGTTTGATAGCAGCCTTCAGCTCATCTGCATTGTGGGCGCTGGTGTCTCTCATCTTCCTTGATTTCCAAGGTCTAGTGTGAAGTATCCACAATCAATGATGGTTTCGCGAGCCATGTCATTTGCTGGTGTAGGTCTTGTTTAATCAAGACCAAAGTCAGTGCAGGCGTCTACCAGGAAATTTTAGAGCACTTCATGCTTCCCTCTGCCGACAAGCTTTTTAGAGGTGGAAATTTCATCACTGTGCTTGATTGGCAGCAAACTCGTATGACCTTAACCCCGTAGAGAATCTATGGGGTATTGTCAATAGGAAGATGAGACACCAGACCCAACAATGCAGACAAGCTGAATGCTGCTATCAAAGCAACCTGGGCTTCCATAACACCTCAGCAGTGCCACAGGCTGATCGCCTCCATGCCATGCCGCATTGATGCAGCAATTGATGCCAAAGGAGCCCCGACCAAGTATTGAGTGCATTTACTGAACATACATTTCAGTAGGACAACATTTCGGATTTTAAAATCATTTTTTCCAGCTGGTGTTATAAAGTATTCTAATTTACTGAGATAATGACTTTTGGGTTTTCATTGGCTGTAAGCCAAAATCATCAACATTACCAGAAATAAAGACATGAAATAGATCACTCTGTGTGTAATGACTCTATATAATATATGAGATTCACTTTTTGTATTGAAAAACTGAAATAAATTAACTTTTTGATGATGTTCTAATTTTGTGAGATGCACCTGTATGTGTAGAACATACTTGACCATAAGTGATTCCAGTGTAAGGGTTCGCTCACACAACGCGGCCGAGTGCTCTCCGATATTGTATTGGATAGCACTCAACCCCATGTTATACTATGGGGCAGTGCAGATCTGACATTTTGTTCTCATGCTGATTCGGCATGACAAATCAATCGAGTGCATCCAATCGGGCCATGCGCAACCATACAAGTCTATGGGTGCTTGTAAAATATCAGCCTGAACTCGGATGTCATCTGAGTCCAGTCCGATTATCGCAAACTCAAACAATGGAGAAGACGGAGAAATTAAGTTCTCCATCTTCTACTCACCTGTGCTGCGATTCTCTCATGTCAGAGAATCGTATCACACTATAATAACTCTCGGCTCAAACTCTGCAGTGCAATTAGCATAATTGGCTTGATTGTCTCATGGGAGAGAACATACGGCCATCTGACCCCAGAATCACACAACTACCCAGGCTTAATATTTAGTGCTCATAGCAAATAATTTGTACATAAATACTGCTAATCATAATTGATAAGACACTTATACAAGGCAAGTCAATTACCACAACACTTTGTATACACCTAAAATAAAATATAGAATGATACTCACGCCATGACAATAACACTGAAGTCCAACCAGTTCCATGGGTCCCTCAGGAAGGTGAATTCTTTTAGACAGAATCCTCTTGCCAGAATTTTTATCAATGATTCAAAAGTATAAATGCCAGTGAAAGTATACCTGGTGTGCAAGAGTGTACAAGGGAAGATTTGGTTACCAGTAATCCAAGTGTGGCATTTAGGAGAATCCCAACAAATATATGTCTGTGATGCGGATGGGACGACTTATATCATATAGCTCATGGTGTAATACTAAAAGCTGGGTTTGGAAAGTCCAGTTGGGTTGGAACTTCTTGTAATAAAAAGTGATAGAGTAGAGTATTTCCATACATTATTTTGTTTCCAAAAGGATTATACACCCCTGTGCCTCTTTATCTAGCCTTCCGGCATCATGTCATAAAAATTATAAATCCTAACTCCACTAACCAAAACTAAAAACCAAGGTATGACTACACCTAAAGAGGTTTTCTGGGCTGAAATGAAAAGTATTCAGTCAACTCTATGTGACTGCTGACTACCAAATTGTGACAGTGCGCAATGTACACACTGTCATAATTCCCATTAATTTCCCGTGTAGTTCCGCGGCCATGTGATTGCAATTTGCATACTTTCCGTTAAATACTGAAAAAACTCACTTGGCTTCTCTCAGCAGAAGAGAATTGAGAGAAGTGAGTCTAGTGAGCAAATCGCATACATTCGATTACATGAAATATAGAGGAATCATGACAGTGTGCACATTGCTCACTCACAATTTGGCAGTCAGCCGTCACAATGAGCGACTGCAGACTTTTTATTTCAGCCTGGACAATCTTTTTAACTTAGATAATGATTTCACACTACAGCCTGGGTCACATTTGCGAGTGTGATGCGAGAAACACGCGTGAGTCTCTGGCATCAATACCCGGCACGGCCGCCGGCACTTGGAACGGAGTGTGCGGCTGCATAGAAATACATGCGGCCGCACACTCCGGTCTCGAGTGCCGAGTATCGATGCAAGAGACTCGCGCAAGTTTCTCGCATCACACTCGCAAGTGTGACCCCAGCCTACCTTTATAGATGGATAGGGGATGACTTATAACTTTGGGAATAATGCTGCTTTAACTTAACCACCTAAAAACTAAACTAGGTGCATACCACTTTTTGGTTGATTTACATTATGCAAATATTTTTCAGCAAAATAGATACATTGGCATATGTAAGCCACACCCTGTCCAATTCCATTGAGGCTACGAACACAAAATAAGCTTTTGTTGCGTTTTTGACGCTGCATATTTTTTCTGAGTCAAAAACTCCTGGTCCTACAGTTCCAGCAGAGTGGATGGGATTTATAGAGCTCCCATGCCCACTAGGCTTCTTTATAATGCAGTGTAAACTGACCGGCAGTGCATGTTTTAAATCCGCAGCACGTCAATTTTGCTTGCGGGTACGCCTAGTTTTCTGTGCAGATTTTCCCCATAAACTTGCATTAGATGCGGAAAATCCACAGGTAAAAATCCACATGGATTTTTAGTTTTTTTTCCACGGCAGAAACATGCCAAAAACACATGTAATCCACACCTATGTATGTCAATACCCAGGAAGTGTCAAAAACAGAGCAATGTATGACATTCAAAAATGAGACAAAAAAATGCAGCACCAAAAACATGATAAAACGCATGTAAAAAAAATGCACACAAAAATGCAATAAAAAAAACTACATAAGAGGTGCAAAAATTCTGCAATGTCAAAAGCTCATCGTGGGAACGTAGCTTCAGCCTCCTGTTTAGGGTCTAAAATAAGATAAATGTGGCGTACACCAGTTTTTTGGTTGCAAATTGAGACACAATTTCAGCACAAACAGTATAGCAAATCTTCACCTTTGTATTCAGTTTTTATATTTTTGGACTGATTCTACCCACAGTATTATTACAGGCAATGGCGATTTATACTCTATGAACATTAGATATCTGTTTTCTTTATGCTTTTGTTCCATGCCCAGTGATCTCGAAGTTACATTTTTACTTAAGGCAATTCTAACCATAAAATATCTGCTTGCAATGTTTGTAGATATTCAGTACATGGGATAAAGGTGTATTGGAAAATCGATTTGTATTAAAAAAAATAAAAATTAATAAATACAAAGTATACAAAGCAAATGTAAGACATAAAGAGCACATCAGGGCTGATAAACATCAAGCTTTAATTCTTTCGGTAAAATGGTTTCGATTAACTGACACTCCATGCAGATATTATTGCATAGTTAATCATGCACATGCTGAACAATATTAATAGTGTCTGTCTGTTAAGTAGACGACGTTGAGGACATGAGTCTGCAAATAAATGGAAGCTTCAATCCAGCATCTCCGTATGGACTGGCAATAATTAGATCAAGCATGGGCGCCACATCCTGCAAATCAATTCATTAATGAGCATAACCTACATAGGGAAATGGAACCTCAATGTATCATGGTGAATTGTGTTTTCTTGTTATGCAGTATGGTTTACAGGGATCATACCTCTCAGCTCTTAGCAGGGCTACATAGCAAACAGTGTCCACGCGTTCATACCCATTTATGCATCTGCTTTTATAGCAAAACAATACCATAAGATTTATGTCTTCTGCCTAGGGTGGTCAGTGGGGTTCACCATCTATTCTATCCCATGCCAAAAAAGTGTCCGAAATTTACAACATACATCTGCACTGATAAAATACATCATAATGGCACTGATTTGCTGTATGTCCATTTTTATCAGCAAAATAGAGAGTAATACCTAATTATAGAGGAAATGTGGGTGTTTTCTGCCGGGGATTAATCCTGTAAATTTGTCAGAATTTTTTGATTCGTGTATTCATGGCGTGCACATTGCTGTAAGCAATGTTCTGTGGATGTTAGTGTTGTGTTCGCATTAGTATCTAGCCGGAGATACTGTATGGACACTGCAGTGTGAACTATGCACAAGTCATGAATATAGATGATGTAAAAGTGGGCAGAACAATAAAAGATTTGTTAGAGTGTATTTCTCTAATGACCGTTGGTGCCGATTAGCACCATTCAGTCTAACAGCACCATTGATAAACAGTTCTTAGGATATGTTCACCATTGCATTTTTTCATGTTTTTCCAGTGTTCTTTTGGTATGTTTATATTTTTGCAGCAAAAAAACACAGCAAAGTAAATGAGATTTTTTAAATCTGCTGCACGTTACTTATTTGAAGCAGTTTCAGATCAGCAGCATGTCAAATTTTCAGCATTTTTCACGTACTCTAATGATGGGGGAAAAAACCCATGAAGAACACAGAAAATCACACATTTTTAAGCAGCGTTGTTTAGGCCAAGAGACACGTTTTTGATGCAAAAATGTCTGCAGTAAATACTTAATGTGTGCACATACACTTACTCAGAAACTCCGCTGCACAAGATTATGGAGTCACTCAAACTTTGCTACATCTGACACTGAACACGAAAGATCTTAAAGGAAAACCAAAACTTGGAAGAAATGTTTAAAGGCCTTTTCTACATGATTATGAAACAGTCAGCTGGCTTAAGCCCTGCCCCCTTGTCATGTAGTAGAGGCATAAAGAGGTTTTCCATTACTTTTTCATTGATGACCTAACCTTAGGATAGATCATCAATGTCTGATCGGCCGGGTCTGACACACGGCACCACCGCCAATCAGTTGCTATCGGTGTTGGCGGCTGCCGGCCAGAAATACTCACTTGTGGAGCTGGCTGCCTTCTGATAGAGGCCGCACATTCATCTCCTATTCAAATCCAACAGGCGGTGGATGTGCAGTACCCGGCAGCAGCCACTATCAGAAGATGGCTAGCTCCACAAGTATTTCCAGCCGACACCGATAGCAGCTGATTGGTGGGGGTGCCGGGTGTCGGACCCCGGCCGATCAGACATTGATGACCTATCCTAAGGTTAGGTTATCAATGAAAAAGTAGTGGACAACCTCTTTAATATATATTGTCCTACTGCAACAAGGCAGAGGCGGGAGGCTTCTGCTGCAGCCTGCTGGCTTATAGCCACACATAGGACAGCAAGGAGAAGGATAGGGATTTGGCTGAGCTTCGGCAACAGAGGGAAAATTTCTTGAATTTCTAAGTAGATCAAAGAAAAGGAGAAGATTAAAAGGAGAACATAATGGGATATTTTTTTGTTGTACATTTTCTGTGTTTAGTACTTCTTTAACAAAGAAAAGCTGAGACTAATTTAGATTGATTCCTATTGGAAATGTCCTATGTAATCCTAAAATAGTTTCACTTTTTGAGCATTGTCTATCACTGAGAGTCACATTCAGTGGAAACAATGTAGACAGGAAAGTACTATCAATAACCCCATGAGGAAAATCAATACATATAGAGTACTTTGGAAAATGGCACAGCGGAGACAGCCATATTGTGGGCTGAAATAATGTTAGACTGCAAGGTGCTTTTGTCCGATGCTTGTAATCTCACTATATTTACATTCATTTCACTATATGCCAGACTCTATTATATTATATTACTATATGAATTGCTCACCTTTTCGGGTTGTTTTAACCCACAAATGAGGACTCAAAATGTGACAGCTGCTGCAGTACCTATAGGTCGGGAAATCTCACCATATAGACCAATTGATAGGAGGATAGGAGTAGTAGTCTGTGCCGTTGTGCTGTATTCAAGAAATCCAGAGGACGAGACAGGAATAGGACCATGCGGTTTATTCTCAACGCATTTCGAAGTCGGACCAACTTCTTCATCAGGAGAACCACAAATTAAAAATGTTAATGAGGAAGTTGGTCCAACTTCGAAACGCAATGAAAATAAATCACATGCTCCAATTCCTATCTCGTCCTCTGGATTTCTTGAATACAGCACAGCAGTGCGGACTAATACTCCTATCCTCCTACCAATTATTCTTCTATGTTCTTCACATTCAGAAAATAGAAAAAAAGTTCATGTCCTGTGCTGCTATTCATCACCAGCGCCCTGCATACCCCCATCCTAAACTGATGGTTATCAGGGGATTAACCCGACTGGTTAAAATACTCTGAGTACACATCTGTATTAGTCTCTGCAACTTGTAGCCCAGTCGTTTTTCCACAACATAATTAAAATTGATTTTCGTTTTCGGAGTTCCTGCTGCATATGTGCCAGACACGGACATCAGGTCATTTATTAACCAATTCATTTCCACGGGCACAGTTATAGATTGCACTTCTCTAGCATCATTTTCCGCCACTCTTTACTAAGAGGACTTCCTCAGATGGGTATATAAGATCCCAAATATTGATTTAAAGGAGCACTAAACCTCCCTGTCTGGCAGAATATAATACGGGAATCTTATATTTTTCACGTATATCATGTGTGTTCGTGTTTGTACTTTGCGATAAAATATGATAATGGATGGGTCCATTTTTTGGTGATATCTTGCCAATGTTTCCTTTGAATGATTGTTCAATTAAACTTTTCTTAGATAATAGGAAACAATAGATTGTTACCTGCCAATGTGGGCCAGAAACGTATCTGCTAAATATATGGATTCTGATAGAATCACTGAAATGTGCAACAACTGATTAGCCGTTTCATGAATTTGTGCCCTTGTAATGGGGATTATTTTTAGGCGTCGTTCTAAATTTCCACTAAATCTGTGCTATAAAGGCAACTCTAAAAGTCTGGAAATATAGGATTTAGAGAGGTCTTGCTTACCACAGAGTTTCCTCACGGTTTGATAAATCTAGATGTGAAATTAATCAGGACTGTGTGTAGGTGGCAGACATTTGTACAGTGCTATCGGATTAGATCCTCTTTTAAAAGCTTTCCTACAGTCCGAAGTTTGCTCCCCCTCCTGTAATCTACACTGAACTGCATCCAGCCATGTATGATGAGCCCAGGTGCCTACACTTAATTTGCCTGCAAAGATGGTTCTTAGAAAAGCCGTGTTTAATATATGCATTGATTTACAGCCGGGTCCTCCACTGCAGCTGACATCCTGATTGCTCCAAAGTGTCCCTTTTTCAATCTAGAATAAGTAGCTGTATGTGGACTGTGAACGTTACAGCTTTGTACTCATTATGTCATGATTTATAGAAAAGTAGTGTATGTTTTAAACTAGGCAATTCCCATGGACAAAACCTGGTCCTCTATAAAGATCTATTTTTCTTCTATTATTTAGCACACAGACACAATACAGACTATGGCATTTGGGGGGCTCTGTACATCACTTCTGCAGGCTTCTGAAGAGGACTACTGGCACTGCATTTGCTCTTCTCTTGATATGGAAACAGAAAAACCATAAGGATGTTATGGGGTAGGGGGATGCTTAGTTCCCTTTTGCCATTTGTGTTTTTGTTGTGCTCGGGAGGGACCACATTTGTCAGGGTGATATATACATATAATCAGACTTGGACTGGCCCACGGGAAAACAGGAGAATCCTCTGGTGGGCCCCTGTGCAGGAGTGAGCCACCAGCTTTTTATCTGAGCAGTACTTGGCACAATATACTTAAAGGGAACCTGTCAGCAGGATTTTGCTCAGTAAACTACAGACAGTGTCAGGTTGGGGTTGTGATACTGATTAAAATGATACCTTGGCTGATGAAATTCGTCTTGTGGTTGTTGTTTAATCTGTATTTGTAGTTTTCAGTTAATGAGATTCTGGTGCTTTGGGGCGGGACTGTGGGCGGGGCTGTGATCCCTCAGTAATCTGCCTCCTATTTTACATAATGCATATCATATTGTGGGGTTAGAAAAAAGAATTTGCACTCAGCAAAATGTCGCCTGCGCCGCAGCGTTCCGATAGATACTACTGCACAAGCCATTTTGCTACAGCCAGCTTTTTTTTCCTCCATCAAAATAGCGACGGCGCATGCGCAGTAGCGTCTATTGCTTGCCAATAGATGCTACTGTACATGCGCCGCCATTTTGCTGTAGAAAAAAATGTAGCTGCAGCAAAATGCCGCCGGCGCTAGCGCAGTAGCATCTATCGGAACGCAATAAATGCTACTGCACATGCGCCACCAGTGCCATTTTGATAAAGTTATTTTTTTTTTTATTTACAACACATTATTATATGTATAATGCGATACATATTCGATACATGCCACTGCGCAGGCACAGCCGGCGGCGACATTTTGCTGAATGTTAATTTTTTCTCTAACCCCACAATATGATATACATTACGTAAACTAGGGGGCAGGTCAGTGAGGGATCAGTGACCTGTCATAAGACATACTGATGAATACCTAAGCAGAGCACCACATGAAGACCCCCCACAGGCCGCCCCGGAGCACGAGCATATCATTAACTGAAAACTACAAATACAGATTAAACAACCACAAGACGGATTTCATCACCCAGGTATCATTAATCAATATAACGGCATTGTTATTTTACTGGGGGCAAACATGCTGATTGAGTAATAAACAACCCCTTTAATAAGATCTGTTGGGTTTCTCTCATAGGGTTCAGCTTTTCAAAGGAAAAATTGATATTATTGAGATTGCACAGAGCCGCCACTGGTAGGAGCTAACCATATATGAATCTAGCAGTTAGTATTGAACTGAATGGGAGCTGTATAAATCTATATTACATTCCATCATTGCCTTCATAGCTGTTACATCTCCTGAAAACTGTTGCGAGATGAGAACTCTATAATGAGCTCTTCACTCTTTGTGGATTACCCAATGAATAGCCGTGTGTCCACAATGCTATCTGCTACCCATGCCTACACTAGCTATTATTAAAATAGAATGTGGCACTCTTAGGCAATCACAGAAACTAAATTATATTCGATATTTCTCATACAGCTAGAAATACATTCATTTGCATACTGTGCCATACATATAATTATTTCCACTCACATCAAACAGAGCCAGGAGCTAGTTGCAGGAAATAGTAAAATGCCTTTATGAATCCATAGACACAATAGATTTGTTCCTACGGAATCTTTGAAAGAAAACTTGGAACAATGTAAGTAGTATTACATCTGTATAATCAGACAGTGGGCGCTAATGATCACCTTTCCGTTCCCTGAGAGAATGAGAGGTATGATCGTTCCTGTTTGACAATGAAATGACGGAGTCAGTTACATGCTACAATGTTCATGAATCATTTCAGTTCTGATACCATGTTTCTGACTTCACAACGCTACATTATTGGGATTTGTTATTCACTATAGGAGACTTGTGTATCCAACATTAAAGGGATCTAGCTAATGGGACACGCACCTTTATACTTAGATGTCTTAAAACAACAGTGTCACACCTTTCAGCCACACGGACACACTACACATCAAATCCTCGCAGATCGCTGGTGTTGGCTCTGGGATTACCAATGGAAACAGTTATTTTTCTCCATGAGCCTCAACATCCACCCAAGCCACATTTCCAAGCAGCCATGGAAAAAAGTATTTTTCATAGGAATAGGGGGGTGAGGTCAGCTGGACACACAATGTATCAGAGTATGATATCTGCCTACAAAATCTGCTTAGATATGTCGTTTTACAAATAATTTGATCAATAATGAACTTAGTGGTGTGACATCCATGTTAATGTCCGCCCTCTCTGTGCTCCAACCACCGGGCTGCATGACGTCTTTTGACTATGCTATGGTTCTATGTTATTCTGTGACTTTTGGTAACACCCATGCTAGGACCTCTAGGGTTAAAATATTTGCTTTTCGGTTCTGTGAACATAAAGTTTTTACAGGAGTTCTTGGAGCGGAAACTGAGTAGAAACTCTCCAAATCATCCTCAAAATCTCAAAACGTTGAGTTTTTGCTAAGGTTTGATCTGAAAACTCAGCACAAAGATTCCATGTGTACACTGCCTTAGGTTCCTCCTGGGTCGCTGGCTACATAAGTGTTGCCCAATTCAAGTCCTCAAGGCCCAACAACAGATCATGTTTTCAGGATTTCTTTAGTAATGTACAGATATTCCATCACCAGTACAATATTAAGAAACTACTGAAACATCATCTGTTGGAGGGCCTTGAGGACCCACCAACAGATGTTTCAGTATTTTATCTGGTTTACATGTACAGTACAGACCAAAAGTTTGGACACACCTTCTCATTTAAAGATTTTTCTGTATTTTCATGACTATGAAAATTGTACATTCACACTGAAGGCATCAAAACTATGAATTAACACATGTGGAATTATATACTTAACAAAAAAGTGTGTAACAACTGAAAATATGTCTTATGTTCTAGGTTCTTCAAAGTAGCCACCTTTTGCTTTGATGACTGCTTTGCCCACTCATGGCATTCTCTTGATGAGCTTCAAGAGGTAGTCACCGGAAATAGTCTTCCAACAATCTTGAAGGAGTTCCCAGAGATGCTTAGCACTTGTTGGCCCTTTTGCCTTCACTCTGCAGTCCAGCTCACCCCAAACCATCTCGATTGGGTTCAGGTCTGGTGACTGTGGAGGCCAGGTCATCTGGCATAACACCCCATCACTCTCCTTCTTGGTCAAATAGCCCTTACACAGCCTGGAGGTGTGTTTGGGGTCATTGTCCTGTTGAAAAATAAATGATGGCCCAACTAAACGCAAACCGGATGGAATAGCATGCCGCTGCAAGATGCTGTGGTAGCCATGCTGCTTCAGTATGCCTTCAATTTTGAATAAATCCCTAACAGTGTCACCAGCAAAGCACCCCCACACCATCACACCTCCTCCTCCATGCTTCACGGTGAGAACCAGGCATGTAGAGTCCATCCGTTCACCTTTTCTGCGTCGCACAAAGACACGGTGGTTGGAACCAAAGATCTCAAATTTGGACTCATCAGACCAAAGCACAGATTTCTACTGGTCTAATGTCCATTCCTTTTGTTCTTTAGCCCAAACAAGTCTCTTCTGCTTGTTGCCAGTCCTTAGCAGTGGTTTCCTAGCAGCTATTTTACCATGAAGGCCTGCTGCACAAAGTCTCCTCTTAACAGTTGTTGTAGAGATGTGTCTGCTGCTAGAACTCTGTGTGGCATTGACCTGGTCTCTAATATGAGCTGCTGTTAACCTGCGATTTCTGACGCTGGTGACTCGGATAAACTTATCCTCAGAAGCACAGGTGACTCTTGGTCTTCCTTTCCTGGGGCGGTCCTCATGTGAGCCAGTTTCTTTGTAGCGCTTGATGGTTTTTACAACTGCACTTGGGGACACTTTCAAAGTTTTCCCAATTTTTTGGACTGACTGACCTACATTTCTTAAAGTAATGATGGCCACTCGTTTTTCTTTACTTAGCTGCTTCTTTCTTGCCATAATACAATTTCTAATAGTCTATTCAGTAGGACTATCAGCTGTGTATCCACCAGACTTCTGCACAACACAACTGATGGTCCCAACCCCATTTATAAGGCCAGAAATCCCACTTATTAAGCCTGAGAGGGCACACCAGTGAAGTGAAAACCATTTCCGGTGACTACCTCTTGAAGCTCATCAAGAGAATGCCAAGAGTGTGCAAAGCAGTCATCAAAGCAAAAGGTGGCTACTTTGAAGAACCTAAAATATAAGACATAATTTCAGTTGTTTCACACTTTTTTGTTAAGTCTATAATCCACATGTGTTAATTCATAGTTTTGATGCCTTCAGTGAGAATGTACAATTTTCATAGTCATGAAAATACAGAAAAATCTTTAAATGAGAAGGTGTGTCCAAACTTTTGGTCTGTACTGTATGTTATGCGGTTCACATATTAATCAGATTCAGATTGCTAGGAATCTCCTGATATCGGCCTGCTTTTTAACCTTACAATTTTGCTTCTGTTCTGGACATCTTGGTTTGCAGTTCCCAAACTACTCTTTGCCAGCTACAGTTGAAACCATAAGTTTGCATACACTATATAAAAAGACACATCTGCATCTCAATATCTGACATGAAACTGAATAAACCTTTCCCAATTTAGGTCAATTAGGATTATTATAATTATTAATATTTGCCAAATGCCAGAATAATGGGAGAAAGAGAATGTTTTAAGGCATTTTTATTACTTACTGTCAAAAGTTTACATACATTTCATTAGTATTTGGTACCATTGCCCTTAAACTGAATGACTTGGGCAGGGCCGGCGTCAGCACCCGGCACACCCGGGCAAGTGCTGGGGCCCTGAGCAGGCGGGGGGGCCCACTCGCAGTCTGGCACCCCCGCGCCCGTTAGCGGAGGAGAGCGGTGTCAGCGCCGCCACTGCCCCCCCCTCCCACGCTTGCTCAGGGTCCCGGCATCAGCTGGCACAATACTTACCTCTCCCGTGCCTCCGCTACAGCAGCTCCGGGCTCCAGGGGGCGCAGGCGCATCCTCTCACAGCAGCGCCGCTGAATGACGTCATCATTCAGCGGCCGGCTGTGGCAGAACGCGCGGGGACGCCGGAGAGGTAAGACGTGTGTGTGTGTGTCTCTGTGTGTGTCTGTGTGTATGTAGTGCGGTGCTTTGTGTGTGTATGTGTGTGTGTGTATGTATGTATGTGAGAGAGTGCTTGTGTGCTGTCTGTGTGTGATGATGGGCAGGCATTGCTGATAATGGGGAGGCATTGATGATGATGATGGGGAGAAGATGATGATAATGGGCAGGCATTGATGATAATGGGGAGGCCATGATGATGATGGGGAGGCAATGATGATGATAAGGAGACAATCATGATGATAATGGGGAGTCTTTCCACAGCGCCCTTTCCTGAGCCGTAACAGTGCAGAACGCAGTACAGCGCAGAGGAGAGCTCCATATTTTGTATGGAGCATTATATGGGGACCAGTATCCTGTATGGAGCATTATATTGGGTCCAGTATTCTGTATGGAGCATTATTTTGGGTCCAGTATTCTGTATGGAGCATTATAAGGGGGGTGACATCCTGCATGGGGTATTATATGGGTGATGAGGGGGAGACTGTGGTGCCCATAATATTGTATGGAGGATTGTACTGTCCAGTCTGTTCTGTGCGCTGTGAGGATTTGGCGGTTTTTGAGCTATTGTACAATTTACAATAGATATCACTCATGTAATGGAAGAAGTGAAGTGTTTGGCATTGTACTGTACCTATATTTCTCTGCTGTATCTGTGCATCATGAATCGTGGTCTGTGTTAAAGAGGCCCACTGAGGCTCTTTCGCCCGGGGCCCATAAAAACCTGGAGCCGGCCCTGGACTTGGGTCAAACGTTTGGGATAGCCTTCCACAAGCTTCTCACAATAGTTGGTTGGAATTTGGGCCCATTCCTCCTGACAAAACTGGTGTAACTGATCCAGGTTTGCAGGTCGCCTTCCTCGCACCGGCCTTTTCAGCTTTGACCATAAATTTTCAATAGGATTGAGATCAGGGCGTTGTGATGGCCTCTCCAAAACATTGACTTTGTTATCATTTTGGCGGTATGCTTCGGGTCATTGTCTATTTAGAAGACCCATTTCCGCCCAAGCTTTAACTTCCTGGCTGATGTTTTGAGATGTTGCTTCAGTATTGCCACATAATCTTCTTTTCTCATGATGCCATCTATTTTGTGAAGTGCACTAGTCCCTCCTGCAGCAAAACAACCCCACAATATGATGCTGCCACCCCCATGCTTCACAGTTGGGATGGTGTTCTTAGGCTTCCAAGCTCTCTCCTTTTTATCTCCAAATGTAACGATGGTCATTATGCCCAAAAAGTTCAATTTTGGTTTCATCAGACCACAGGACATGTCTCCAACAATTAAGGTCTTTGTTCCTGTGTGCATTTACAAACATTAATCTGGCTTTCTTTTAGGTTTTTTTTTGAGTAATGGCTTCTTCTTGGTAGAGTGGCCTTTCGGGACATGATGAATACAGTACTTGTTTTACTGTGGGTATTGACACAATCGTACCAGCATCACCATCATCTTCACAAGGTCTTTTGCTTTTGTCATTGGGTTGATATGCACATGTTGGACCAAAGCACGTTCATCCTTGGGACACAGAATCCGTCTCCTCCCTGAGCGGTATGATGGCTGGACATTCCCATCTTGTTTGTACTTGCATATAATTGTTTGTACAGATGAACGAGGCTTGAAATTGTAACCAAGGATGAGCCAGACTTGTGCAAGTCTACAATTCTCTTCCTGATATCTTGGCTGATTTGTTTAGACTTTCCCATAATGCTACACAAAGAAGAAGTGTGTTTCAGGTGTGCATTAAAATACATCCACAGGTGTGTCTCCAATTAACTCAGATGTTGCCAAATAACCTATCAGAAGCTTCCAAACACATGACATCATCATATGGGCAGTCCAGAATTGTTAAAGGCATAGTAATCTTACTGTGTGTAAACTTTTGACTTTACAGTAAGTAATAAAATGCCTTAAACATTCTCTCTCATTATTCTGGCATTTGGCAAATATTAATAATTATGGTAATCCTAATTGACCTAAAACGGGAAAGGTTTATTCTGATTTCATGTCAGATATTGAGAAAAACATGCAGATGTGTCTTTTTATATAAATTATGTAAACTTCTGGTTTCAACGGTAGGTCTCCCGGTCAGGATATCATGCACTGTCATCGTGACACCTGGTAATAGGTTTGCAGTAATGAAACTTTTTTCCTATGGAGAACTAGAAGTCACTAAGAGTAAAATATTAAAATGCTCACTTCCTTAAGCCACCACTAAGGGGAACTTACTTTAGGCTGTTTATTCGTTGAATTTAAAGAATCATATGTTGTATCCTCTTCATATATTGCAATCATCATATATACAGCACTGTGTACTTACAAGTGCTCATTTTGCCTTCCTACCCAGTTAATTTTTTCTCTTTTCCATTAGGTCTGTGACATCACGTGATTAAAAACTGACTAGCTGAATCCTTGCAATCTCTATATAGAAACAGAAGGTCAAATTTCCCTGTAGAAGTCATGAATCACAGCAAAAGTCCCTGGCAGGAGAGAGAAGGGAGCAGCTGGGCAGGAGGTGAACATGGGTATGATAAATTCAGGGACAAGAGACTTCCTGTTTCTACATAGAGCAGAGAAAAGAGAAGAATTAGCTGGGTAGAAAGGCAAAATGAGCAATTGTAAGTCCACAGTTTGATAATATATGATGATTGCAATATATTAAGAGGATAAAAACGTTGATGGGAGGAGTGCTTCTTTAATAAGACCATATATAAAGCTAGCAAAGGAGAAACCTTATTTCTGAAAACCACTTTTTATCACATATATTAACTAAAGCGTCAATAGCTTGTAGGTATCAATTCATGTATATCTATACTGCCAGTTAGATGTAGTGCAGAAAGTCTAAAGCCCCCGCTCCTGAGTCACTAGTTTTGTGACGCAGCAGCGAGCTCACCAGCGATATCGCTGTGTGTGACATTCAGCGACGATCAGCCCCCCTGCTGGGTATCGCTGATCATCGCTGAATGTCCTGGACATTTTTTTGATCGCTGGTCTCCCGCTGACAGGCACGCATCGCTGCGTGTGACAGGCGGGAGACCAGCGATCCGCTGGTAACCAAGGTACACAGCGGGTTTCCAGGCGCGGGGCTGTGCCCGGAAACCCGCTGTGTACCTTGGATACCAGTGCCCTGATGCAGGGAGCTGGTAACCAAGGTACACAGCAGGTTTCCAGGCACCGCGCAGCGCTTGGAAACCCGATGTGTACCTTGGTTACCAGCTCCCTGCATCAGGGCGCTGGTATCCAACGTACACTGCGGGTAACCAAGCGACGTTACCCGCAGTGTCGCTGTGCTGATCGCTGCCCTGAGCTGCCTGTTTGGCAGCTCAGCAGCGATCATGTAGCGACACACCAGAGATCCTGATCGTTGTCGGGATCGCTGGTGTATCGCTATGTGAGACCCGGGCTTAACTGTATGAGGCGTCCAAAACAAAGCTCTTTAAAAGGGCAGTTGAATCTTTCTCTCCTGCTCCTATGATTGTCATCTGCAGCAGTGATTTTGATCCTGCACCCAGGAGATATGTTGTGAGCTGAGCAACCTGGGGCATTTTCCTTTCTCCCTGCTGACAATGACAAGATAAGCCATTGCATTTCAAAGCAGCAGATGCTGGTGATTATCATATTGTGGCTACGAAACAAGCCTTTGTTACATCCACTAGAACAAGCCAACTTATTGCTTTGCTGATTGCTTTTCAACCTTTTGTTTACATTTGTGGACAAAGACGAGACAAATATATTTCTTTCCATAGATTCCAGTCCAGGTAATGATAGGAATAGGCAAATACAGAAAGCAAGGAAATATTCCCAGAGCCAATATCATATATGCAAACATAAGTTTGGACTTTAAATCACTTTTTACGAATCTTACTAGTTTAAAAAAATGAGGGCAGAATCTTTGATAGATAAGATATTTTACCACTGTCTCCCAGACTATCATGCATTATGTCACCACTGGCAGCTTTTAATTTTCTGATTAGTAGAAAATCAATACCATGTGTAGTACAGTACCAACCAAAAGTTTGGACACACCTTCTCATTCAAAGATTCTTCTGTATTTTCATGACTATGAAAATTGTAGAATCACACTGAAGGCATCAAAACTATGAATTAACACATGTGGAATTATACATTACACTTTACAAAAAAGTGTGAAACAACTGAAAATATGTCTTATATTCTAGGTTCTTCAAAGTAGCCACCTTTTGCTTTGATTACTGCTTTGCACGCAGAAAAGGTGAACGGCTGGACTCTACATGCCTGGTTCCCACCGTGAAGCTTGGAGGAGGTGGTGTGATGGTGTGGGGGTGCTTTGCTGGTGACACTGTTGGGGATTTATTCAAAATTGAAGCGGTGATCGGTCCAGCTCACCCCAAACCATCTTGATTGGGTTCAGGTCTGGTGACTGTGGAGGCCAGGTCATCTGGTGTAGCACCCCAACACTCTCCTTCTTGGTCAAATTGCCCTTACACAGCCTGGAGGTGTGTTTGGGGTCATTGCCCTGTTGAAAAATAAATGATGGTCCAACTAAACGCAAACCGGATGGAATAGCATGCTGCTGCAAGATGCTGTGGTAGCCATGCTGGTTCAGTATGCCTTCAATTTTTAATAAATCCCCAACAGTTCACCAGCAAAGCACCCCCACATCATCACACCACCTCCTCCATGCTTCACGGTGGGAACCAGGCATGTAGAGTCCATCCGTTCACCTTTTCTGCGTGCAAAGCAGTAATCAAAGCAAAAGGTGGCTACTTTGAAGAACCTAGAATATAAGACATATTTTCAGTTGTTTCACACTTTTTTGTAAAGTGTAATGTATAATTCCACATGTGTTAATTCATAGTTTTGATGCCTTCAGTGTGATTCTACAATTTTCACAGTCATGAAAATACAGAAAAATCGTTGAATGAGAAGGTGTGTCCAAACTTTTGGTCTGTACTGTATATTAAAAACTGAATGTATTAAATGTATTTACAGGAAATCTGCAGTTTTTCATTTTACTGTTTCAGTGAATTTATGATAAAATATAAAGAAACTGCAATTGTTTTGAGCCGTTTTATGTATACAGCTCTTATGAAGGCCTATGCCAATGTCATTGAACAAAACTACAAGTAATGTCACATTTATACCTCAGTTTCAGTTTTTTTCAACCACAAAAAAACAGACCAAACTTCTCATCTGGCATATTTTTTTCTTGTTTTTAAAGAAGCACTCCTCCTCCTCCCATCAAAGTTTTTATCCTCTTAATATATTGCAGTCATCATATTATATAGCACTGTGTAGTTTTAATTGCTCAATTTGCCTTTCTACCCAAGTAATTCTTCTCTTTTCCCTGCAAGAATCATTCCCCTATTCAACACCTGACCCTGCTGCTCCCTCCTCCTCCCTGCCAGAGACTTTTGCAGTGATGACTCATGCAGGGAAAAGTGACTTCCTGCTTCTACATAGAGCTTAGAAGGATTCAGCTAGTCAGTTTTTAATCACATGATGTGGTACACCGAATGGAAAAGAGAATAATAATCTGGGTAGAAAGGCAAAATGAGCAATTGTAAGTACACAGTACTGTATAATATGATGACTGCAAAATATTAAGAGAATAAAAACTTTGATGAAAGTGTTTCTTTAAACACCTGAAGAAGGATAATGCCTGAAACTTTTTGATCTAATGACACGTAGTAATGGATTCATTAAAAACTAATCAAAATGATCGTCTTCCATCTTTTTCTACGTTTTTAATAGATAGCTATAGACTTGAATGGCTGACTCAGATTGGCAAAAAGAAATTCGGATAGGATGTGCATTTAATTTAATGGAACATCTTTCAGATACCGTGCGTCTCCGCAAGGAATGTCCTCCAGACAGGGACAAGAACACTTTGTAACTCACACCACTTATTGTGGGGTAAATTAGGAATTTGTAGCCACACTCAGCCACACCCCAACCTGACTAAGCACTGCCTTCTTTTAAAAAGTGGGTGCAGCTGGCCAGGCCTGGCGTACAAATGCCAAACGTCTCAAGATTTTTGTGCAAGTATGGGAGCCATTTCAGGCGGTTTTAGGTCAGCAGAGAGCCAAAAATTGCTTTATGAATTAGAATCTACCGTAAGTGTAGTGCAAACTCTCTGAAGCTTCGATATGGAATTTTTTAAGCAACTGTGTTGGAAAAACAGGGAAAAGCTGGACATGTACAAGTTAACTGTTGACAGAATACACATTTGGGAGATAGCTATCTGTCCTACTACCCCTATACACATGAGTTCTCAGCTCCAGCATGCGTTCCTGTGTTTTCAATAGAGTAGACATCTGAAAACACTGCTGAAAACAAAAGAATCATCAATTGAAATCTGAGTGGTAGGATCCTCCTCTACCTCAATCATATTTGCCCTTGTCGAAAACATGACTTTTTTGTCGAATGTAAATGGGGACCCTAAAGGACCCCATTTATATTAGACTAATGTCGGCCTAACCCACCAATAGTGACAGGTTTGGACAGTGCTCTAATGTGAATGGGGGCACTAGTCAACGGATGGTAAGGACATATGCCGATTGTGCATGTCCAGACTATTGGACTGCTGACTGCATTGTTCTTCGAGAGAAGTAGCTGACCAACTTGTCTGACGGTAGTTTTTCATAGAGAACATAGGAGTACTTGGGTGAAGAGAATTCTTGTGTATGGGAGAGTTGGTTGAGAAGGCTGCCGGATTAACAATCAACATCGTTTGTCCAGCAGCCATCTAATATGTTTGGCCGGCTAAAGGATTCATAGTCATTGCAAGTGAGAGAACAGGTATATCATTTGTACCATGCCACATGGGCATCCTCTATGCCACCCTTGAAACTACTTTTCTGCCATGGAACTCTTCACTTCAGCCATCACCATTCAGTCTTCTACATAATATTATCATAAATATCTTAGACTCTAAGCTAAAATGCAAAATTCACAAAAACGTCCAACAAATCTCTAATTTCACTCAATAAAAAATAGGGTCAATTGTTCATCTTTTTAGCCCAATACGATGATCCAGCCAACAATTGTCAAAAAGACATCTTCCTGTTTATAGGTTTTTAATATTGTAACATTTCATGATGATGGTATAACCTAAATCTAAGAATATAAAACATGATTAAGCATATGCACTAGAACAAAGTTGTAAAAGCGCTGTATACTGTATGTAATGACAAAAAAAAACATATAACATCTTCTATCTCTGAATGACAAAATGCAGCTGAGTATGTCCTTCCATGGTGCAATTATGATGCAGCATAACCAGTGAGTTAGAGAAGTTCATGAGAGCGCGGTGGAGTTAGAAGGTTACTTACGTGCCTATTGTGTCTCACAAGATAAGAAAGCCCTGGCAAAGCATTTCATTAAAATATAGACATCAATATCAATAAGAAAAGCAATTGATCAACAACATGAAATATATTTAGGTAAGAAATAAGATACAATAATAGATATCATAGGTATCATAATGAAGTGCTTAATGGGTTAACATAAAGCATTCTTCAAAGGCAGATTAATCATCCCCAGTCCTCAAGAGCCAGAAACTTCTCAGTCTGGTAAAATGAAAAATATCTGAGTTCCCTTGAATTTCATAAAAAAATTGGGGTTTGAGATTTACTTACTATAATTAGGGTAGGAAAAAATGATGTGGCATTGACAGAGGCGACAAAGCTGTGTCCATTCACGCTGGGCCAATGGCCACACGATTATGAATCATAATCATGCGGCAATTGGACACAGTGGTTAGTGGAGTTTTGGGCACGTACGGCCAGACTCACCAACACTGCTCTGTATGGCCCCACTCTAATGGCTTATAGTTACAAACACTTAAAGTTTTGGATTATTCATAAGCATCACAAAAGAATAAGATATACTCCACCTAAACTTTTATCAATGGCAGTTCTGCTGAGCAGTTGCTAGGGAAGTAATGCTTGGTAAACCCATTCAGAGGACATTACTAGGAAGTGCCTATTTTATGTACCTGTCCCGTCCCCGCTCTTTATTTCTTTTACCCTGGTCCGCTAACTCTGTTGTGCTCAACGTCGGGCTTTGCAGATTGCCTCGCATGATCCCATGTGACTATTTTCCCAGGCTTATATAAAAGGCTCACAAAGACATACACCTGTATCTTGATATTAAGATTTCAGTGTTTCTAAGACTTTCAGTGCACTGCATCTGTCTGCCTGCAGCTTCTAGTAACCCTGTTACCTGTTTGCGGTCGCCAGTACGTCTTCTGTCTGCCTGCAGCTTCCAGTAACTCTGCTACCTTTCTGAGGTCTCCCGAACATCTACAGTCTGACTGATGCTTCTAATAACTCTGATACCTGTCTGCGATCTCCAGGACATCTTCTGTCTGCCTGTGGGTTCTATTAAGTCAGCTACCTGTCTGTGGTCTCCAGGACATCTTCTGTCTGCCTCAGGCTTCCAGTAAACCTGATGACTATCTGTGGTCTCCTGGATGTCCTCTTGCTTCCATTACCTCTGCTGTCTGTGTCCCGTTTGTCTCACTCATCTGCTGCACCAACGCCCGCGTCCTGTGTGCCCACCTGGACCTTGGGTTGGAGAATCCACCTTACCAAGTAACAGTCTCTATAGTAACCAGGCTGTCAGACTTTATTTTACTCTTCATCTCTAAGCTGAAGTGGTCAGCAGATTTTGGCAAAGCATATGGTAGCATTCAAGTCATGTTACTCGCTTCTCAAGATGCTGTATTCTCCAAAAATGATCATATCGAATGTCCTTAATGTCTGCTCACATACAGAACAAGCAGCTTTCCCATTGTCCTAAATGTATACTTTCCAACTCTCTAGGAATGTCTAGGGGGCTACAAGAAGATGTGGAGACCTTCTGCATCCAGAAAATCTCCCAGGCACCAGGCTTAGAGAATGAGGCGTAAAAAGGGTACAAAATTTATATGCATGGTTGAAGGCTCTATATAGGTTGTGGATCCAGCCAAACATTTCTGACTGCATGTTTTGTGTGCCATAAAATATAGGTCTCTCTAATATTACAGCCTACCAATCTTGTCAAGTATTCTTAAATGCTAAATCTGCATGAAAGCTACCGTAAGTGAAAACTTTAAATAGTATGTAGCTGAAATACTATAACAGAATGAAATGAGTTTTACATCCTCTTTCTAATGCCAGATGACAAGAGTGTAAGTGTACTATTTTTTTTCACTTTTTTAAGAATTCTATGTAGGAAGTTACACAAGTCTCGTTACTGGCTTCTGAGGAGCGGTATTTATCAAAATTAACAACTGTAATAATGATGACATGTTACAAAATGGAAACGAAAGACAAGCAAAGGATAACACCGTCCACACCACTAATCTCCTGTATATACATTGACTCACAGTGCACACTAATTATACGCAACACTATGTCATAAAGTTTCATAAACACTCATTCACTTCTAGTGTAAAAAATATTTACTTTATAACACAGTAAAACAAAACCTCTGTTTGCTCAGGACCCTTTTTTTGTATGTCAGTCAATCAAATATTTCACCAACGTATATGAACACACATATTTATGAATATCAATGACATTAAATAGTTTATGTATAAAAAATTATATTAGAATTATACAGTTATTAACAGACATACAATTAGTTATATATAGATTCAAGCAAATTATAAAAGTGCAAGTGTTATTGTCTAGGCACTACACACAATTCCAAGGACAGATAATAATGCAGGACACGTAGATATTATATGAAGAATACTTACTCTACATATTTGCCCCACGTTCCCAGGTCAGACATGGCCATGAACACGCAGTTTGTGAGGATAGTGCACATTATAAACATACTGAACAATGTGAAAATCATAAGTTAAGGAAAATGCTTTAATGTGAAATTATATATATGCACAAACAAAAAGATGCACAGTGTCTATCATTTTCCCAATAACTGACTTTTTGGAAGTCACTGAGAGTAGTGAAAGTTGGACCCGTGGGTCTGTTGTAAGTAACTGTGTGTTCTGTCTCAAAGCCAGATTACGGGATCATGAGTGAGGCAAATTGTGGGACCCAGCCCACTTGGTCATGAGCACAAACAATGCTGTTTATTACCATGTGAGCAGGATTCCTATAGCATATACAGACAAATAGAGCTCTCATTGGAAATTTCCATCAGTTGCCATCTTCTCACAAGTTATGAGACTGTTGGATATTACGTCTTTCTCAGTATCATACCCATAACACAGTTTTCTCAAAGCATTCCACATGAGATAGGAAAAAATGAATCAAATATAAAACCTTAAGAAAATTATTAAACAACATAGACTATGACACTATTAAATACTTAAAACTATTGAATACAGACAAGAAACGGTTTTACAGTGCCTAAAAACTCCACAGACATGTGGAAGTCATTTGCATTAAAGGGGATTTCCGAGACTTTAAAAAAAAGGCATGTAGTTGCTAACAGAGGCAACTATCTGCCTGTTGTACCCGGCACTGGTCACTGACCACTCCTGCCAGAGATTCAGCTGTTCCCTGCCAACAGAGCAGTCGTTTCTCTTCCTGTGGACAGGGAAGGACTACTGGTGTCATGCTGATTGATAGCCAGCTTCTCCCAATTAGATGGCTGTCAATCAGCATGACGCCAGTAGTCCCGCCCTATCAACAGGAAGAGAATTGCTGCTCTGTTGACAGGGAGCAGTTGAATCTCTGGCAGGAGTGGTCAATGAACGACGTTGGGTACAACAGATAGGCAGTTGCCTCTGTAGGCAACTACATGCCTTTTTTTCTAAAGTCCTGCATATCTTCTTTAACCGCCGATAATCGCAGAATATTAAGCGATTAAATATATCTCTATCACGAGCACTGATTGATCTTAAGTGGTTGAAATCTTTGTACTAATTGTCTCTCATTTTTTATTGACTTGATTTTACAAGAATTAAACTTTTTAGTAAAATACATCATTGTCAGGACACAATGAAAAACGGCTTCAAATGCTCTTGAATACTCTTTGATGTGAATTTTGAAGATCTATGTGAAAATCAACGTTCAAAAACTTTGTGTGAACATATCTTTAGGATGGGTTCACACCCCTTTTTTTTAAAGATTTTGGACTAGATTTTGCTACAAAATCTGCATATTATTCTTTTAATAAGCTTTTTATTGAATTCAATAAAAATATGACTTTATTATGCATGCTGCTGTTTTCCACTTGTTTTATTTTCAGAGTGGAAAAGTAGTAACGTGTCAATTCTTGAGGCATTTATGCCTAAAACAGCTCCACATTTGGTGATGTTTTCCTGCATAGAACTCTCTCGTATTCTACGGTAGTGTGACGCCGGCCTATTAAAGAAAAACTCTTTCAAAATGATCACCATGAACATCATGAAACCAGTGGGAACCAAAGCTGGTGGTCCCAACTATTCCACTTAGTGGCATATGAATAAGGCAAACCGCTTTAAAAAATATTATTAAAAAAAAAATAAAATGTTAATAAATATTAAAACTGTTTAGAAACGTTTATGGAGATGTCATTTTATGGAGATGTAATTTTCTTCCTTTGTTTTTCACTACATAAGGCCAAGTTCCTAAGGCCATACTGAAAAACAGCCAATAATGTCACCAATCTACAATTAATGCATAATTCTGGTTTGAAACATAGACCAGAGTAGTGCACGCTACGAACCATCGGTCCGTTTAGAAAAGCATCCATGCGCACTGACACATTGACTATAATGGGCCCTTGTGCTCTATGTACTTGGTTTGTAGCGCACCTGGACAGCACAAGGACCGATTCTACGCTTGTCTGAATGAGCCCTAAAGCAAATAGATGGCATTTTTGGAGAATATTTGGAGTATGATGGTTATTCAGCAGCACCGACAAAATGTCATTAAATTTGAAAGGATATGAATGTACCAAAATTTTGATTGCAGCTCTTCTGATAGGATGGAAAGGGCTAATTATATACAAAGCAGGTGTGGCACTAAATCTGAAGATTGTCTTCCCTTTGTTTAGTACTATAAAGGTCTAGAGAAAAAAGGCAAAGAAAAATCAATGCAGGGAAATTCTTACCACGTATCTAACAGAGACCATACTTTATGAGAAGTGCACAATTTACTAGAATATCAGAGTTTATTCGACCTCGTGCACACAGCCATACAGATCTGTCAATGTTCTGAGCTGCACGGAGCTGTAATGCAGCATCCAAATTAAAACTATTTGGCACATAAGGTATCTCTTACTTTAGGGACCGCACTGTGCGGACCAGCGTTCTTGACAGAGGATGGATCCATGAACTTTAGGGTATAGTAGGCGCAAATGAAAATGGTATGCCGATAATTTATTTTCAAACATAGTTAAAGGGAATCTGTCACCCTAAATTGGCGGGATATTTAAATGATGGCAGTCAGATCAGATGGGCGGTGTTTTGGGTACTTGCCTTAACATGTTGTTCGCCGCTGTCTCCATTATTTCTGTGAATTGTAGTCGTTGCCCTCCATTTAATGCGCCTGCGCATTGCAATCTTGTATTGCGCACGCGCAGTATGCTTTGCCCGCAGATTGCTATGCACAGGCGCGTTATATAGAGGGCAACGACTACAATTCCCAGAAATAATGGAGACAGCGGCGAACAACATGTTAAGGCAAGTACCCAAAACACCACCCATCTGACCTGACTGCCATCATTTAAATATCCCGCCAATTTAGGGTGACAGATTCCCTTTATTCTGTTGTCCAGGATTGTGGATAAAGTCTGCAGTCACTCTATGCGACTACAGAGCTGTGAAACCTTAGAGTGTGCATTTCACACTGTCAGGATTCTCTGGTGCCGAAAGCAGGCGGGCACATAACCGCAAGTATGCGATTTGTGTACATGAGGTCCCATGCCGAGTCCGACTATACATGTTCCGGCTAGCTTAACACAAGTGAATTGAGTGAGGCTGATCACATCTAGTCATAATGCTGCCAGAAGTATTCAGTTCACATACTTGCGGTCACATGTCCGTCTGCACCCGATGCCGGGAACCCTGATATTGCACACTGCATGATGTGAGGATTCGCAAGTCTGCAGTTACACATAGAAACTGCAGACTGGAGCCCTAAGCTTGGACAGTGAACTTTTATTTTATTATATATCAAACTTAAAGTGAAAGTCAAAATGTCAATAACAATGGGCAGAGAATAGAGCTGGAGTGACAAAGGCTTGAGATCTACAGACAGTTCTTTAGTCTCATTTGAATATTAATACAAATGTCGATTTCTCACTACTGGAGAAACTGACTAGTCATGGAACGAACAGATATTAATAAATTGGGGGAGAAATCCTGCCGATAGATTCCCTGTAACATTCATTGTTAAAGCAGAGATTGAGAACAATGTCCTCCTTCCATTTCTTTAATAGTGGAGAAATTAGATGTTTTCATAGTGAAAGTTGTAAGGTGACTGTAAAGAAAAAATGTTTCAGGAGTTTTATAATCTGAAGTAGAATCTGCAACAGTAGTACAGATAAACATAACTGGGCCCTATAGGAAATCATTAAAGCGAACCAGTAGTGTTGAGCGATACTTTCCGATATCCAAAAGTATCGGTATCGTAATGGTATCGCCGATATCCAAAAAATATCGGCGATACCCGATACCGATACCGGAAATCCAATGTAAGTCTATGGGAACAAAATATCGAAACTAAAAAAACCTCTTTCTTTCCTTGTAAACACTAAATAAACACACATAGAATACATATATATATATACATGTCATTGTGACATATATATATATACATATATTTATAGTTTATACACTTCTACATAGTAAAATAGCCTCTGATTCAATTGCCGGGTAAAGCCGGCTTCAGTGAAAAGACAGAAGCACCCGACATGAAATGACACTTGGTTTACATAGAGTTAACCATGTCTTTTCATGTAGTTTGATATCTGATTTGCACTAACAATTACATCAGTCTATGTGTGCAAAATTTCACACCTGTAGGGGTTAATTAAAGGTGTAAATTCGTTGTAAAAAAAACGGACTTTTTTGCTACGAATTTACACCTTTAATTAACCCCTACAGGTGTGAAATTTTGCACACATAGACTGATGTAATTGTTAGTGAAAACAATAGATCAAACAACTCGAAATGACATGGTTAACTCTATGTAAACCAAGTGTCATTTCATGTCGGGTTCTGCATTTTCACAAAGCCGGCAATTGAATTAGCGGCTATTATACTATGTAGAAGTGTATGAACTATAAATATAAATATATATATATATATGTGTCACAAATTCAATGACATGCATATATATATGAGGTGTAAAATTGTTGAAAAAAAATGCGTGGGCTCCTGCCCTATTTTCGCAACCAGACAGACAAAGCCAGCGAGTGGGGGCAGATAATAATAGCCCAGAAAGGGACCATTATTTTTGGCCCCCCCCTGGCTACTAACATCTGCCCCCAGACACCCCAGAAAAGACAAATCTATAATTAGATTCACCCTTTCTGGCACTTTGCCCGTCTATTCCCATTGCCCTGTAGCGGTGGCGAATGGGTTAATATGGGGTTAAAGCCACCTTGCTATTGAAAGGTGACCTTAAGCCAGGTTAATAATTGAGAGCTGTCAATTAGACAACTATCAATTATTAATCCTATTGCATGAAATTAAAAATAAAACACACACACTTTAATTAAAAATCATTTTAATGAAATAAAGACACATGTTTTTGACCATCTTTTATTTTACTGCAAAAACCATTTCCTGTAATAAAAATAAAATAAAAAAGCAAAATTATTCTTACCTATCCCATGCACAGTCAGGTCCCACGGTGTAATCCTTCAGAAAGGGTTAATGTTTACTGCAGGGACCGCAGCTAATGCTGCAGCCTCACAGTAAACCCCCAAATGAATGAGCTCCTCTCCTGGCTGACAGGAGAGGAAGTGGAAAGCTTAATTGATTGCTTTCCACTTTCACTTCAGGTCAGCCAGGGACACAATCAGTGACGTCAGAGGGAACTGATTAACAAAAATAGGGGTTCCCTTCGAAAAAAAAATGGCGTGGGGTCCCCCCTATTTTTGTTAACCAGCCTGATGAAGCAGACTGCTGAACAGTGGCGTACCGTGAATGAAGCAGACCATGCAGCTGCTATGGGGCCCGGACAGGTGAGGGGGCCCGCGACGGTCGGGTAGCTGTGCTGACACAGTACTACCAGGGGGTCAGCGGGGGAGGGGGAGCGCAGCTCTTCTATATACTCACCCCTCATGGTGCGGTCTCTGCAGCCCCTGCTCTTCTCCCACGGTCTCCGACGCCTGTGTTCAGCGGTCAGGTGGTACCGCTCATTACAGTCATGAATATGCACATATTCATGACTTTAATGAGCGGTCCTGCGTGACCGCTGAACACTGGTGGCGGAGACCGCGGGAGAAGAGCAAGGGCTGCAGAGACCGCGCCGGTGGAAGGGTGAGTATAAGGGATATTTACCTGTCCCGTTCCACCGTTGCTCGCGTCCTCTTGCTGCAATGTTCAGGTCAGAGGGCGCGATGACGTCGTTAGTGCGCGCCGCGCCCTCTGCCTGATCATTCACTGCTGGAGGACCCCGAAGACAGCGGCGCTCAGCAGTGGAGAGAGGACAGGTAAATATCTCAGGTGCCGGGGCCCTGAGCGAGCGGTGATCCCGGCACCTGGTGTCACCCCCTGCTCAGGACACGGGCACCTGGCCCCCAGCGACGAGAGCTGAGTATGTCTTTTTTTTTTTGGTTGCAGCAGCTGCGGCAGCATAAGGGCCTATACTATGGAGCATCCATGGGGGCACAATCTATGGGGGCATGATCTATGGAGCAACTATGGGGCACAATCTATGGGGGCATAATACATTTTTTTGTTTAATGTGTCCCCTCACTGTGCTGGCACTTTACATTTACAATGGCTCAGAGTTTGTTTTTTTTTTGGGGGGGGGGGCCCATTCAGACTTTTGCTATGGGGCCCCATGATTTCTATGTACGCCCCTGCTGCTGAGGCATGGTATTTAAGGCTGTTAAGGAGCCAATATCCATGGACCTTGCCAGCAGCGTCGGACTGGAGTACCTTGGGCCCACCAGCGAAAAATTATTCTTGGGGCCCACCATCATACTTCCCAACCTTTGAAGAAGGGAAAGAGGGACAAAGGCTGTGGCACGCTGTGCCTGCTGCAGCAAATTTTAGGCCATGCCACGTTGCACCACAGACTGTCCAGGAGTTGGTGGATGCTTTAGCCAAGGTGTGGGAGGAGATCCCTCAGGAGACCATCCGTCGCGCTCATCAGGAGCATGCCCAGAAGTTGTAGGGAGGTCATACAGCATACCTCCCAAATTTTGAAGATAGGAAAGAGGGTTAAAGGCTGCGGCGCGCATAGCGCGCCGCTGCAAATTTTAAGCCACGCCCCGACCACACCCATTTCACAGCTAATCACACCCATATCCTCGCCCCAACCGTACCCATGCCGATACAGCTGACCCTCCGATGACGGTTGGGGGGCCCACTGCTGGCACCGGGCCCCCCCACCGCCTGTTCAGGCCCCATAGCTTCCGGGCGGCAGAGCAGGGAGAGCGATTCTCCCTGCTCTGCCGCAGAATGTAACTGTATCGGCGTGCTGTGCACGCCGATACGGTTACTGTAGCGTAGCTCCAGGTGGGCCCCCTCAGAGCGCGGGGCCTGGGGCCACCGCCCACTCTGCCCCGCGACCTATCCTTTCAAATCAGGGCCCACCAAGCAGGAGCTGGGGCCCAACAGAGGTTTCTCCGGTGTCCCGGTGGCTCAGTCCGACCCTGCTTGCCAGCCTGATAATACCAGGCCACAGCAGTCTGCTTATCTTTGCTGGTTAACAAAAATAGGGGATCCCGTCGAAAAAAATTGGCGTGGGGTCCCCCCTATTTTTGTTAACCAGCCAGATGAAGCAGACTGCTGAGGCCTGGTTTTTCAGGCTGTTAAGGAGCCAAGATCCATGGACCTTGCCAGCCTGATAATACCAGGCCACAGCAGTCTGCATATCTTGGCTGGTTAACAAAAATAGGGGATCCCCTCGAAAAAAATTGGCGTGGGGTCCCCCCTATTTTTGTTAACCAGCCAGATGAAGCAGACTGCTGAGGCCTGGTTTTTCAGGCTGGTAAGGATCCAATATCCATGGACCTTGCCAGCCTGATAATACCAGGCCACAGCAGTCTGCTTAGCTTGGCTGGTTAACAAAAATAGGGGATCCCCTCAAAAAAAAAACGGCGTAGGGGTCCCCCTATTTTTGTTAACCAGCCAAGTAAAATGCAGACTGCTGCGGCCTGGTATTAAAAGACTGTCAAGGCCCATGGATTTTGGCCCTCAACAGCCTGATAATACCAGGCTGCAGCAGCCCCACATTTGGCGCATCAAAAGATGTGCCAATTGTGGCACTTTACCCGGCTCTTCCCACTTGCCCTGTAGCGGTGGCAAGTGGGGTAATAAGGGCTTAATGTCACCGTTGATTGCACGGTGACAATAAGCCCGGTTAATAATGGAGAGGCGTCAATAAGGCACCGATCCATTATTAATCCCAAAGTTTTTAAATGTTTAAAAAAAAGACACAGCCAGAAAAAAGTATTTTAATGAAATAAAAGAGACAACACAGTTTTCATTAATTTTATTATACACTCATTCCTGCGACGCCATCGATCTCCTGTAAAAAAAAGAAAAAAAACAAACCAACAGTATACCACCTGTCCGACGCAGTCCATAGTAACGACAGTCCCACGACGATCCAGCTCTGCTACATCGGAATGCCAGGCAGAGCCTGACATCCCGGCGCAGCACAGCTGATTACCTGCTTTCCCGGCGGTGACGTCATCGGACTGCTTTACGGCCGCGATTACCCGGCAGTCACTGCAGTTATCGCGAGAAACTGCATGTGACCGCCAGGGAGAAGAGGATGGCGGCCATCAAGCAGTCCAGGACGTGACCGCCGGAGATCTTCTGCCGGGTAAGTGCCGTTGACTCCTGACAGACCCGACAGACGGACACTGACAGTGACATTCCGATTCCGGTATCCGATATGACGAAAATATCGGAACTCGGAATCGGAATTCCGATACAGCCAATATCGGCCGATACCCGATATTTGCAGTATCGGAATGCTCAACCCTACGAACCAGTCATCAGGATTTTGCTAAGTAAACTACAGACGCTATCAGGTTGGCCCCGTTATACTGATTAAAATGATACCTGGGTTGATGAAATCCATCTTGTGGTTGTTGTTTAATCTTTGTTTTCAGTTACTGATATTCTCGTGCTCCGGAGTGGTGCTGTGTGCGGGGCTGTCGGTGGGGCATTATTTGATGCTCTCTTGCCTTATGTTCACTATTGTGGTTAAACTGACAGATCACTGATCCTTCAGTGATCTGCCTCCTATTTAAATATTGCAGTTTACAGTGTGGACTTTGAAAAAAAAATTACCTCCAGTAATATGGCGCTGGCGCCTACGCAGTAGCATGTACCACTTACCAATAGATACTACTGCATATGCGCTGATGGCGGCACCATTTTTCTGGAAACAATTTTTTTTCTATTCCTCCAGCAAAATGTTGCCATAATCTGTGCAAGCCCAGCCCACAAGTGCCTCCGTCTTTCTCTATTTTGCTGGAGGAATAAAGAAATTGGTCTTCAGCAAAATGGCCCTGCACTGACGCATGTGCAGTAGCATTTATTGGCAAGCGATAGATGCTACTGCGCAGGCACCGCCGTCAGCACCAATTTACTTGAGGTAATTTTTTTTCTTCAACGCCCACACTATAAACTGCAAAATTTAAAATAGGAGGCAGGTCACTGAAGGTTCAGTGACCTGTTAGTTAAGCCACAATAATGAAAATGAGGCCAGAGAGCACCAAATAAGGCATCAACCCACAGGCCCGCCCTGAAGGATGAGAATCTCATTAACTGAAAACAAAGATTAAACAACAACCGCATTTTAACCAGTAAAACGGGGTCAACCTGACAGTGTCTGTAGATTACTTAGAAAAATCCTGATGACAGGTTCGCTTCAAGTTTAGCACTGTTACTTTGCAGCACTAGAGTCCTGGGTTGAAATCCACTAAGCACAACATCTGCATGGAGTTTATATTTTCTCCTCGTGTTTGCGTGGGTTTCCTCCAGGTACTCTGGTTTCCTCCAAAATTACATAATGCTGATGCGGAATTTAGACTATGAGAACCAATGGGGACAGTGATCATAATGTCTGTAAAGCGCTGTGGAATATGATCGCGCTATATAAGTGTGTTACATATTGTAGGCTATGGATGACCCGCCTTATTATTTTTTTTCTGGCTGTGCACTGTGTGCAGAGCTTTTATGAGTGTACAAGTACCACAACTACCATTTGTTGATATTTGAATGAGGTACTACAATTGGTACCTTCAAGGGGTATGGATGACCCTCCTTATAATTTTTTTCTAGTTTTGTACTGTGTGCAGAGCCTTTATGAGTGTAGAAGTACCACAACTACACTTGGTGCCTTCAAGGGTGTATGGATGAACCTGCTTGTAATTTTTATCTGGCTTAGCACTGTGTGCAGAGCCTTTATGAGTGTAGAAGTACCATATTGTTTGCAATATTTGAATGAGGCCTTCCAGTTGTTACCTTCAAGGGTGTATGGATGAATCTGCTTGTAATTGTTGGCAGTCTTTGCACTTTGTACATAGCCTTTATTAGTCTAAGGGTACCACTACATGACAATTTGAACAAAATGTGTATATGGCCATCCTTTATGTCTAATACAGGGTGTATCTGAGTCCCTCTTCCATCCCATTTTTGGCAGTTCTTGCTTCCTCCATAAATTACACTGACATTTCCAATCGTTTTATAAAATTTCAATTTTGGTTTACTTCAATTATTTATTTTTTTAAAATCCTTTTAAAATTTTGCCTCATATACAAGTTGTTATACAGGAAAGAATGTTTAAATTTTTTTTTTCTGTAAACTCCAATTTCTCGTCGATTTTGAATGTTTTATTGTTAGTCCTTAAAGAAATTGTCCACTACTTGGACAACTTCCTGTTATACCCCTCGCTTGGCCCCGATAAAATAATTAAGCTTATACTCACCTCCTGTGCTGGCGCTGTTCCCGAGGTGTCGGCACTTGCTTTCCCGGGTCTCCCAAGCTGTTGTTGTGACATGTGACCCCGGCGCACAATCAGCGCTGGCCTCACTGTCCCCACCTACTGTTGAACTGAGCATGAAGAGTCCGAGATCAGCTGTAGCCTGGACTTCCTCTTCATATTCGATTTCTCCGAAGGCGGGGACAGTGACTCTAGCACTGACTGGGCGCCAGCGTCACTTGTCACAACAACTGCACAGGAGCCCAGGAAGAGGAAGTGCTGACACCACAGGAATAGCGCCAGAACGGGAGATAAGCTATGCGGGCAAAACATTTTGATCAAGAAGGGGTTGTCCTAGTAGTGAACAAGCCCTTTAAAGTGGAGTAAAAATGTGACACCATTGTTCTCAGCAGCGATCTGCGAGTCAGAAATACTTCCAAGGGTCTTCCCCATGATGGTCTCCTTCCTTTCTGCACTTTTTCCATCCATTTGAACATTTTCACTGCCCCCACACCTCCTTGTAGGGTCTGCTGAAAAAACTCTCAGATTTCCCATTGACTCCTATTATACTCGTTACTCAAAACAAACATCCAAGAATTAGTAATTGCTTAGTTCAAGTAAAATCCAAATAGCATCAAATCATTTTAGCGCTTGCTCATCTCTAATATATATATACACACATACACTGTATATATTATGTTGTACTTTATGTAGGATCAAGCTGCTGTTACCTTCTTGTTTCTGTAGAATGGGTCAATATCCTCCAGGGTTGCCCAATAAGATGTGAAGGAAAGTCCCCAAAGATTCGAGGCAGCTGTTTTCCAGCCTCCAAGTCAGGATGTGGTGTTGGTAAATCCTCTGCATTTTCATTGTTTTCTCCTTCTCTGTATTCCTGTTTGGCACTTCTGGCCTGTTCCTCAGCAATACGCTTCTCAATAGCAGCCAATGATTCTGGGGTGAAGCGACGGAAGCTGTCAGGACTTGGTGGCAACAACAGGACTGCCATATTTTCATCCTGCTATTTCTGTCCTAATTCTTACTTATAGCATTGGAAACAGCTGAAACACACAAACAAAAAAGGGACAAATTAAGTTTATATATCTAAGAGAGGCAATTATGTCAGTGGACTTTGTCTGACTTTAGGAGTTAGATTCCGTAATCATAACTTACAGCTTTATGGGAGAGAAATTACTTAAATGCCAGAAAAGGAGGAATAACTAAGTAATTATCACTTCTACCATATTCAGCATAAGAAAAATAGGACACTTGTCATACACTTGAATTAAACTGCTGTTAGTAAACCAGTCTGCATTAATAAATACATTATGATTTATTAATACATCTGTGGATGGCACGGGCACAGGAGATGTAGCCATGCAATCAGCAGAAGTTACCAGCTATGATAGGCAGACAGCTGACATCATGTGCAACAGTCAGGATTGGAGATCTCTGATCCATATTGTTTTACCCCATAGCTGTTGCAGTCAGTTGCAAACGCGGCTAGGCGTATGACCAAAAAGGACTACCTCTTTCAGCCCTTCAGTGCTGGTGCTGCTCAGTGTGCAGACTGATTTGTGGCCACCAGGGGCCCAACAAAGACCCTGAGATCTGCCAGAGATTTCTGTCTATTAAAACATGCCAGAAACAGTTTTGCTTTGGAATATTAAATGTTCTAAAGTGATATCTAAGTGATCAAATCACCACTGTTTTCAATCCTCCATCACTTAAAAAATATTGTTTTTTTAAAAAAACATCAAGAAAGGAATAAATATATGTTAATGCTGCAATCATAACATGTAAAAAATTTTTGCAAAAATACATTTTTTTTCACTACACTTCTGTACTACTAGAATCCAAGCTGTCAAATATCATGTTACATTCACTTTTCTGACAATCAATTTGATTCGTCAAATCTATAGCTAAAGCTCTAACTTTCTAAAAAATTGCACTAGACAGTAAAAACAGAAAGAATTCTCATTACTGGGATTTGTCTCTTAAAAGACATCCCTGTCCAAGTGCTTTTAATAGGGCATATGGATAACATTGAGAGGTCCTCTCTATGAGTCAGAATAAAGTGTCATCCTGAAAATGAAGCTCTAGTTCTGGCACACTTTAGCCATCCTTATGTCACCAGAAATATTTACATGGACGTGACTTATCCAGGAAAAATGAATTAGATGTGGAGAGTTTAGAAAACGTTGCCAAACTGAAAACAGACTGTTCATTTAATTATATCCACCATGAGAATATAATTATATGAGAATATATTATTTATAATCTAACATTGAATAAAATTGAAATAGTTTACAAACATGGATTAATTATAATCATCACTTTTTTTTTCTTGAAGAAGTGTATCGTAAATGAGTTGCGTAAGGTTTTTAACCATTAGTCCTCGACGGTCATTGTTTACTTTGCAGCAACAATCACGTGCCAAATATCAACTTCACCGCTGCATACATCATAATTGAGGTCCATGATTGGTAAACTTAGACCAAATGGGATCACCGATTCAGTGGCACCGAGGTGGGGGAGTTTTTACCCAAACAGTAAGTCTTATTTTTATTATTTCATCCCTGTTCAATGTTTAAACAATTCTGGACACTGCCGTTAAAGTAGTTGAAAATCGCTCATAAAAGTAGGTTTTAAATACCCTAGAATTTGTAAGGAAAATCAACATTATCACCCTTTTAGTTTATCCATAAACAATGAAACTTGATGTAGCTTTCATCAAATTAAATCTACCAAGGGGCAAAATCCACTTGAGGACACAGAGCTTCATTTTAGTGACATCCTAATGGACATTTGACAAAGGGATGTGCATCAATTATTTACAGTGGTGCTTTAAAGTTTCTGAACACTGAATTTTCAATATTTGTTTAAATTTGACCTAATTCTACTGTAGATTTATACATAAGTCCTAAAAGTAGGTTAAAAGTACCAAATTAAAGAAAAGAGTCAAAAAATTAGACTTAAATTAAAATTAAGTGAACTTTTGTTGTCAGTATTTAGTGTCACCCGTTAGGAATGCAAGCCATGGACGCAATCATCCTCCTCTGATTTCCAGACTGCTTCGCTGGTTCATGCTGGGGGCTGAGAAATCGCGCACTTGGCTGTTGTGACTACACACGATGGTGCCCCATGTGTGGAAGTGTTGAGAGATGTGGGAACACGGGACGCCGTGCTTCCCTCTTGTTTTGCAACCTGGGAGACATCGTTGACAGGCAACACATGATACTGCCTTGTCTGGTGTTAGCCAATGGTAGGAATGTGTGCACCCTGCTGTACAGGTGAGCATGGAGTGGCTCCCTGGACATGACTGGTAGGAATGCATCACCCATCACCTGTTGTTGTCCTTAGATTTGGGCTAGCAATTTAAGGCCTGCTTCTAATTCAGTTCAGTGCTGATTATTCAGTTCCTTTGCGTAGTGGTATGGTAAGTGCTTCCTAGTTGGGTTTTTGTTGCTTCGTAGTAGAGGCTAATGGTCATTATTGGTTCTTCTTTATTAGCTAATGTCTCAGGATTTCCCTTTGGTCCTCATTTGGGTTTTATGCTGTTGATTTTGGATTTACTCTTGTACCTGACTCTATATTGTCCGCGTCACCAGACACCAGCTATCCTGCAACCGCAGTCTGGGTAGGGCTCTGTAAAGCTAGCCTCCTCTTTGGGAGTGGGTGAAGACTCTGCAGGCAATGGCAGTGGTGGCTTGTGCATCGGTGACTGCGCTTTTGCTGAGTAGTTAGTCCTGTGCATAACAACCTTCTTGTGTAGCAATAATTCCATCTAAATCTTTTTGATAATTCTTGATTAGTCCTGCACATCGACTGGGAAAATTTTTAGCCCATTCCCCTCTACAAAACAGCGTCAACTACAGTCAGGGCCAGAAATATTTGGACAGTGACACAATTTTCGCGAGTTGGGCTCTGCATGCCACCACATTGGATTTGAAATGAAACCTCTACAACAGAATTCAAGTGCAGATTGTAACGTTTAATTTGAAGGGTTGAACAAAAATATGTGTTAGAAAATGTAGGAATTGTACACATTTCTTTACAAACACTCCACATTTTAGGAGGTCAAAAGTAATTGGACAAATAAACATAACCCAAACAAAATATTTTTATTTTCAAAATTTTGTGGCCAATCCTTTGGAGGCAATCACTGCCTTAAGTCTGGAACCCATGGACATCACCAAACGCTGGGTTTCCTCCTTCTTAATGCTTTGCCAGGCCTTTACAGCCGCAGCCTTCAGGTCTTGCTTGTTTGTGGGTCTTTCCCTCTTAAGTCTGGATTTGAGCAAGTGAAATGCATGCTCAATTGGGTTAAGATCTGGTGATTGACTTGGCCATTGAAGAATGTTCCACTTTTTTGCACTCATGAACTCCTGTGTAGCTTTGGCTGTATGCTTGGGGTCATTATCCATCTGTACTATGAAGCGCCGTCCAATCAAGTTTGCAGCATTTGGCTGAATCTGGGCTGAAAGTATATCCCGGTTCACTTCAGAATTCATCCGGCTACTCTTGTCTGCTGTTATGTCATCAATAAACACAAGTGACCCAGTGCCATTGAAAGCCATGCATGGCCATGCCATCACGTTGCCTCCACCATGTTTTACAGAGGATGTGGTGTGCCTTGGATCATGTGCCGTTCCCTTTCTTCTCCAAACTTTTGGCTTCCCATCATTCTGGTACAGGTTGATCTTTGTCTCATCTGTCCATAGAATACTTTTCCAGAACTGAGCTGGCTTCTGGAGGTGTTTTTTCAGCAAATTTAACTCTGGCCTGTCTATTTTTGGAATTGATGAATGGTTTGCATCTAGATGTGAACCCTTTGTATTTACTTTCATGGAGTCTTCTCTTTACTGTTGACTTAGAGACAGATACACCTACTTCACTGAGAGTGTTCTGGACTTCAGTTGATGTTGTGAACGGGTTCTTCTTCACCAAAGAAAGTATGCGGCGATCATCCACCACTGTTGTCTTCCGTGGGCTCCCAGGTCTTTTTGGATTGATGAGTTCACCAGTGCTTTCTTTCTTTCTCAGGATGTACCAAATTGTAGATTTTGCCACTTCTAATGTTGTAGCAATTTCTTGGATGGGTTTTTTTCTGTTCTTGCAGCTTAAGGATGGCTTGTTTCACCTGCATGGAGAGCTCCTGTGACCACATGTTTCCTTCACAGCAAAACCTTCCAAATGCAAACACCACACCTCAAATCAACTCCGGCCCTTTCATCTGCTTAATTGAGAATGACATAACAAAGGGATTGCCCACACCTGTCCATGAAATAGCCTTGGAGTCATTTGTCCAATTACTTTTGGTCCCTTTAAAAACAGGGTGGCACATGTTAAGGAGCTGAAACTCCTAAACCCTTCATCCAATTTTAATGTGGATACCCTCAAATGGAAGCTGAAAGTCTGAACTTCAACTGCATCTGATTTGTTTTGTTTCAAATTCATTGTGGTAATGTCTAGAACCAAAATTAGATAAATGTTGTCTCTGTCCAAATATTTATGGACCTAACTGTATATTATGTTGGTGAGTTGCTCACTTCAGGTCCTTTCACAACATTTTTTTATAGGTCCAGAACTGCCATTGCTAGAATTGCCATTCCAGAACTTTAACTTTACTTTTCTTTAACCATTCTTTTGTAGAACTTGTGTGCTTTGATTCATTGTCTTGTTTTATGACCAACATGCTCTTGAGATTCCTTTCATAGACAGGATGTAGCAAAACAGGTTCATGATACTACAACCACAATGCTTCACATATGGTATGAGGCTTTTATAATTTAATGCAGTGTTTTTCTTACTCCAAATATAACGCTTCTCATTTAAACCAAAAATCTCTGTTTTGTCATTTTTCCATCCACAACAAATGTTCCAAAAGCCTTATGGCTTGTCTAGGTGATTTTTAGCAAGCTATAGATGGGCAGTAATGTTGTTTTTGTAGAGCAGTTACTTCTTGCAGTTTTGCTATTCACACCATTGCTGTTCAGTGTCCTCTTGATGGTGAACTCCTGAACATTAATATTAACTAATGTAAGAGAGGCCTTTAGTTGCTCAGAGGTTACCTTGGGTTCTTGGTGACCTTGCAAACCATTTTATGCCTTGCTCATGGACTGATCTATGTTGGTCAACCATTTCTTGGGAGGGTAATAATAGTCTTGAATTTTCTCTATTAGTACACGATCTGTCTGACTGTGGATTGGTGGAGTCCAAACTTTTTAGAAACAGTTTTTCCAGTCTGATGAGCACAAACAACTCAAAATTCTGAGTCTCACAGTAATCACCTTTGTTCATGTCATGATACATTTTCCCACACTTGTTAAGATCACTGATCTTTAAAACAGGTAAACTATTCCCACCTGATTGTCAACAACTGACTAATTTCACTTTCAATTTATCTGCTAACCCTAAAGAATCACAAATATTTGCCACAGACATGATATTACATCATCTTCTTCAATAAAAATGACTAATATTTTAACTTATTTGTTTCACTTTGTTTTCCTTATCTATTGTTAGGACTTATGTGAAAATATGATGTATTTTTACCTGAAATTTATGCAAAGGTATTGTAAATTCTGAAAGGTTCACAAACTTTCAAGCACCACTGTAAAATCTGGTTTAGATTACTATAAGGTAATAAGGAAATTATTCTAAATCAGATTTTAAATAATATATAATTATTTGTAAAACATATGTATAGATGTGCTGCTTGCCAACTTATTCAACTGAATTCATGGTCCAAGTTTATTGGTTATTTTATTACATCCATTCATTGTTTTATGTTGTTTTTGGTGACTATAACATGTAGGGTTACATTTCTATAATAATACTCCAGTGTTTACTTCATCCTAGGTTTCATGTTAGCCAAGCACGTTGGATATCAGCATTGTATAATAGATCAAACATACAAGTTGTCAACCACTGATCCAAATGATACACAACAATTGTGGTGCAAACAAACTAATGCATTTCATCCAAAATATTCAAATTCATTAGCATCTACTTTTGTTTTAAAGGAAATAATTGGTAACGTATTTGCAAAGACAATATCTTCCTTCTAGCACTGAAGTAGTTAAGAGGATTAAGTTACCAAATACCTACTAATGCGGAGCACGGGGCATCAGTATCTTTCCTTTGATGTAAATAAACCTTACATATTTAAAGAATGCTGAGGACAAGAAGACAACCTAGTAGTGTTGAGCAAACACGCTCAGATAAAGTGTTATCCAAACACACTCGGGTGCTAACAGAGTATCTTCGGCGTGCTCGAATGCTATTTTCAAGTTGCAGCGGCTGCATGTCTCGTGGCTGCTCGACAGCCGCAGCACATGCAGGGATTGCCTAATCCCTGCATTGTTGAAGCTGTCGAACAGCCGTGAGAGATGCAGCCGCATGGACTAGAAGATATTTTTCGCGGATGCCAAAGATACTCTGATAGCACCCGAGCATGCTCGGATAACACACTATCACCTGTAAAAGTAATAACAATTTTCTAAATAGGAAATATTAATGACATAATGAATGACATAATCTGAAAAAGATTAAAAAAAACACTAGTGCATTGATAAATATTATCTTCTCTTTAATTACAGTATGTATGACACTGTGCTTCGATGCTCCAGCTTAGGCCTCTTTCACACTTCAGTCGTGCGACATCAGTCAAAATCCGTCAAAATGTGAAAAAAACGGATCCGCCATTTTTTCGGCGGATCCGTTTTTTTCCCATTGACTTGCATTAGTGACAGATTTTGACGTTAGGTCCGTTTTTTGACGGATCCGCCAAAAAATTGCCGTCCGTCATTTCAGAAAAACGTCCAATGCAACGTTTTTTGGTCCGCCAAAACGGCGGACTATGGCGGATTCGCCGCATCCGCCAATTTCTATAATGGCCGCCTATGGGCGGCGTAACCGCTGGCATCCGTTTTTGACGGAATCCGCTCGCGGATCCGTCGCCTCCATAGAAAATCATTGAAAATGCTGAAAAAACTGTCCGGGTCTCTCTCTCTCTCCCTTACATTTCCGGAACGAAAATTTCATCATTTCCGGGTGAAAACTTCTTGGCGGATCCGTCAGAAAACTGATCCGTTTTACATCCGTTTTTACACTTTTCTGACGGATCCGCCATTTTCACACTTGGGCGGACGTCACACAACGGAAGTGTGAAAGAGGCCTTAATGTCATAATCTATCATCAGTCCTAACAAGAGCAATCCTGCAAGTTAAAAGAAGCTCCTATGTATTACCAATTCAAACATCCTAAATTTGTGCATGACTCTAACTTTAACCCCTTCACACCGCGGCCAATTTCTGTTATTCATTTCCTTTTTTCCCTCCCCTTCTTTCAAGAGCCATAACTTTTTTAGTTTTCCATCCACATAGCAGTAATAAGGGCTTATTTTTTGCGGGACGAGTGGTACTTTTGAATGACACCAATCATTTTATCATGTGATGAACTGGAAAGTGGGGAAAAAATTCTAAATGCATTGAAATTGCAAAAAAAAAGTGCAATTCCACAATTGTTTTTTGTTTTTTTTTATTTACAATGTTCACTATAACATGACTGACCAGGTATGATTCTCCAAGTCAGTAGGATTAGTCAGATAAAGGCTGATAGAAGCAGATAATGGCTGATAAAGTCGGCCATCATCTGCTGGGAAAGATGCGGACATGACATATGATGTAAATGTACGTTACATGTCGTGAAATGGTTACAATTTGAAATATCATAATTGATTATATATTTAATTTTAGAAATTTAACTTGACTAATAATGTTCACTATGTAAAAACTAGCTCATAGAACCATATATACTGTAACGATTCCACCTCTCAATGTATCTTAGGACACAGTGATTGGTAGCTCAGTCATCCAGTCTGGTGCAGGGTACTGCTGAGCTGTCTGTGCAGTCATTGACAGCTCAGTTGTCCAGTCTGGCGTAGGGTATTGCTGAGCTCTCTGTGATTTTATTCGCAGCTCAGCTGTCCAATCTGAGACTGGGAGGTTCTGAGGACTCACCAGATGCTTCCTGTTCCCTTCAATGCTCAGCGATTTAACTGAGCTGGCAGTCCCATATAGCTGCCAGCCATAGCTTCAGCTCTGTGTGGTTGTTTTCCTTGTGCCTAGTGCCTTGCTTATTGATCAATCGCTGCATGACCTTGGACCACTTTATGACCATCCGTTTGTCTAATCCTTTTGCTCTGATCGCTATCCTCTTGGTATTTTGACCTTGCATAGTTACCTTTATCTCTTCCATCTGTTTATGATGTACCCTCCTGGCTTTTGACCTCGGACTCCTTGACTATCCCGACTCATGGCTTGTTGGTGAGAATGACTCACTATCACATATACACTACTAATAATAATCTTTATTTTTATATAGCACTAACATATTCCGCAGCGCTTTACAGTTTTGCACACATTATCGTCGCTGTCCCCGATGGGGCTCACAATCTAGATTCCCTATCAGTATGTTTTTGGAGTGTGGGAGGAAACCGGAGAAAACCCACGCAAACACGGGGAGAACATACAAACTCCTTGCAGATGTTGTCCTAGGTGGGATTCGAACCCAGGACTCTAGCACTGCAAGGCTGTAGTGCTATCCACTGAGCCACCGTGCTGTCCTAAACTGGAATGTGAAAGCTAGATTAATAATTTAACCAGTTGTATCTTTACTACTACTATTATTATTATTATTCCAATGGAGAAAGAAAGAAAAATAGAAAACAGAAAAATTAAATAAACTAAGGGACTAAAATGAAATTAAGGTTTTGTTTGTAGACTGTAAGCATGGTGATATAAAAATCGTCAAAAGAAGTTTGCAAATGTTAGATATTTTTCATAAAAACGCTTTACTAAGTTTCTTTTTTTTTAAATTAGCTGCAATAAAACATTGATTGCAAAAATGTTTATAGCTTTTAAGCAACTAATAATAACAAAAAGAATCAGTACCATAAAATATCAATCAAACCCAGGGAGCTATTGCTTTGATGCACCTCAGATTAGACTAGAACCTTTTTCCACTTTGGTAACATTTCTCAATCTAAGGACATTTGTAAGGATTATTGCATTGCATTATTGCTTTAAAGGGACTCCTAATTCTATCTTCATACTCGTAGATCCCAATACATCCATAACGAACATGTAAAGGTTATATATCACCAAGGCCATTGTGTTATTATATTGTTTCTGTCCATGTGGACACATAATTTTAGCGCGTATGCAAATAAAGCAGCACAAGCGTAGTTGTCATGCACTGGATCTAGTGACTGGAAATAATTTCTGTAATTTTGTCACCTTCCAGGCATATTTATGACACCACAAGCTATCCTTTTACTACAGTCCAATTATTTCATTTTTTTATTTATTACCTAACTACAATATATATTCCTTTGTAGGAAATTGGTACCCATTAAAAGTTCTCCATCTTTAAAAAAATATATGTATATATTATAGACCATTGATGACGTGCAAGGAAGCTATTATCTTATTTCTTAAATTATGTAAATGTGAATGTCTCATCCACTTAAATACTAATTCAAAAATGTAATACCAGAGCTCTGGAGTCACTTCTGTTCATCCCCCATCCAATTTAAATGAAATTACTAACATAAGTAAATAAAAAGTGTGGTAATATGTTACGTTTCACTTTATCATAAAACCATAGCAACAGGTCCATCTGTAAAAAAAATAAATAAATTAGAGTAACCCAAAGAACACTTTTAAATTTACAAAAACAAGACAGCGACATGAAAAATGTGTTATTACTGAGAACATTGCCATTAAATGCTTACAGCCTTAAATGATCTAAAATCCATAGCAACGGCCCCGCTATTTCATATGTACAAGGTTCAGCCTCATTCATTTGGATCCGGAGATCATGCTGATACTCAGGAAACTTTTCTTACTTTTTCTTTTTAACTAAAAAAAAGTCTAGAGAATAAACATAGCAATTCTAGACTGCAGTTCATATACTATTGACTGCTTATGTCATGAGATGAGAATATTCAGGGTAAGGACAGAATTGGATATTTATTGAGGCCATTTATAAAAACAACTATGGACTGCACATTGAGACTGACAAATAATAAGCATTTGTGTTGCCTAAAGTAACAATGTAATTTATGTAGAAAATCAACTGAGTTTCATACTGTGTATCAAGGTTTTCCAGATCAAGACAAAAGTCTACGTAACACAGAAGCATTACTGCCACATTGCCCAATGGAAAGGGGACATTTTTTTCATGTGGGACATTTCATCATGGCCACTTATCGTCATAAGTCTTGCAAAATAAGTAGAAGTTCATGGTTATGCTTTCCATCCCAATGATATGCAATGAGAATATGCATAGGACCCTCTAAATGAACACTCATGATATAGGTTCTCTAGCTCGCTTATCTGCTTATTGTACCTAACATTTACAGTGGCATGTAAAAGTTTGGGCACCCCTGGTCAAAATTACTATTATTGTGAACAGTTAAGCAAGTTGAAGATTAAATTATCTCGAAAAGGTCTAAAGTTAAAGATGACACATTTCCTTTGTGTGTTAGGCAAATTATATATATATATATATATATATATATATATATCTAATAATATAAAGCTGAATGTATGTGGTATGTATGTATGTGGGTATCTTTGTCCGGGATTGGAATCCGCACCGTCGCACTTACGGGCATGAAATTTTGCACGCCCGCACGTCTCGACCCCGAAAGCGTCCTAGGCTATGTTTTGAATCGAAATTTTAACCCCGTGCGTTCCAAATCGCCAAACAATTTTGGCCCTATCTACATAATGGGGAGAAAGCTGAATGCTTGTGTGTATGTCCGGCATAGGAATCTGCATTTACGGGCATGAAATTTTGCACACCCGCACGTCTCGACCCCGGGAGCGTCATAGGCTAGGTTTTGAGTCGAAATTTTAACCCCGCGCATTCCAAATCGGCAAATAATTTTGGCCCGGGATAGGAATCTGCACCGTTGTACTTACGGGCATGAAATTTTGCATGCCCGCACATCTCAACCCCAGGAGCATCATAGGCTATGTGTTGAATGGAAATTTTAACCCCCGCACGTTCCAAATCGCCAAACAATTTTGGCCCTATCTACATAATGGGGAGAAAGCTGAATGCTTGTGTGTATGTCCGGCATAGGAATCTGCATTTACGGGCATGAAATTTTGCACACCCCACGTCTCGACCCCGGGAGCGTCATAGGCTAGGTTTTGAGTCGAAATTTTAACCCCGCGCATTCCAAATCGGCAAATAATTTTGGCCCGGGATAGGAATCTGCACCGTTGTACTTACGGGCATGAAATTTTGCATGCCCGCACATCTCAACCCCAGGAGCATCATAGCTATGTGTTGAATGGAAATTTTAACCCCCGCACGTTTTGGTGTGTGATTTTTATGTGCAGAATAAATTTTTGTTAACATAGTCTATTTTGTTACAGCTAACAGCAGTTATTAATTAACCCGGGCGAAGCCGGGTACTACAGCTAGTATATATATATATATATATATATATAGTCTTTTTTTCATTTTAAAAATTACAAAATGGAGAATGGGCTGATGCAAAGTTTGGGCACCCTTGGAGATTTGGGTGCTCAGATAACTTTGACCAAGGTTTTACATATTAATCAGGCTGTTAGGGTTATGGCTTGTTCACCATTATCATTAGGAAAGGTCAGGTGATACAAATTTCCCAGCTTTATAAAATCCCAGCCTGCTATAACCTTGTGCCAAAAAACAGCAGCCATTGGATCTTCTAAGCAGCTGCCTAGAACTCTGAAAATGAAAATGGTGGAGGCCAACAAGGAGAAGATTGTAAGAAGGTAGCAAAGCATTTTTAAGTTGCCATTTCCTCAGATTGAAAAGTAATGAAGACATGGCAGTTAACAGGAACAGTGGAGGACAAGATAAGGTCTGGAAGACCAAGCAAAATTTCAGTGAGAGCTTCTGATAGGATTGCTAGAGAGCGAAATCAGAACCCCCGCTTGATTGCAAAAGACCTTCAGAATGATTTAGCAGATTATGGAGTTGTGGACATTGTGCACAAATGTGGCCTTCATAGAAGAGTCATTAGAATAAAACCTCTCCTGCATCCTCACCATAAAATTCAGTATCAAAAGTATGCAAAAGAGCATCTAAACAAGTCTGATACATTTTGGAAACAAGTCCTGTGAACCAATGAGGTTAAAATAGAACTCTTTGGCCACAATGATGAAAGGTATGTGTGGAGAAAAAAAAGCACATAATTTCAGGAAAGGAATATCTCGCCAATCATTAAGCGAGGGGGTAAATCAATCATGCTTAGGGTTTGTGTTGCAGCCAATAGCACATGGAACATTTCATGGGAAGAGGAAGGAATGGATTCAATGAATTTTCAACAAATTCTTGATACAAATATAACACCATCTGTAAAAAAGCTGAAGTTGAAAAGAGGATACATAATGATCCCTAAACACACGTCAAAATCCATAATAGACCACCTCAAAAGGCGTAAGCTGAAGGTTTTACAATTTCCCTCACTGTCCCCTGACGTCAAAATAGCAGTGCATGCAAGACTACCCAGAAATTTCACAGAACTGGAAGAATATTCCAAAGAAAAATGGATGAAAATCCTTCAAACAAGAACTGAAAGACTCTTCTCTGGCTACAAAAAGTGTTTACAGGCTGTGATACTTTCAAAAGGGAGTGCTACTAGGTACTAACCACGCAGGGTGCCCAAAGTTTTGCATCGGCCCATTTTCCTTTTTGTAATTTTAAAATGTAAAAGATGACTATATATATATATATATATATATATACACTACCGGTCAAAAGTTTAGGGTCACTTAGAAATTTCCTTATTTTTGAAAGAAAAGCAGTTTTTTTCCAATGAAGCTAACATTAAATGATTCAGAAATACACTCTATACAGTGTTAATGTGGTAAATGACTATTCTAGCGGCAAACGTCTAGTTTGTAATGCAATATCTTCATAGGTGTATAGAGGCCCATTTCCAACAACCATCACTCCAGTGTACTTATGGTATTTTGTGTTCGCTAACTGTGTAAGAAGGCTAATAGATGGTTAAAATACCCTTTAAAACCCTTGTGCAAGTATGTTAACACAGCTGAAAACCGTTTGGTTGATTAGAGAAGCTATAAACCTGACCTTCCTTTGAGCTTGTTGAGAATCTGGAGCATTACATTTGTTGGTTCCATTGAAACTCTCAAAATGGCCAAAAGAAAAGAACTTTCTTGTGAAACTCGACAGTCTATTCTTGTTCTTAGAAATGAAGGCTATTCCATGCGAAAAATTACCAAGAAACTGAAGAATTCATACAATGGTGTGTAGTACTCCCTTTAGAGGAGTGCACAAACAAGCTCTAACCAGAGAAGAAAGACAAGTGGGAGGCCCCGCTGCACAACTGAGCAACAAGACAAGTACATTAGAGTCTTTAGTTTGAAAAATTGACGCCTCACAGGTCCTCAACTGGCAGCTTCATTAAACAGTACACATTAAACGCCAGTGTCAACATCTACAGTGAAGAGGCGATTTGGGGATGCTGGCCTTCAGGGCAGATTGGCAAAACAAAAGCCAATATTCCTCTGTCCAATGTCTGTGTTCTTTTGCCCATATTAATCTTTTCCTTTCATTTAAGCCAGTCTTAAATATGGCTTTTGTTTTGCCAATCTGCCCTGAAGGCCAGCATCCCCAAATCGCCTCTTCACTGTAGATGTTGACACTGGCGTTTAATGTGTACTGTTTAATGAAGCTGCCAGTTGAGGACCTGTGAGGCGTCAATTTTTCAAACTAAAGACTCTAATGTACTTGTCTTGTTGCTCAGTTGTGCAGCGGGGCCTCCCACTTGTCTTTCTTCTCTGGTTAGAGCTTGTTTGTGCACTCCTCTAAAGGGAGTACTACACACCATTGTATGAATTCTTCAGTTTCTTGGTAATTTTTCACATGGAATAGCCTTCATTTCTAAGAACAAGAATAGACTGTCGAGTTTCACAAGAAAGTTCTTTTTTTTTGGCCATTTTGAGAGTTTAATGGAACCAACAAATGTAATGCTCCAGATTCTCAACAAGCTCAAAGGAAGGTCAGGTTTATAGCTTCTCTAATCAACCAAACGGTTTTCAGCTGTGTTAACATACTTGCACAAGGGTTTTAAAGGGTATTTTAACCATCTATTAGCCTTCTTACACAGTTAGCGAACACAAAATACCATAAGTACACTGGAGTGATGGTTGTTGGAAATGGGCCTCTATACACCTATGAAGATATTGCATTACAAACTAGACGTTTGCCGCTAGAATAGTCATTTACCACATTAACACTGTATAGAGTGTATTTCTGAATCATTTAATGTTAGCTTCATTGGAAAAAAACTGCTTTTCTTTCAAAAATAAGGAAATTTCTAAGTGACCCTAAACTTTTGACCGGTAGTGTATATATATATTTTTATTGTTACAGGGTCACGCCGTGGCGCTGTGTGTGAGAGGAGATATGTGTCGCGAAAATTTCTTATCCTGTGTGATGTGAAACACATAAATTTCCCTCCAGCATGATATGTGCTGGGAGTAAATCAGCAGTATTACCAGAGTCTGGGTTTTGTTGTGAATAGGTGTAAGAGATGGTCGGGACGCGCCAACTTACCACATCTCTACCTCAAAGGTGTGGTTGAAGGGAGTTAAATGTCCAGCAACTTGTTTTTTTTTCTCTCTCAGGTCTGTTTGGAGGAAGGAAGCCTCCAGGCTGACGCTCCAGTGGGAGTTGCAGTGTATTTGTCCCAGAAGGCTAGAGCCATACTGGGAAGGACTTTGTATGAACTTTTTACTTTCATTTGTGCCAGAAAGGCTGTTTTTGTGTTACTATTTTGGCTTTAAGGTTTATGAAGTTATAAACCACCCAGAGACTTTAATATAAAGCGTTCCTGTATATACCTCAGGAAGCAGCTGAGTGAGCTGACCTTCCACAATATATATATACAGTACAGGTCCAACTAAACGCAAACCAGATGGAATAGCATGCCGCTGCAAGATGCTGTGGTAGCCATGCTACTTCAGTATGCCTTCAATTTTGAATAAATCCCCAACAGTGTCACCAGCAAAGCACCTACACACCATCACACCTCCTCCTCCATGCTTCACGGTGGGAACCAGGCATGTAGAGTCCATCCGTTCACCTTTTCTGCGTCGCACAAAGACACGGTAGTTGGAACCAAAGATCTCAATTTTGGACTCATCAGACCAAAGCACAGATTTCCACTTTTCTAATGTGTTCTTTAGCCCAAAATAGTCTCTTCTGCTTGTTGCCTGTCCTTAGCAGTGGTTCCTAGCAGCTATTTTACCATGAAGACCTGCTGCACAAAGTCTCTTAACAGTCTTAACAGTTGTTGTAGAGATGTGTCTGCTGCTAGAACTCTGTGTGGCATTGACCTGGTCTCTAATCTGAGCTGCTGTAAACCTGCGATTTCTGAGGCTGGTGACTCAGATAAACTTATCCTCAGAAGCAGAGGTGACTCCAGATCTTCCTTTCCTGGGGCGGGCTCATGTGAGACAGTTTCTTTGTAGCGCTTGATGGTTTTTGCAACTGCACTTGGGGACACTTTCAAAGTTTTCCCAATTTTTCGGACTGACTGACCTTCATTTCTTAAAGTAATGATGGCCACTCGTTTTTCTCTACTTAGCTGCTTTCTTCTTGTCATAATACACATTCTAACAGTCTATTCAGTAGGACTATCAGCTGTGTATCCACCAGACTTCTGCACAACACAACTGATGGTCCCAACCCCATTTATAAGGCCAGAAACCCCACTTATTAAACCTGACAGGGCACACCTGTGAAGTGAAAACCATTTCCGGTGACTACCTCTTGAATCTCATCCAGAGAATGCCAAGAGTGTGCAAAGCAGTCATCAAAGCAAAAGGTGGCTACTTTGAAGAACCTAGAACTTAAGACATAATTTTAGTTGTTACACACTTTTTTGTTAAAGGGAATCTGTCACCCTAAATTGGCGGGATATTTAAATGATGGCAGTCAGGTCAGATGGGCGGTGTTTTGGTACTTGCCTTAACATGTTGTTCGCCGCTGTCTCCATTATTTCTGGGAATTGTAGTCGATGCCCTCCATAAAACGCGCCTGCGCATTGCAATCTTGAATTGCGCATGGGCAGTATGCTTTGCCCGCAGATTGCAATGCGCAGGCGCGTTATATGGAGGGTAATGACTACAATTTCCAGAAATAATGGAGACAGCGGCGAACAACATGTTAAGGCAAGTACCCAAAACACGCCCATCTGACCTGACTGCCATCATTTAAATATCCCGCCAATTTAGGGTGACAGATTCCCTTTAAGTATATAATTCCACATGTGTTAATTCTTAGTTTTGATGCCTTCAGTGTGAATTTACAATTTTCATAGTCATGAAAATACAGAAAAATCTTTAAATGAGAAGGTGTGTCCAAACTTTTGGTCTGTAGTGTATATATATTTGCCTAAATACAAAGGGAAGGGAATGTGTCATCTTTAACTAATATCTTAGGCCTTTTTGAGATTATTTAATCTTCAACTTGCTTAACTGTTCGCAATAACAGTAATTAAGGTGTGCCAGGGGTGCCCAAACTTTTACTTGCTACTGTACTTACAAATAATTTACTACATAGAGAATATTGTAATTTTTAATAAGAGGATCCCACATATTATAATGCACAGCTTTACAAAGAGGACATAGCTGCTTCCAAAGGATAAATCTGATAGTTTCTTACGTCACTCCGATAAAACCAACAGCAGCCACACCACACAGACTGTTATGACAGGGTTAGCCCTTATTGCTACTTCTAGCCTTCTCCTGCTGTTCCACAATATATAGGAATACATCTTACACTGCTTCTTATATATCTAATGTGAAGTAAAGGTAAATTTACATGGGCACATAAATTACTTGTGGTATGTGAATCACAAAAAGATATGTATGACCCTCTGCGGTTTCCTAGGATGGTATTCAACCTCTTTCGAGCTTTTTAACTTAAACACAACTATTGCTATGGAAAAACGGATGGTAAACATTCTTCACTACTGTGCTGTCACCCACTACCTGTACAATTTATTCAGTGCTAGTTTTCACTCCTAATCCCTGTGACTAAACTATGAGCTATGATGTCTTCTCACTATCCAGATTCATTAAAAAAAAACACTTCTAAATGAGTAGAATGAGTAACATAAGGGAGTTCTCCCAAAATTTGTCCATCATCTGAAAATCCAAGTTCTTCTCATGCGCAAAACATTCTCAAGACAAATTAGCTTTGCAACCAATACAAACCCAGCTACAGTGGATATTAAAAAAGTCTACATACCTCTGCTAAAATATCAGGCTTTGTCACATAAAAAACAGAACTTTTTCCACCTTTAATGTCACCCATAATTTGTATAATTTAGTTTGAAAAATAAATTGAAATATTTTCGACTGAAAAAAAGTAGAGAACTAAAATAATGTGGTTGTATAAATTAAACTTACCATAAACTAATACTTTGTTGGTATACCCTTTGAATTTATGACAGCATTCAGTTTTTTTGGAGTAGGTTTCTATCAGCATGATATATTTAGAAATGGCCATCTTTGCCCACTCTTCCTTTAAGTAGAACTCCAAATCTTTCAGATTGTGAGGACAGCTCCTGTTCACTGCCCTCTTCAGGTCAACCCACAAATTTTCAATGGGATTCAGGTTTGGGCACTGCCTGAATCATTCAAAAATTTTGATTTTCTTCTGTGAAGCCACTCTTTTGCTGGTTTGGAAATATACTTAGGGTCGTTATCATGCGGACATATGAAATTCCTTTTCATCTTCAACTTTTTAGCATTACTTGAAGGTTTTGCAGCAAAATTGACTCATATTTCAAGCTGTTTATAATTCCCTCTGCCTTAAATAAAGCCCCAGTTAAAGCTGCCAAAAACTGCCCCAAATCATAATTCTGCCTCCATCATGCTTCATAGTGTGTGTGGTGTTCTCTTTGTGATATGCAGTGTTGACTTTGTGCAAAACATACCTTTTGCATTTATGGCCAAAAAGTTCAACCTTGGTCTCATCAGACCATAACAAATTTTCCCACACGCTTTTGGCAGACTTGATATGGGTTTTGCCATTAATGTTGCTACAGGCCATTTGTCAGCCCCCGAGACTAATGTTCTTCTTGTCTTTTCAATTTTTCAGGGGTAGCCCATTCTTACTCATGTTTATTCATACTAAGTTTTAAGCCACTTCTTGATGACCATCTTCACAGTGTTCCATGGTATATGTAATCCCTTGGAATTTTTTTGTACTCTTCTTTTGACTAATAACTTTCAACAATGCCAGCCGTTTGTTGTGTTGTAAGCTGTTTACAGACCATAGCTGTTGCTGGAAAATTCAACTAAAAAAAATCTAGAAAAATCTACTAGAAAAAGCAAAACTTTATATGGATGTCCACATAAAAGTCAGCCCATTATAAGAAATTAACTTAACCCCTCCAGCACGTAGTGTGCTGGAGTAAAATCTCTGGGTTTTATATCACGGACACTATCAAGCGTAGTGAAACATATCTCCCCTCCAGCTCTTTACCAGTGACTTTGTCACACGTCACATTATTTTAGTTTTGATATTTTTACTTTTCCCATCAAAATGATTTCAGTTTGTTTCTCAATGGATTTGTACCTATTATGGGTGAGTTTAAAGGTGAAAAATGTTCTGAAATGATTCTTCTTTATATGACTTTTTTTACATGTCAAAAACCTGGCATTTTTACAGGGCTGTATACACTTTTTATATCCACTGTAAATACATATATAGGCAACAACTAAGGCAAATATTCTTGTTTCTTTGAGTTATCTCTCTCTTCCTGTGTGCACTGCATCATGAAGAGCTCATTTAAGGATGAAAAGTCATCCTGGACAGTTTCCAGCCTGTCTCATTTACTGGTCAACAATATCAGAATGTGATCTCATTCATTAATTTCTATGTGTTTCTCCATTAGAATATTCAGTGACAGTTAACAGCTGGGATGTGTAATAAATGAAATGCGGCAAGCAAATTAGCCAGAGAAAACCTTCCTTGCGGTTGAACAATATAAACAACTTGAAAATATTTTTTTTATATTAAGCAACTGCTGGTTGACACGGGGAATATGAGAATGTTTTTTCGCAAGGCGAGAATTTTCCAATTTTTTAGTTGTTTCATTCATTATCTTACATAGTAAGTAACAAGCATGCAACCTACAATTTACAACACAATATTGAAATTTTAAGATGAAGCATAATAAAATACACAAGACAGGTATTATGAAGGGAGCAATTTACCAGCCATCTTCTATTTTCCAATTTGGGTGGTCATCTCAAAGAAGTATCAATGAATATAGACTTGGAGGATAATAGACAATGATATAACACATTGGATGGGGTTTGCTTTTAACCCCTTTATGACCTACGACGTTACATTATAGGTCACCTCCCTTTGATGCGGGCAAAGGCACTGAGCCCGCACCTTTTCCGGCACGACAGCTTATTTGATCAGCTGTCATGTGCCCCTAACAGTCGTGGGTGGAGTCGCGATCCACCCGAGGCTGTTAACATTTTAACTGCCACTGTCAATCTCTCATAGCAGCATTCAACATGAACGTGCATCACAAACCCTGCCCATCGGCGCCCGTCACATGATTGCGGGGCGCTGATGAGTTCGCATGACAACCAGGAGTCTGCAGTAGACCCCTGTGCTTGTCATTGCAGATCTGATATGAGCACCGCCCCGTGGCCAGCATTCATAGCAGATGATGAGTTTTGCTACACATAGCAGAGCTGAAGCTCTGTTATGTGTAGCACAAGCTATCAGAAGATCGCAGCTTCAACTCTCCTAAGGAAACTATTGAAACAAGTAAAAAGTTAAAAAAAAAGTTTTAAAAAATATTTAAAAAATTAAACAAATATAAAAGTTCAAATCACCCCCTTCTGCCCCATTAAAAATATAATAAAAAAAATCAAATAAAAAATACACATATTTGTTATCGCTGTGTTCAGAAACGCCTGATATGTCAAGATTTTAAAAAATTAATCTGATCGGTAAACAGTGTAACGGGAAAAAAAGCCAGAATTACTTTTTTTGGTCGCAGCAACATTGCAATAAAATGCAATAACAAGTGTACAAAACATTGTATATACCCCAAACTGGTATCAATAAAAACATCAGCTCAGTGCACAAAAAGTTAATCCTTACTCAACCTCGGATCCCGGAAAATGGAAACTCTACGGGTCTCGGAAAATGGCGGCGTTTTTGCTTTTTTACAAACTTGGATTTTTTTTGGTTTCACCTCGTAAATAAAGAAGAACCTCTACATATTTGATAGCTGCAAACTCATAATGATCCGGAGAATCATAATGGCAGGTCAGTTTTAGCATTTAGTGAACATGGCAATAATAAAAAAAAAATTGTGGAATTGCTCTCTTTTTGCCACTTCACCACACCTGGAATTGTGTTCCCATTTCCAGTACACTATGTGGTAATATCAATGGTGTTGTTCAAAAATACAACTCATGCTGCAAAAAAGCCATCACATGGCCATATAGAAGGAAGAATAAAAAAAATTATGGCTCTGGGAAGAAGGGTAGCAAAAAATGAAGATGCAAAAACAGAAAATCCCAAGGGTTGTGAAGGGGTTAAATAATCATGATGATTTTTATACAAATGATCGCTCTTATAACTGTTTGTCTTCCACTTTCATATGGTTTTCATGATCAATTTCAAGAAATTGCCTGTTCACAAGAGGGGATGTCCTGATGACAAACAACACGTACAATGACAAACCGGCAAATTATCATTTGGGCCAAGAGATGAAAATCATAAACAATCACTTATATACATATATGAAAAAGGGTTTTCTAAGCAAGACAACTCTTTTAAGGAAAAATATATATATCAACAATTATAGACACAAAATGTTAGTTATGACCTGCAAGGTCTTATTTAAGGAATTTAATAAAATACATATAAACTAATAGCAGAATATTAGCAGTGTGAACATTTGAATGTAATTCTTGCAATAGGAGGGGATAATTTTTTCAACTTGTTCATATGAAAATCAAAATCTGCCGATGATTTACTACATATGGTTCCACATCAGCTACTGTATTAGACTAATAGAATTTTACAGCCGAATGACTGTAGAATGCCTTTACAAAATAAAAGGTCAATGCATCCCTTTGCTATTTTATGAATACTTGACATAATTTGAAATAGTTAACATGTACTCTGTGCGGCATCTGACACCATAGATCATAAAACTCCTACTCAGTATGCTTCACCTTACTAACCATAAGAATACTGCTCTCTTAGTTTTCTTCCTACTTCTCTGACCACTAGTATATAATTTGTTACCTTAACTTGGGTTCCTCAGGGATTAATGCAAGGTCCGCTTCTCTTTTTTCTCTACACAGTCCCTATTTGACTACTTTTAAAGTGGACCTTTCACTTGCTAAAAAAATACTGAGTTAACTACCATACCAAATCCCTGAGCTCCCTTGATTCTGGCGCTGTGTCACTCCATTGCAGAGAAATTCAAATTTCTTGCTTTTGGAATATGTGAAATCTCTGCTTGCAGACCAACTTGGCGTTTCTTCACAGTCTTCTCTGTGTTTTTACCCTTCCTTCCCAGCTTACAACTCGGTATTGTCTGAGATGATAAACTTCTTGATCAAGTACTGTCCAGTGGCACAGCAAGAGAGATCAGCTTACTGATATGGCCAATAGGGCAGTACCACATGCTATTTAAACTCCAAGCTGTATGATTGCCAGTTATTTCTTAGTATTGTCCTAGTTTACTAGTGTTAAGGTACTGCCACACTTAGCTATCCCGCTAGCGATCTCGTTAGCGTTGCATACTAATGAGATCGCTAGCGGGATTGTTTCTATATCGCTAAATGCTGCCGCATTTAGCGATATAGTTAATGACGCTATCGCGGTTAGCGATCTTCTTAACGACTTTAGCGGTACAAAAGTACCGCTAAATCGCTAAGAAAAGGTGCCACACAGCGATGAGATACTTACCCAGCGGGAGCGCCAGCGATGAAATAGGGTCCGGAACGATTCCAGCGACGAGCGAGATCACAGCAGAAGCTCGTCGCTGGAAGCTGCCGCACTGAAACAATATCGCTAACGGGATCCTAAATAGTGACGTTTGTTACGATCCCGTTAGCGATATTGTTTAGTGTGCATACCTTTACTCTTGGTGCTCTTATCCTGATTTTGACAAGGCTTTTCACATGAGTATGTTTGTTCTGTTTCAATTCTGACTCTGAACATGACTAAATACAAAATGAATAAAGGTAACCTCTTTACCGCGAGTCTAATACCATGTCCTCACTTTTTAAAAACAAGTGGATAGGATCTTGTTGACCAAACATGTGATAGAAAATATTCCAAAGTCCAAACAACACTCCAGCACTCATTATAAAATTACTTTAAAAGAGAAAAAGTACAAACACAAGCATTACAGGTAGCATGGAGCAAACAATTCCACCAATACGTTTCAAACATCCCTCTTCTTAGTCATGGCCCCACATACACAAAACCATCAACAATATCAATGAGACAAAATTAGATATTATATATTACACACTAATATATGCGAGCATAACAAATCATACAATAATCAAGATTTTATAGCATAAAAAGGCATCAAAAACGCATGTTATTGTATATAAATTAGTATGATAATCACTTAATAAATACACAAAAAGATCATTCTTAGAATTTAAGCCTAATGGTATTCTGGTATCAGGCTCAGAATCCAAAACACCACTCTACTTTAACCCATTAATGACCGAGCCAATTTTGACCTTAATGATCAAGCCAAATTTTACAATTCTGACCACTGTCACTTTATGAGATTATAACTCTGAAATGCTTCAGTGTATCCCACTGATTCTGAGAATGTTTTTTCATGACATATTGTACTTCATGATAGTGGTAAAATGTCTTCGATATGACTTACAGTTATTTGTGAAAAAAATGGAAATTTGACAAAAATGTAAAAAATTTAGCAATTTTCAACTTTTATATTTTTATGCCCTTAAATCAGAGATCTACAGTGGGTATGGAAAGTATTCGGACTCCTTTAAATTTTTAACTCTTTGCTTCATTGTAGACATTTGGTAAATTCAAAAAAGTTCATTTTTTTCCTCATTAATGTACACTCTGCATCCCATCTTGACTGAAAAAAACAGAAATATAGACATTTTTGCAAATTTATTAACCCCTTCCCGACCCATGACGCCGACGTCGGCGTCATGAAAACCTGTGCCATCCCGACCCATGACGCCGACGTCAGCGTCATGCTATAAATCATGTTCCTGCGGGCCGGGAGACCGGGGTCACTGAAAGGTCACCCGACCCGCAGTAACAGGACCCTTACTGCATCACCACAGGGGGGTTGGCTTAACCCCCATGTGGCCACGATCGCTCTGATTGGCTGTTAAAAGTGAAATAGCCAATCAGAGCGATTTGTAATATTTCACCAATGAAACTGGTGAAATATTACAATCCAGCCATGGCCAATGCTGCAATAGCATCTGCCATGGCTGGAGACCGAGATCTGACCCCCCCACACCAAGTCACGCCGGTGATCGGCCACGGCCACCGAAAGATGGCAGCGATCGGTCACCGCCGTCACTGTCTGCTCCCCTGCTCCTGCGATCCGCTGCCCCCACCTACCGATCCCCCCCTCACCTTCCGACGCCCCATACTCACCTCTCCCGGTCCACCGATGTCCCTGTATCCGTCCCGGCTGCTGCCCGGGATTCTTCATGGGCGCCGCCATCTTGGAAAATGGCGGGCGCATGCGCAGTGCGCCCGCCGGCCGGCGCATGCGCAGCGCGCCCTCCATTGTACAAAAATGTATTTTGATCACTGTGATAAACTGTCACAGTGATCAAAATAAAAAAAAGTAAATGAACCCCCCCTGTCATAGGTAGGGACAAATAATAAAATAAAGAATTTTTTATTTTTTTTTTCCTAGCTGATTTTGCTGCGGATCCGCGGCGGATATCGCTGCTGATCCGCGGCGGATTTCGCGGCTGATCCGTGGCGGATTTCGCGGCTGATCCACGGCGGATTTCGCTGCTGATCCGCGGCTGATTTCGCTGCTGATCCGCGGCAGATTTCGCTGCTGATCCACGGCGGATTTCGCTGCTGATCCGCGGCTGATTTCGCTGCGGATCCGCGGTTGATTTCGCTGCGGATCCGCGGCGGATTTGGCTGCTGATCCGCGCCGGATTTGGCTGCTGATCCGCGCCGGATTTGGCTGCTGATCCGCGGCGGATTTGGCTGCTGATCCGCGGTGGATTTTGCTGCGGATCCCCGGCGGATTTTGCTGGGGATCCGCGGCGGATTTTGCTGGGATCCGCTGCAGATTTTGCTGCTGATCCGCGTGGCGGATTTTGCTGCAGATCCGCTGCGGATTTTGCTGCGGATCCGCGGGCGGATTTTGCTGCTGATCCGCGGCGGATTTTGCTGCTGATCCGGCGGATTTTGCGCTGATCCGCGCGGATTTTGCTGCTGATCCGCGGCGGATTTTGCTGCTGATCCGCAACTGATTTTGCTGCCGATCTGCGGCTGATTTTGCTGCCGATCCGCAGCGGATTTTGCTGCCGATCCACGGCGGATTTTGCTGCCGATCCGCGCGGATTTTGCTGCCGATCCGCGGCTGATTTTGCTGCTGATCCGCTGCGGATTTTGCTGCTGATCCGCGGCGGATTTTGCTGCTGATCCGCGGCGGATTTTGCTGCTGATCCGCAACTGATTTTGCTGCGATCCGCGGCGGATTTTGCTGCTGATCCGCGGCGGATTTTGCTGCTGATCCGCGGCGGATTTTGCTGCTGATCCGCGGCAGATTTTGCTGCGATCCGCGGCAAGATTTTGCTGCTGATCCGCGGCGATTTTGCTGCTGATCCGCAACTGATTTTGCTGCGGATCCACGCTGATTATCTGCTGATTCATCTGCACTAGCGGTATAGCATAACGCGATCGCGTTATGCTATACCGTTACCAGCCGGTCAATGCTACATGTTGAACGGCTGGTAAAACGCATATAACCCAGCCTTAGGGTTAGAACTAGGGTTAGGGTTAGCATTAGGGTTAAGGTTAGAATTACGGTTAGGGTTGGAATTTGGTTAGGGTTGGAATTAGGGTTAGGGTTGGAATTAGGGTTAGGCTTGTGGTTAGGTTTATGGTTAGAGTTGGGACTAGGTTAGGGTGTGTTGGGGTTAGGGTTATGATTAGGGTTTGTATTATGGTTAGGTGTGTGTAGGGTTAGGGTTGGGTTAAGGGTGTGTTGGGTTAGAGTTGAGTTAGAATTGAGGGGTTTCCACTATTTAGGCACATCAGGGGGTCTCCATACGCGACATGGCGCCACCATTGATTCCTGCAAATTTTGCGTTCAAAAAGTCAAACAGTGCTCCCTTTATTCCAAGCCCCGACGTATGCCCAAACAGTGGTTTATCCCCACATATGGGGTATAAGCGTACTTGGGAAAAATTGTACAACAACTTTGGGGGTTCTAATTTCTCCTGTTAACATTGGGAAAAAAAATTGGGGACTAAAAAATTATTTTTGTGGAAAAAAAATGATTTTATATTTTCACGGCTCTGCGTTATAAACTTCTGTGAAGGACTTGGAGATTCAAAGTGCTTATCACACATCTATAGGAGTTCCTTGGGGGGTCTAGTTTCCAAAATGGGGTCACTTGTGGGGAGTTTCTACTGTTTAGGCACATCAGGGACTCTGCAAACGTAACATGACGCCCGAAGACCATTCCATCAAGTGGGCATTTCAAAACGTCACTACTTCCCATCCGAGCCCCGACATGTGCCCACACAGTAGTTTTCTCCCACATATGGGATATCAGCATTCTCAGGACAAATTGGACAACAACTTTTGGGGTCTAATTTCTCATGTTACTCTTGGGAAAATAAAAAAATTGGGGACTAAAAGATCCTGATTGTGGAAAAAAATATGATTTCTTTATTTTCATGCCCGGCCGTTATAAACTTCTGTGTAGCCCTTGGGGGTTCAAAGTGCTCACCACACATCTAGATAAGCTCTTTGCGGTGTCTAGTTTCCAAAATGGGGTCACTTGTGGGGAGTTTCTACTGTTTAGGCACATCAGGGCTCTGCAAACGTAACAAGATGCCCGCAGACATAGTAACATAGTTATCAAGGTTGAAGGAAGACTTTAAAGGGTATGCCACACTAAACAATATCGCTAACGGGATCGCTAAAAAACGTCACTATTTAGCGATCCTGTTAGCGATGTTGTTCAGTGTGGCAGCTTCCAGCGACGAGCTTCCTGCTGTGATCTCGCTCGTCGCTGGAATCGCTCCAGACCCTATTTTCTCGTCGGCGCTCCCGCTGGGTAAGTATCTAATCGCTGTGTGGCACCTTTTCTTAGCGATTTAGCGGTACTTTTGTACCGCTAAAGTCGTTAAGAAGATCGCTAACGGCGATAGCGTCGTTAACTATATCGCTAAATGTGGCCGCATTTAGCGATATAGAAACAATCCCGCTAGCGATCGCATTAGTATGCGTAGTTATCGTGATCGCTAGCGGGATTGTTTAGTGTGGCAGTACCTTAAGTCCATCTAGTTCAACCCATATCCTATCCTAACCTGCCCTAACATGTTGATCCAGAGGAAGGCAAAAAAAACCAAGTGGCAAACAGTAAGCTTCACATTGGGGAAAAAAATTCCTTCCCGACTCCACATACGGCAATCAGACTAGCTCCCTGGATCAATGCTGTATCTAGGAAACTAGTGAATATAGCCTGTAATATTATACTTTTCAAGAAAGGCATCCAGTCCCTTCTTAAATTTTAGTAAGGAATCACTCATTACAACATTAGACGGCAGAGAGTTCCATAGTCTCACTGCTCTTACAGTAAAGAATCTGCGTCTGTGATTATGGTTAAACCTTCTTTCCTCCAGACGTAGAGGATGCCCCCTTGTCCCCGTCACAGGTCTAAGAGTAAAAAGATCATTAGAAAGGTCTTTGTACTGTCCCCTCATATATTTATACATTGTAATAAGATCACCCCTAAGCCTTCGTTTTTCCAAACTAAATAACCCCAAGTGTAATAACCTGTCTTGGTATTGCAGACCCCCCAGTTCTCTAATAACCTTGGTCGCTCTTCTCTGCACCTGCTCCAGTTCAGCTATGTCTTTCTTATACACCGGAGACCAGAACTGCACACAGTATTCTAAGTGTGGTCGCACCAGTGACTTGTATAGAGGTAAAATTATGTTCTCCTCATGAGCATCTATGCCTCGTCTAATGCATCCCATTATTTTATTTGCCTTGGCAGCAGCTGCCTGACATTGGCCACTAAATGTGAGTTTGTCGTCCACCCATACACCCAGGTCTTTTTCAGTGACAGTTTTGCCCAGTGTTTTACAATTAAGCACATAATTATACATCTTATTTGTTCTACCCAAGTGCATGACCTTACATTTATCCCCATTAAAGCTCATTTGCCATTTATCAGCCCAAGCTTCTAGTTTACATAAATCCTCCTGTAATATAAAATTATCCTCCTCTGTATTTATTACACTGCAGAGTTTAGTGTCATCTGCAAATACTGAAATACTACTCTGTATGCCCCCTACAAGGTCATTAATAAATATGTTAAAGAGAAGCGGCCCCAATACTGACCCCTGTGGTACCCCACTGCTAACCGTGACCCAGTCCGAGTGTGCTCCATTAATAACCACCCTTTGTTTTCTATCCATGAGCCAGTTCTTAACTCACTTACACATATTTTCCCCTATCCCCATTGTTCTCATTTTATGTATCAACCTTTTGTGTGGCACTGTATCAAAAGCTTTTGAGAAGTCCATGAATTCCACGTCCACTGCATTCCCTTGGTCCAGTCCTGAACTTACCCCTTCATAAAAGCTTATCAGATTAGTCTGACAAGAACGGTCCCTCGTAAACCCATGCTGATACTGTGTCATGAGGTTATTCAGCTTCAGATACTCCAATATAGTATCCCTTAAAAAACCCTCCAGGATTTTACCCACAGTAGACCATTCCATCAAGTCGGCATTTCAAAGCGTCACTACATCCCTTCCGAGCCCTGACGTGTGCCCAAACAGTGGTTCCCCCCCACATATGGGGTACTAGCGTACTCAGGACAAACTGGACAACAACTTTTGGGGTCCAATTTCTCCTGTAACCATTGTGAAAATAAAAAATAGTGGGCTAAAAAAATCATTTTTTGAGAAAAAAAAAATGATTTTTTATTTTCACGGCTCTGCGTTATAAACTTCTGTGAAGCACCTGGGGTTCAAAGTGCTCACTATGCATCTAGATAAGTTCCTTAGGGCGTCCAGTTTCCAAAATGGGGTCACTTGTGGGGGAGCTCTAATGTTTAGGCACACAGGAACTCTCCAAATGCGACATGGCAACCGCTAAATATTCCAGCATATTTTCTATTCAAAAAGTCAAATGGCGCTCCTTCCCTTCTGAGTCCTGCCGTGCGCCCAAACAGTGGTTTATGACCACATATGAGGTATCTGTGTACTCAGGAGAAATTGCCCAACAAATTTTAGGATCCAATTTATACTGTTGCCCATGTGAAAATGAAAAAAACTGAGGCTAAAAGAAAATTTTTGTGAAAAAAAAGTACTTTCTTTTTTTTACGGATCAATTTGTGAAGCACCTGGGGTTCAAAGTGCTCACTATGCATCTAGATAAGTTCCTTAGGGGGTCTAGTTTCCAAAATGGGGTCACTTGTGGGGGAGCTCCAATGTTTAGGCACACAGGGACTCTCCAAATGCGACATGGCAACTGCTAAATATTCCAGCATATTTTCCATTCAAAAAGTCAAATGGCGCTCCTTCCCTTCTGAGCCCTGCCGTGCACCCAAACAGTGATTTATGACCACATATGAGGTATCTGTGTACTCACGAGAAATTGCCCAACAAATTTTAGGATCCAATTTATACTGTTGCCCATGTGAAAATGAAAAAAACTGAGGCTAAAAGAAAATTTTTGTGAAAAAAAAGTACTTTCTTTTTTTTATGGATCAATTTGTGAAGCACCTGGGGGTTCAAAGTGCTCACTATGCATCTAGATAAGTTCCTTAGGGGGTCTAGTTTCCAAAATGGGGTCACTTGTGGGGGAGCTCCAATGTTTAGGCACACAGGGACGCTCCAAATGCGACATGGCAACCGCTAAATATTCCAGCATATTTTTCATTCAAAAAGTCAAATGGCGCTCCTTCCCTTCTGAGCCCTGCCGTGCGCCCAAACAGTGGTTTATGACCACACATGAGGTATCTGTGTACTCAGGAGAAATTGCCCAACAAATTTAGGATCCAATTTATACTGTTGCCCATGTGAAAATGAAAAAAACTGAGGCTAAAAGAAAATTTTTGTGAAAAAAAAGTACTTTCTTTTTTTTACAGATCAATTTGTGAAGCACCTGGGGGTTCAAAGTGATCACTATGCATCTAGATAAGTTCCTTAGGGGGTCTAGTTTCCAAAATGGGGTCACTTGTGGGGGAGCTCCAATGTTTAGGCACACAGGGACTCTCCAAATGTGACATGGCAACCGCTAAATATTCCAGCATATTTTCCATTCAAAAAGTCAAATGGCGCTCCTTCCCTTCTGAGCCCTGCCGTGCGCCCATACAGTGGTTTATGACCACATATGAGGTATCTGTGTACTCAGGAGAAATTGCCCAACAAATTTTAGGATCCATTTTATCCTGATGCCCATGTAAAAATGAAAAAATTGATGCTAAAAGAAAATTTTTGATGGAAAAATTAAAATGTCCATTTTTTTCTTCCACGTTGCTTTAGTTCCTGTGAAGCACCTGAAGGGTTAATAATCTTCTTGAATGTAGTTTTGAGTAGCTTGAGGGGTGCAGCTTTTATAAAGGTGTCACTTTTGGGTATTTTCTGCCATATAGACCCCTCAAAGTGACTTCAAATGTGAGGTGGTCCCTAAAAAAAATGGTTTTGTAAATTTTGCTGTAAAAATGAGAAATCGCTGGTCAACTTTGAACCCTTGTAACTTCCTAACAAAAAAAAATGTTGTTCCCAAAATTGTGCTGATGTAAAGTAGACATGTGGGAAATGTTATTTATTAACTATTTTGTGCCACATAACTCTCTGGTTTAACAGAATAAAAATTAAAAATTTGAAAATTGCAAAATTTTCAAAATTTTCGCCAAATTTCCATTTTTTTCACAAATAAACGCAAAAATTATTGACCTAAATTTACCACTAACATGAAGCCAATATGTCACGAAAAAACAATCTCAGAATCGCTAGGATCCGCTGAAGCGTTCCTGAGTTATTACCTCATAAAGGGACACTGGTCAGAATTGCAAAAAATGGCAAGGTCTTTAAGGTCAAAATAGGCTGGGTCATGAAGGGGTTAAAAAAGAAAAACTGAAATATCACATGGTCATAAGTATTCAGACCATTTGCTCAGATACTCATATTTAAGTCACATGCTGTCCAATTCCTTGTAATCCTCCTTGAGATGGTTCTACTCCTTCATTGGAGTCCAGCTGTGTTTAATTAAACTGATAGGACTTGATTTGTAAAGACACACACCTGTATATATAAGACCTCACAGCTCACAGTGCATGTCAGATCAAATGAGAATCATGAGGTCAAAGGACCTGGCCAAGAAGCTCAGAGACAGAATTGTGGCAAGGCATAGATCTGGCCAAGGTTACAAAAGAATTTCTGCAGTACTCAAGGTTCCTAAGAGCACAGTGGCCTAAATAATCCTTAAATGAAAGAAGTTTGGGACCACCAGAAGTCTTCCTAGACCTACCTGGCCATCCAGCCAAACTGAGAAATCATGGGAGAAGAGCCTTGGTGAGAGAGGTAAAGAAGAACCCCAAGATCATTCTGGCTGAGCTCCACAGATGCAGTAGGGAGATGGGAGAAAGTTCCACAAAGTCAACTAACACTGCAACCCTCCTCCAGTTGGGCCTTTAAGGCAGAGTGGCCCGGCGGAAGCCTCTCATCAGTGCCAGATATATGAAAGCCTGCATACAGTTTGCTAAAAACACATGAAGGACTCCTAGACTATGAAAAATAAGATTCTCTGGTCTGATGAGATGAAAATAGAACTTTTTGGTGATAATTCTAAGGTGTATGTGTTGAAGAAAACCAGGCACTGCTCATCACCTGCCCAATACAATCCTAACAGTGAAACATGGTGGTGGCAGCATCATGCTATGGAGGTGTTTTTCAGCTGCAGGGACAGGACGACTGGTTGCAATTGAAGGAAACATGAATGTGGCCACGTACAGAGATATCCTTGATGAAAACTTCTTCCAGAGTGCTCTGGACCTCAGACTTGGCCGAAGGTTCACCTTCCAACAAGACAATGACCCTAAGCACACAGCTAAAATAACAAAGGAGTGGCTTCAGAACAACTCTGTGACCATTCTTGAATGGCCCAGCCAGAGCCCTGACCTAAACCCAATTGAGCATCTCTGGAGAGACCTGAAAATGGCTGTCCACCAACGTTCACCATCCAACCTGACGGAACTGGAGAGGATCTGCAAGGAAGAATGGCAGAGGATCCCCAAATCCAGATGTGAAAAACTTGTAGCATCATTCCAAGGAAGACTCATGGCTGTACTAGCTCAAAAGGGTGCGTCAACTCAATACTGAGCAATAGGTCTGAATATTTATGACCATGTGATATTTCAGTTTTTCTTTAATAAATTTGCAAACATTTCTACATTTCTGTTTTTTTTCAGTCAAGATGGGGTGCAGAGTGTACATTAATAAGAAAAAAATGAACTTTTTTGAATTTACCAAATGGCTGCAATGAAACAAAGAGTGAAAAATTTAAAGGGGTCTGAATACTTTCCGTACCCACTGTATGTCACACAAAATAGTTAATAAATAACATTTCCCACATATGTACTTTACATCTGCAAAATTTTTGAAACAATTTTTTTTGTTAGGAAGTTAGAAGTGTTAAAAGTTGACTAGTGATTTCAAATTTTTCCAACAAAATTTACAAGACAATTTTTTTAGGGACCACATCACATTTGAAGTAACTTTGAGGGGTCTATATCATAGAAAATACACAAAAGTTACACCATTCTAAAACCTGCACCCCTTAAGGTGCTCAAAAATACATTCAAGAAGTTTATTAACCCTTCAGGTGCTTCATAAGAACTGAAGCATTGTGGAAGGAAATAATTAACATTTGCAGGTGCATTGCACAAAATTAGAATATCATCAAAAAGTTTATTTTATACAGTTCTTCGGTCTCTTTCACATGTCAGTGGCTCCGGTACGTATAGTGACAGTTTTCTCATGTACCGGAGACACTGACACACGTAGACCCATTAAAATGAATAGGTCTATGCACATGTCAGCGTGTTTTCACGGACCGTGTGTCCGTGTGCAAAATATGCTGACATGTCCATTTCTCTCCGGCAGCACAGTCCGCAAAATTGCGGCACACATGCACACGGAGAACAATTCACACTGTCCTCCGTGCGCACAGACGGCTGCCGGGGAAGAAGCGGCTACTGTAAGCTGCTGTCCCCCTGCTTGTGGTGCTGAAGTCAGCTGTCATTATTCTCCCTGTTCTGCCAACAACAGCGAGCAGGGAGAATGAATGAAAGAAAACCCGATGTGGTGTCCCCCTTAGTTTTTGAACAAACCCGGCAAAGCGATACAGGTGAGGGCTGCTATTCTCAGGCTGGAAAGGGGCCATGAATATGGGCCCCCCCCAGCCTAAAAACAGCAGCCCGCAGCTGCCCAGAAAAGGCGCATCTATTAGATGCACCTATTCTGAAGCTTTGTCAGGTTCCTCCCACTTGCCCTGTAGTGGTGGCAAGTGGGGTTAATAAAGGGTTAATGTCACCTTTCTATTGTAAGATGACATTAAGCCAGGAAAAGTAATGAAGAGGTGTCAAAAAGACACCTATTCATTACTAATCCTATAGTAAGTAAAGGGTTAAATAAACACACACAATAAGAATAAAGTCTTTTAATGAAATAATACATCACACAGGTTTTCCATCTTTATTATACTCCTAATCCCATAGCAAAGCCCTTGATCTCTTATAAAAATTTAAAAAAATTAACCAACAATATCCCATACCTGTCCGCCGTACAGTCAAGTCCCACGGCGCAATCCATCTCGGGGGGTTAATCAGTTTACAGCCAGAGCGCTGCTAATGCAGCCGCTCCGACTGTAAACTACTGGGGAATTAATGGAAAGTCAGCTGAACTCCTGTGACCTCAGCACCGTCATTTTCCCACGGTGTTCAGTAAATGCACTCAATACTTGGTCGGGGCTCCTTTTGTATCAATTACTGCATCAATGCCGCGTGGCATGTAGGCGATCAGCTTGTGGCACTGCTGAGGTGTTATGGAAGCCCATGTTGCTTTGATAGCAGCCTTCAGCTCGTCTGCATTGTTGGGTCTGGTGTCTCTCATCTTCTTCTTGACAATTCCCCATAGATTCTTTGTACCTGCCTTCTCTGATTTTGACCCGGCCAGTCAACTATTTTCTTCCAGTTCGCTCTTCCGTCCAGCTGGTACTCCATGGATGCAACCAGGGGTGCCGATTGTAAATTTAGATCCCTATATACGAGATCAGTGTACCTCTGAGACATGCTAAACAGAGTGGCTTGTTCAAAGTCTATCAGTGGATAACTTATTAAAAGCTGTAAAACAGTTCGCCCTTAAAAGACAACTGGAGGTAAGAGATCTGCTATATGTTACCATACTACTTGTGTAGAGAACAAAGCTGAACTTGTATTTCGTGATATGGCCTTTGTGTAGGCTATTATTTGAAGGCACAGTCTAAACTTGAAATAGAACTAATATAACTGTTTCTTAAGATATTTTATTCATCTTCTGTAGTAAGCCTTCCATTGTCTATGCAGATCCAAAGGAATCTTGTCTACAAATAAACAGGGAAATGACATTTCACGGGGACATTTTCTTTTTAGCCGGACATCTCATTACCAAAATCTGTCAAGACCTCTGTTTATTTTTAGTTCGTTTACAGAGACCAGAGACGGCCACCGATGACAAAGGTAAGACTTCCTGGGAGGCAATTAACAAGAATTTTCAGAATGGCCGGATGACAACTATCATTGTCATGTCAGAGATCCTAGGAAGAGCACACTGGTATATTTCTGGTGTTTTATTTTTATTATCACGGGAGTTCTGCCAAGACGCAGGGACTTTACCACAGCAGAATATAATGTTCCTCTATTTCACCTATCGTCTGGAGCCCTGACAAAGTTACAGAATGTAAATATAGGCCTGTGAGCGGAAACATTAGGAACAAACAGCCTTAGGAAGTGCAAGGCACTGATTGTCAAGTTCATTCGTTATACTTGATTATTTCCAAAGTTTTAACCATGACCCTTTGTAATGAAGAGTGTCTCGTCTTGGACAAGAACTTACTTTTATGGTCGAAACGATGCAATATTTTTGTACTAATTTTTTTCTGCTTTCAGCAGAATTACGATGTCTCGTTAAAACGGATTTTTCTAAGTAACGAAGGTTATTTCAAAGGGTTTTCCAAATCCAAAAACAATACAATTAGATCTGTAATTACTATATACGGTACGGTTTTTATGCAGCTCCACTCCCAGCCTTGTGCCCAACAAAGGAAAGTGTGAACACATCTATGGCGGGGGCTAGCCGAGTGACACATTTTAATACATAAACCAGCCCCCTTCTCAGTTGATACACAGTGATAAAAGTTGGCACAGAAAATATTATGGAGAAATTAAATGTATTTACCAGATTGCAAGGGATCATTATAAAGTTCCTACTAAAAATATTTTCCTTAGATATATCGTACAAATGTATACACATGTACAGTGCCTACAAGTAGTATTCAACCCCCTGCAGATTTAGCTGGTTTGATAAGATGCAAATAAGTTAGAGCCTTCAAACTGGAAACGAGAGTAGGATTTATTAACAGAAGCATAAATCTTACAAAACAAAAAGTTATGTTGCTCAGTTGAATTTTAATAAATTTTAAACATAAAAGTGTGGGTCAATTATTATACAACCCCTATGTTTAATATTTCGTGGAATAACCCTTGTTTGCAATTACAGCTCAGGTCTGTGGAGTTATCTTGGCCCACTCCTCCATGCAGATCTTCTCCAAGTTATCTAGGTTCTTTGGGTGTCTCATGTGGACTTTAATCTTGAGCTCCTTCCACAAGTTTTCAATTGGGTTAAGGTCAGGAGACTGACTAGGCCACTCCAACACCTTGACTTTTTCCCTCTTGAACCAGGCCTTGGTTTTCTTGGCTGTGTGCTTTGGGTCGTTGTCTTGTTGGAAGATGAAATTACGACCCATCTTAAGATCCTTGATGGAGGAGCGTAGGTTCTTGGCCAAAATCTCCAGGTAGGCCGTGCTATCCATCCTCCCATGGATGCGGACCAGATGGCCAGGCCCCTTGGCTGAGAAACAGCCCCACAGCATGATGCTGCCACCACCATGCTTGACTGTAGGGATGGTATTCTTGGGGTCGTATGCAGTGCCATCCAGTCTCCAAACGTCACGTGTGTGGTTGGCACCAAAGATCTCGATCTTGGTCTCATCAGACCATAGAACCTTGAACCAGTCTGTCTCAGAGTCCTCCAAGTGATCATGAGCAAACTGTAGACGAGCCTTGACATGACGCTTTGAAAGTAAAGGTACCTTACGGGCTCGTCTGGAACGGAGACCATTGCGGTGGAGTACGTTACTTATGGTATTGACTGAAACCAATGTCCCCACTGCCATGAGATCTTCCCGGAGCTCCTTCCTTGTTGTCCTTGGGTTAGCCTTGACTCTTCGGACAAGCCTGGCCTCGGCACGGGAGGAAACTTTCAAAGGCTGTCCAGGCCGTGGAAGGCTAACAGTAGTTCCATAAGCCTTCCACTTACGGATGATGCTCCCAACAGTGGAGACAGGTAGGGCCAACTCCTTGGAAAGGGTTTTTGTACCCCTTGCCAGCCTTGTGACCCTCCATGATCTTGTCTCTGATGGCCTTGGAATGCTCCTTTGTCTTTCCCATGTTGACCATGTATGAGCGCTGTTCACAAGTTTGGGGAGGGTCTTAAATAGTCAGAAAAGGCTGGCAAAAGAGATCATTAATCCACACATGTGAAGCTCATTATTCTTGGTGCCTGAACTACTTCTTAATACTTTAGGGGGACCAAACAGAATTCTTGTGGTTTGAGGGGTTGAATAATAAATGACACTCTGAATTAACTTTTAACGTTTTTTAAAAAAAAAAATTAAAACAAAAATTTTTGCTGCAGTGCATTTCCCACTTCCAGGCTGATCTACAGTACAAATGTCACAATGCCAAGTTAATTCCGCATGTGTCAACCAGCTAAATCTGCAGGGGGTTGAATACTACTTGTAGGCACTGTATATCCTTTACGATACGCATGCATATGGTAAAGGGGGCTGTCACTTTTTTTTCTGCTCTATCCAAAATCAGCTCAAATAATTAGCAGACATGTACATTCGTGTTCCCATATGTATCAATATAATGAATAAATGAATGAACAGGCAGGTGACAAAATGATCATCGCAGCATTTGTGTCATGTTTCATAGTTCAATTCACTGATGTAAAAATATCAAATAAAACTACTAATTTAATGCAGATCTCCAGCCTCCACAGGAAGCAGGGAATGTGTCATTTAGCTGTATGGGGTGATTGCAGCTCTTCATACCAATATGCAATACATTTGTTTTTCAAAGCACAGTGGTAAAAGCATGAGTCACCTCAATTAGACTCAGGAAGGGAATGCAGCCCTGTGTCACATCAAGGTACACTGTGAAATAAGGATGAGATATGGCTAAGAACTGGCATCTGGATGCAAAACGTACCACCTGTCGCTTGCCCTTGCTAGTTTTGATGAGCATAAACTCAAATCTAATGATCAGTTCCAAATCCAAAAAGCTATCGATTGGCTGAGTCACAGAACATTCAGAACTCTTCAGATATATTTGGGTACATTGGCATAAGCTTACGGCACATTCGGTAAAGGTAAAAATTCCAGTAAGATACATCACATAGTGTTCATGTATTCAGGGCTGAGGCGAAGGGTAAGCAGAGGTAGGCAAATGCTTAGGGCACTACCTCTTATCACCCATAGGGTGTTACTTGCTACAGGTGAGTTTGAATAAGCATCACATGCTTGAAACAAAGTTGTTTACCCACAATTTTGGAAGAATGCCAACAATTTTGTTCTGCGTATTTTGTGGGTTTTGTGTGAAATCATGTCCAATTCGTCTTTTTTTTCTCGTTTTTTGTGTTGTTCCAATTCACACAAAGGAAATAAACATGTGTATAACAAAACATGAGCAATTACAATCATTTTCTGGGAGAAATGCATAATTCTCGAATAATTTCAAGGGTGCCAACAATTTCGGCTACGACTGTAGATATATACCCTGAAAATTAAGTATAACCACTAACACTCCATGACGAGATAACTTCTAGTTACTTAAGACAGCATATGTTGTCACTTAGTAAATGTGTCATTACCAGATACTGTCTTATATGTTACTTCTCAGATGGGTCACATGTGTGGCCCAGCTGCGCCAGGCACACATATTCCAGGAAAATGCACAGGAAGGTAACCGTGAAGCTTGATATTCATTCACGTCACTCACATTTTCCAACACACCCACTAGGGGTATAAAAGGTAGTGACACGTAGCAGTCAGTGTTCAGTCTGGACTTGGAGGGAGAGGAGTTCAGTCAGGTTCAGCCAGTGTTCAGTCAGCTTCCTGTCTTAGGACAGTGCAAGTCAGCCATTCAATTCAAGTCTTGGAGGAAGAGGAGATAAGACTGGGATCTGAAGGAGCTCCTGTAGCTCACCTCATACAGAAGTGGAGGCTAGTAAGAGTGGACACCGGAGGCTTTCTGGACTTCAAGTCGCAGAAGGTAGCCCTAAGCGCTGATACGTAAATGGAGTCAGGTAGAACAAGGACTTTGAGTAGGACCCTACAAAAGTAAGGACACTGTTCTCACCAACTAGAAGGCTCTACCACAATGTCGGCCGGGCGTTGCAGCTATTGAACAAGCTGGAGATTAACAGAGTTAACTTGACTTCATGCAAGTTTGTACTCATATACATACAAAGTTAAAGGAGGCCTCTAACCTGCTCAGCGGTTTATCTGAATGTGCATTCTCCACCCCGACCAGCTTCCCGGGACCTGCCTGAAACATCTACAAGTAAAGGTATGGAAAGGGATTGCCTTGTGTGAGACTTTTTCATTTACTACACCCTGCACCACCATAGACTTCCAGGGACCAGTCTCGCCTGTGGGAGACTTACCATCTAGCTGCCCCATAACATCCCCTGTGAAGATCCATATAGCAGCGCTGGTCCAATTGATCAGAAACCACAGGTGGCATCACGAACTAATCTACAATCCCCTGTAAATATCCCCCCATTGTATGAGCGCCCAGGGCCACGGACCGAGTCCTGCTGCCAGTGACAAACCCCATAGACTTTCATGGGCTCGGTGCCGAGTACCCCATAGCCCTGGTACCCACACCACTTGGTGTGTGCGACTCAACTTTTGGCGTCACGAACAGGATACGAAGCTTACTGGATGTGAGTCCTGTGTGCCTATTGAACTGTTTTTGTGAAAAAGACTGTATTGCTGTTTGTCACTTTTGGCGCCATTTTCCGCCATTTTACCGCCATATTGGCGCCCTGAGGTGCTGGTGAAGAAGGTGGGCGTGCATTCGTGGGCGTGTACCCCCCCTGTGGCGCGAAAGTTATGGCCGCCCTCTCAAAGTGTTATTACAACGTCCGCAATGGCCCCACTGCAAGGGAGATCCGCCTCCTCTTCATCTTCTATGCAAAAAGGAGGAAGCGCAAATCCCGCCTCCACGGAAAGGACCAGGTTGTTCCTGATGGAAGGCACAGTCTGGCCTGGAGTGAGATGGCGGAAGGACGGGATACGCTATGCGGAGGAGCAGTGGCAGGCAGGCCCTGTTCCCCTGAAGAGCCTCTGCCCGTGCCGGAGCCGTCCCAGTACGGGACCTTCAGCAACCCATGCTGGAATTAAAGGAGGAGAATGCGGCGCTTAAAAGATTGATCCAGCGCCATGCAGACCTGAAGGAGACCGAGGGACGCTGGCGTGCCCAGACACAGCGGCTGCTGTGGGACGCAGTGTTCTCTCCCACAGACATAACGCCATCACCTGACTTTCCTAAGTCCCTGCTGAAGAAGGCTGAAGGACAACCGGAGGCCGCCCCCAAAAGTGCTGTACCTGATCCCACCGATGGAGAGGTGGAGGAGAAGGAGGCTGAGGAGGCCCTGCCTGTTCTGGAGTGCCAGCCAGGCAAGGAGGCCGCAGCAGATTACAGTTCCCCGGTAGGAACACCGGAGGGGTCTCAACCATCACTGCCGGAAATAGACTGGGAGCAAATGGAGTACCTTGACGACATCACCTATGCTGCAAAAGTGGAGCACGAGGAGCTGTGTCGTGAGAAGGAGAGACAACGGCAGCAGGAGGAGAGAGAAATACAGCAGTTCCGTCAGCGGTACATGGAAGAGCTCCTCGCCGACAAGGAGAGTGTTCGCCGTGATAAAGGTACACTCCGGGAACCGCGGCGCCAGGGGTGCGTTACGGAATTTAAACTCCGCAAAGGCTGGGGCTTTATCCGTGAGCCGGGCCTATATCCGGGAGTCTTTGTGAGCCGCCGGGATGTAGAGTCCCACCTGCCCATCGGTCATCCGGGAAGGGATCTCATTAATGGGGACATCGTCAGCTACACGCGACACTGGGGTTTAAAGGGATGGTATGCCCTAAATGTCTCTATCGTCAGTGACCCCGTCCCCGACGCCGGTAACGTACACTATGCCGCAGCGTCCCAGTCCCGGGCCCCAACAGCACCAGACCGTGCACCAGCATCGCCCCCTGCGTACGCCTCTCTATCTACGTCTCATACCGCATCGCAACCTGCGTCCTCCTCTACACCTAGATCTTGTCCAGCATCGTACCCTGCATACACTTCAGCACCGCAGTCTACGTCACGTTCTGCATCGCAATCTGCGACCTGTTCTGAATCGCAAGTTACTGCGGCACCTTCAACAATGCCACTTGCGTCCTACATGACAAAAGCACCCGGAGGGACCACAGTAAGAATGAAGACTGTAGCTACCCAAACCTACATCGCAGGACATGATATCCTGGTAATGGGTACCCAAGGGCATCGTGTAATTCTGTCCCCAGGGATGGAAAAAGTAAACGTCACCCCAAGCAAAGATGAAAATCAGTAGGACCCAGACAGGGTTTACTGCAACAGAAAGTGTAAAAAGTTTTTGAAAAAGAAGTTGATGAAGAAGTTTTACAAGATTTGCACTTTATTAATGTTTAATAATATGTATGATGATGTTTACATATTTAAGTAGAATACCCTGCTGGGTAAAGAGTAAATGTGATGATGATTGCATAGTTTGCATAGAATACCCCAGTTGGGTAAAGTGAAAGTGAAGAGTTAATGATTTCTTGAAATGTGTTTTATCAAGCAAGGACTGCGTGGCTGTGGACTGTGCCAGCCCAAAAACTTTTAATGTAAATAGTTTGCGCTTCGGTGCTACATCTTGGTTTTACATAAAATCTAACTACCTCTGAAGAAAAACCCGTATGGTGTGGCCTAGAGTGAGGTCTGCAGTCAGAAGTCCTGCAGCCCACCCAGGACCCACGTGGGAGGTTTTTGGTGCGGGTCCTCCACAAGAATCTTGTCTTGTATTTATGAAAGTGTTTTTGATACTTTTATTTTTTCTAATGTACAAATTGTAACGTTCAAGAATTCTTACCTCCCGGATGGGATGAGTTAAAATTGTTTGATGTTATATGCAAAACAAAATGTTTTTCTTTTCTCTTTTACAGCCCGGGAGTGCTGTGTTTAACCAAGGGGGGATGTGTGGCCCAGCTGCGCCAGGCACACATATTCCAGGAAAATGCACAGGAAGGTAACCGTGAAGCTTGATATTCATTCACGTCACTCACATTTTCCAACACACCCACTAGGGGTATAAAAGGTAGTGACACGTAGCAGTCAGTGTTCAGTCTGGACTTGGAGGGAGAGGAGTTCAGTCAGGTTCAGCCAGTGTTCAGTCAGCTTCCTGTCTTAGGACAGTGCAAGTCAGCCATTCAATTCAAGTCTTGGAGGAAGAGGAGATAAGACTGGGATCTGAAGGAGCTCCTGTAGCTCACCTCATACAGAAGTGGAGGCTAGTAAGAGTGGACAAGAGAGGCACTCTAGCCTAGTCAGAGCTGCAATTGAAGCAAGTGAAACAGTTACCTCAGAAGAAGCTGTCTGTGTTCTCTAGAAAGTGGGAAGGTGACTCTCGGAGCTACAGCGTGTACATAGTTGACAGAGTACCTGTGCGCTGCTCTGGACAGGGTCTGAGAAAGGAAAGAAAGAAGGGAATCACAGGAGCTACAACAGTAAGTGTACTAGGAACTGTTCAGTGAGCTCTGAAGAAAAGCTGGCATTCACATCATCGCTACTTGTGCTTATGTTAAGAGCAAGAGCAGGACGTGAGGCACAGTGGAGAAAGATAGAGACTAGTGCATCAGGTACCGGATTACCCGCACTAATTCACCGGACACCGGGGTCCGAAGCGTTGCTAGTGCTTTACGCCTAGTAATAAGAAACACCGGAGGCTTTCTGGACTTCAAGTCGCAGAAGGTAGCCCTAAGCGCTGATACGTAAATGGAGTCAGGTAGAACAAGGACTTTGAGTAGGACCCTACAAAAGTAAGGACTCTGTTCTCACCAACTAGAAGGCTCTACCACAATGTCGGCCGGGCGTTGCAGCTATTGAACAAGCTGGAGATTAACAGAGTTAACTTGACTTCATGCAAGTTTGTACTCATATACATACAAAGTTAAAGGAGGCCTCTAACCTGCTCAGCGGTTTATCTGAATGTGCATTCTCCACCCCGACCAGCTTCCCGGGACCTGCCTGAAACATCTACAAGTAAAGGTATGGAAAGGGATTGCCTTGTGTGAGACTGTTTCATTTACTACACCCTGCACCACCATAGACTTCCAGGGACCAGTCTCGCCTGTGGGAGACTTACCATCTAGCTGCCCCATAACATCCCCTGTGAAGATCCATATAGCAGCGCTGGTCCAATTGATCAGAAACCACAGGTGGCGTCACAAAATAATCTACAATCCCCTGTAAATATCCCCCCATTGTATGAGCGCCCAGGGCCACGGACCGAGTCCTGCTGCCAGTGACAAACCCCATAGACTTTCATGGGCTCGGTGCCGAGTACCCCATAGCCCTGGTACCCACACCACTTGGTGTGTGCGACTCACACACATGAAGCTGAATTTTCCAGCTGGCAGGAAGCAATTATTTTCATAACAAGCAAGAGTCGCCTGAATAATGAACATTTTAGCCTGGTGTTTCCTCAACTGAATCTTACTTTGATAAAGCTAAGAACAAAGACTGTTCATTTACTATAGCATGCTGACTGCGCTAATCCTATAGGTGTGCTGATGAAGAACATGTATAATTTCACTATGCTCAGATGATCCAGCTGCAGCATATTTTACAGTTTGTTTTAATTATCGGCTATGTTTTTATGCTAATCACCCAATGTATATGCAGATAATAGGTTCTTTAGTTTTAGGTAACGTTCATACATAATAATAACATTAATGTATCTGTTTGTGCAGCTCATTCCCACTTGATTAGGCATGAGCTGTAATAACAGACACAACATATTGACAATAGAAGAAATTATCTGGAAAAAAAGCAGACCCACGCTTCAAATCTCATGTAACTTTTTTTTTTACAACTCTATTTATTGAATTTTCAGCATTAAACTCAATACAGTCATATCCAAAAGTTTTGAGAATGACACAAATATTATATTTTCACATGATCTGCTGCCCTCTGGTTTTTATGTGTGTTTGACAGATGTTTTTATCACAGACAGAAATATAATAATTGCAAACATATGAGTAACAAAAGCTTATATTGACAGTTAGAATGAGTTAATGCAGCAAGTCAATATTTGCAGTGTTGACCCTTCTTCTTCAGGACCTCTGCAATTCTCCCTGGCATGCTCTCAATCAACTTCTGGACAAAATCCTGACTGATAGCAATCCATTCTTGCACAATCAATGCTTTCATTTTGTCAGAATTTTTAGGTTTTTGTTTGTCCACCCGTCTCTTGATGATTGACCACAAGTTCTCAATGGGATTAAGATCTGGGGAGTTTCCAGGCCATGGACCCAAAATCTCTATGTTTTGTTCCCTGAGCCATTTAGTTATCACCTTTGCTTTATGGCAAGGTGCTCCATCATGCTGGAAAAGGCATTGTTGATCGCCAAACTGCTCTTGGAGGGTTGGGAGAAGTTGCTCTTGGAGGACATTCTGGTACCATTCTTTATTCATGGCTGTGTTTTTAGGCAAGACTGTGAGAGAGCCGATTCCCTTGGCTGAGAAGCAACCCCACACATGAATGGTTTCAGGATGCTTAACAGTTGGCATGAGACAAGACTGGTGGTAGCGCTCACCTAGTCTTCTCCGAATGAGGCGTTTTCCTGATGTCCCAAACAATTGAAAAGGGGATTCATCAGAGAAAATAACTTTACCCCAATCCTGTCATGAGCTGCTTTGTTTGTGGGATTTGTTAGTTCAGAGGTTAATCTGGACGGCCTCATTTTGGGATTCTGGGAGGCTTCTTATAGCCTCATTGTGGAGCCATTCCCTGTCGCTTATACTTTGACCCTTGGCCGAGTGTGTGTGACCCTGTGCTTTGTGCTTGTGCTACTTTATGCTTGCTTGGTTTTGACTTGGTTCTGTTCCCATTACGAGTTCTGCCTGCCCCTCCTGTACTGCGTTGCTATCTTGTGTATGACCCCTGGCCTTTGTCCTGACAACTCTCTGCTTATCCCTCCTGTACTGCATTGCTGTCTCCGTGTATGACTCCTGGCTTATGTTGTGACTATTTTCTGCTCGCCCCTTCTGTACTGCGCCATCCTCTCTGTGTATGAACCCCGTCTGTCTGACCTGAGTTTCCCTCTTTACTAATCCACGGTCCCTGTAAAGTCCTGCATTCATCTCTAGCAGCAGAACGCTAAGCCCCGCCCCCTGTGGTCACATGATCGCAGGTCCTTTTACTTACTGCTATCTTCAGTGTCCCCTCTCACCACGCTGTTCAGGTCCCCTCTGCCTGAGCCTCCCCTGCGGCATTTGACCCCGGGCCCTTCCACAGTGTGGGTGAGTCACCCTGCTCAGCCGTGGCAGTTCGCTGGCGCTGACAGGAGCATGATATTATAAGCGACCGCACATTTTTTTTTTTCTTGGGGATAGTTGTATGGGTCTTCTGAGCATATTTGCAGCATGGATCCCCTGCAGGGTTTGGCCGATCAGGTCAAGCATCTAACCCAAATGTTCCAAAAGCTCAATGTGGAACAGTGCACGATGGTCCATACCCAACAGCAGTTGATGGACACCGTGCAGGGGGCTGTTGTGACAGGGTCTCCAGGTTCCGGGAGTTGGAACATATCTGTGATATCCCCTGAATCTTCGGTCAAATTGCCTGATCTCTTTTCAGGGGATAAAGAGGAGTTTAGGTCCTTCAAGGAAGGATGTAAGCTTTTTTTTTCTTTAAGGCCCTGTTCCTCTGGGGACGAATTTCAGAGGGTGGGGGTTGTTATTTCTCTACTGCGTGGTGCCCCTCAAGCTTGGGCTTTCTCTCTGTCTTCCACCGCCCCCGAGAGAATGACAGTCGATGTCTTCTTTGAGGCCCTGGGCCGCATATATGATGAGCCTGACAGAGTACGTATGGCTGAAGATAAGGTCATGAGTGTGTGCCAGGGTAAACGCTCGGCTGAGTGGTTTTGTGCGGAGTTCCAACACTGGGCAGCAGAGGTCTCATGGAGTGATGCCGCCCTTCGGGGCTTATTCCGCAGAGGCCTATCCGAACGCCTCCAAGATGCTCTGGCCCTCCATCCACCACCTGACACCTTGGAAGATGCCATTACTCAGGCTGTGCGTATGGACCGCAGGCTGCGGGCTAGGGGTGTCATGCATTCCGAGATGTCCCTATTCTCCAGCAGCAAAGAGATCGGTGTCGCTCCTGAACCCATGGAGATTGGCGTCACTTCGGTCAAGGAGATGGAGAGGAAACGCCGCCGGGAAAAACAGCTCTGTTTTTATTGCGGGGAGGCTGGTCATTGGAAAAAGGATTGTCCCTCGTGCCCATCGTCCTCTAAAGCGACGGGAAAACGACTAGGTCTGGGTAGTGGTCGAGGAGGCTGCCCAGACCTTCAGGTACTTTCTTCTTCATGTCCTAAAGTTTTTTTAAGGGTTGAACTGTTGGTAGACAACGTCCGTTTTTTCTCTACAGCACTGGTGGACAGTGGTTCATCACTTAACCTGATCAGCTCTGATGTCGTTTCCCAACACCAGATAGGGACAGTCAGGCTTCCTACACCACTTAAAGTCATGGCCGTTGACTCATCTCCTCTTACCCGAACTGGGATCATTTCTGTGTCTGAAAAGTTTATGTTGAGAATTGGTTCTTCCCACATGGAAGAAATTGAATGTTTTGCCATGGACAAATTACCCTCAGGGCTGGTACTGGGAATGCCGTAGCTTCGGTGCCATAACCCAGTGATTGACTGGGAATCTGGGGAGATTGTTAAGTGGGGGTCCAAGTGTGCTGACTGTTATCATAAATCTATTTGTTGTATGAAAATTGCTAAATCTGTCTGTGTGTCTTCTACTAGTCTGGAGGGTATTCCGGAGTACCTGAGAGACTTTGAGGACGTGTTCTCTGAGAGCGAGGCTGAGGCGTTACCCCCTCATAGGCCATTTGATTGTGCCATCGATCTGATTCCTGGATCCAAATTGCCTAAAGCTCGCCTGTTCAATCTGTCTGGTCCAGAGCGCCTTGCTATGAAACAGTACATTTCTGAAAGTCTCCGTAAGGGGCACATAAGACCCTCAGTTTCCCCGGTAGCTGCGGGGTTTTTCTTTGTTAAGAAAAAAGATGGCGGCCTACGTCCCTGCTTCGACTTTCGTGAACTAAATAAAATTACTGTCAGGAACACATATCCCCTACCGTTGATTCCTGATCTCTGTAATCAGCTTTCTGGTTCTAAATGGTTTTCTAAACTGGATCTGAGGGGGGCTTATAACTTAATAAGAATACGAGAGGGGGACGAGTGGAAAACGGCTTTCCTTACGTCTGAGGGGTTGTTTGAGAATCTAGTAATGCCGTTTGGGCTCACCAACGCACCTGCAGTGTTTCAAAATTTTATCAATGTGGTATTTTCGGATCTCATAGGCCGTTTTGTAGTGGTATACCTAGATGATATTCTGATATATTCTGTTGATAGAGCTTCCCATTTGTTGCATGTTAAAACTGTACTTCAGAGGCTAAGAGAAAACCAATTGTATGTCAAACTCGAGAAACGTTCATTTTTTGTTCAGGAGTTGTCATTTCTATTTCTGATAATTTCACCTCAGGGTTTTCGCATGGATCCCAAGAAAGTGCAAGCTATTGTGGAGTGGGTCCAGCCCAGGGACCTTAGGGGGATCCAGCACTTCTTGGGATTTGCGAATCATTATCGCAAGTTCATTAAAGGTTTTTCTCAGGTGACTAAGCCTCTCACGGACCTGACTCGTAAAGGGGCAGATGTCAGAAACTGGTCCTCGTTAGCTAAACAATCATTTCTTACGCTTAAAAACTATTTCTCATCTGCTCCTATCCTGGTCCAACCGGATCCTTCCAAGCCATTTGTGGTTGAGGTGGATGCTTCTGAGGTTGGGGTGGGGGCAGTTTTGTCGCAAGGTCCAGCTTCTCTGACTAATCTCAGGCCCTGTGCCTATTTTTCTAAGAAATTTTCTCCGGCGGAGAAAAATTATGACGTAGGCAACAGAGAGCTTCTGGCTATTAAGTTGGCGTTCGAAGAATGGAGGCATTTTTTGGAGGGGGCGGCTCACTCTATTACGGTTATCACTGACCATAAGAATTTGGAATACATCAAATCTGCTAAAAGACTGACTCCCAGGCAAGCCCGCTGGTCACTTTTTTTCTCCAGGTTTCAATTTTCTATTACCTTTCGGCCAGGGTCTAAGAACATAAAGGCTGATGCCTTATCACGTAGTTTTGAGCCGTTATCTGCCCCCGATCTGCCGTCCCCCATTCTTCAACCCAGTCTCGTGGTTGCCGATGTGTCGTCGGAATTGGAGCGAGAGATCGTAGGAGCTCAATCTTTGGCTCCAAATTCCAAACCTGTTGACAAGTTGTTTGTCCTGCAGCATTTGCGCAACAAACTACTGTGGGAGTTCCATGATTCGAAGTTGAGTGCACACCCTGGTATAGCCGCCACACGGGAAGCAGTGGCAAGGGTCTTCTGGTGGCCTTTAATGACTTCAGATATCAAGAAACATGTCGCAGCATGTGGTATATGTGCCCGTTCCAAGAGCTCTAGTTGCTGGCCGGCCGGGGAATTGGTGCCTTTGCCAGTCTCAGGAAGGCCATGGACTCACTTGTCCATGGACTTCATTACCAATCTTCCATCATCTCGTGGTAATACTGTAATTTGGGTAGTGGTGGACAGGTTTTCAAAGTTGGCACATTTTGTACCCATGACAAGTTTACCCTCAGCAGAGACGCTCTCTAGGCATTTCCTGTCCCAGGTGGTACGCTTACATGGGGTTCCCACTAAATTGTGTCAGACAGAGGGACTCAGTTTGTGTCTAAATTCTGGCGGGCCTTCTGCAAAAAACTGGGGATATCTCTGTCTTTTTCCTCAGCGTATCACCCTGAAACCAACGGACAAACGGAGCGCACCAACCAGTCGCTTGAACAGATTCTTCGGTGCTTGACTTCTACCCTGCAAAGCGACTGGTCTGATGCCTTACCATTAGCAGAATTCGCCTTCAACAACCGGGTAAACCAATCTACCGGTAGGTCACCATTTTTGATTAATTATGGGATGAACCCTCATTTTGGCGAATTTTCACGAATAGATTCTGGTTGTCCGGGGGCAGAGGACGGGGTCAATCGTCTTAAGGATCTTTGGACAAAGGTTTGTTTAAATATTTCTAAGGCTCAGGAGAAATATAAACGTTTTGCGGATAGAAAAAGGGACTCTGCTCAGACGCTGCTTTGTGGGGATAAGGTCTGGCTGTCTACACAAAATATAAATCTTCGATTGCCCTCCGCTAAACTGGGGCCTAAATTTATTGGTCCCTATGAGGTCATTGAAGTAGTGAACCCCGTAACCTACCGCCTCCGTCTTCCTTCCTCCTTAAAACTCCATAATGTTTTTCATAGGTCTTTACTTAAACCCTTGGGTGCAGTGAGGGAGGAGACTGAAACTGCTCCTCCTCCAGTCTTGGTTGAGGGACATATGGAGTTTGAGGTACAACATATTGTGGATTCCAGGCGGGTTCGGGGCTCTTTGCAATATTTGGTACATTGGAGGGGTATGGTCCGGAGGAGCGGTCATGGTACCAGCCAGATCAGTACACACTGACCGTCTGGTTCGTGCGTTCCATGCCCGGCATCCTGGGAAGCCTGGGGGTCCGGAGGCCCCCCATTGAGAGGGGGGTACTGTCATGAGCTGCTTTGTTTGTAGGATTTGGTAGTTCAGAGGTTAATCTGGACGGCCTCATTTTGGGATTCTGGGAGGCTTCTTATAGCCTCATTGTGGAGCCATTCCCTGTCGCTTATACTTTGACCCTTGGCCGAGTGTGTGTGACCCTGTGCTTTGTGCTTGTGCTACTTTATGCATGCTTTGTTTTGACTTGGTTCTGTTCCCATTACGAGTTCTGCCTGCCCCTCCTGTACTGCGTTGCTATCTTGTGTATGACCCCTGGCCTTTGTCCTGACAACTCTCTGCTTATCCCTCTTGTACTGCATTGCTATCTCCGTGTATGACTCCTGGCTTATGTTGTGACTATTCTCTGCTCGCCCCTTCTGTACTGCGCCGTCCTCTCTGTGTATGAACCCCGTCTGTCTGACCTGAGTTTCCCTCTTTACTAATCCAGGTCCCTGTAAAGTCCTGCATTCATCTCTAGCAGCAGGACGCTAAGCCCCGCCCCCTGTGGTCACATGATCTCAGGTCCTCTTACTTACTGCTATCCTCAGTGTTCCCTCTCACCACGCTGTTCAGGTCCCCTCTGCCTGAGCCCCCCCTGCGGCATTTGACCCCGGGCCCTTCCACAGTGTGGGTGAGTCACCCTGCTCAGCCGTGGCAGTTCGCTGGCGCTGACAGGAGCATGATAAGTCCTCAGTAGTCCACTGCCTGTACCTTTTGCAGAATATCAGTCTGTCCATGATGTTTTTTCTGGAGAGAAGTGGCTTCTTTGCTGCTCTCCTTGAGACCAGGCCTTGCTCCAAGAGTCTCTGCCTCACAGTGCGTGCAGATGCTCTCACACCTGCCTGCTGTCATTCCTGAGCAAGCTCTGCACTGCTGGTAGCCCGATCCCGCAGCTGAAACACTTTTAAGAAATGGTCCTGGCGCTTACTGGTCTTTCTTGGGCGCCCTGGAGCCTTTTTGGCAACAATGGAACCTCTCTCCTTGAAGTTCTTGATGATGCGATAGATTGTTGACTGAGGTGCAATCTTTCTAGCTGCGATACTCTTCCCGGTTAGGCCATTTTTGTGCATTGCAATGATGACTGCACGTGTTTCTTTAGAGATAACCATGGTTAACAGAAGAGAAACAATGATGCCAAGCACCAGCCTCCTTTTAAAGTGTCCAGTGGTGTCATTCTTACTTAATCATGACAGATTGATCTCCAGCCATGTCCTCATCAACACCCACACCTGTGTTAATGGAGCAATCACTGAAAAGAGGTTAGCTGGTCCTTTTAAGGCAGGGCTGCAATGATGTTGAAATGTGTTTTGGGGGATAAAGTTCATTTTCTAGACAAATATTGACTTTGCAAGTAATTGCTGTTAAGCTGATCACTCTTTATAACATTGTGGAGTATATGCAAATTGCCATTAGAAAAATTGAAGCAGTAGACTTTGTAAAAATTAATATTTGTGTCATTCTCAAAACTTTTGTCCTTGACTGTACAATACATATTGTAATACAGATGTCTCCAGCATTAAACATGTAACTATTTTTAACAACCAGAGTAAGTGATATGGTCACACTACATTTCCTTCTATGACAGCATACCAGTACATCTCTGTATATAAATATTAATTTAAAAAAGGGTTCTCCACTTTGGATACATCCCATTAATCCAAATTACAAAGTGCCCCCCACCATGGCAGCTGTGGGAAAACCTGGCAGTGTTTTAGAACAGGTTCTTCTCCAGTGAGGGTACTGTTTGTAACCTCTTTCTAACAGAAGACACCCTCCATAATTCCATAATAAGGTATAAGATAATAATTTTCCCAAATGGGGCAACCCCTTTTCCATACCACGGTGATCTTTTTACAACATGCACAGTTGGATGGTAATAACATGTCCCCTTCAGTAGTGTAGTGGCCTTATCTAATGCGCTGTGTGCCTCTGAAGTTCAGCCTTAAGGTCCCAAACACATTTGACTAACATCGGATGAACCAGCCGATAGCAGTGGGCTCGGCCAATAGTCTAATGTGTGTGGGGGCCACCGGATGAGGATAGGGACATAAGGATCCAGATACAGCTCCTTATTGCTTGAGGGACAAGGTCCAACGAAACTTCTAGACTGAAAAATGATCAAAAATAAATGGGAATCATTAATTCATCTGCACATAACCTTTCAGCCCCTGAATTTTCTGTTTGTCTTTTTTTTTGTTTGTTTTTTTAAATGAGATTATAATTTTTTACTCACCACAAATTTCAATTTACTTTCCTGGTTTAAAAACATTAACCTGTTCTCTCGGAAACCTAAATGGAATGGCAGATATTCCTTAAAAGGTTATTCTCAAAATATAGTCTTATAATAATGTACACATTTAATAATTTGGACCGATATAACCCAGATTTAAATCAGCCTCTTTCCGACTCTCCAGACCCTATTTACTCTACAGGTGTCATTGAAACTTGTTCCGAAGTAGTTCCAATATTCTTGGTTAATCATGCGCAGTGCATACTCAGCTTACATACTGCCTACATAGTTATGCTTTGGGATGTGTCTAGAAAAGAGCTTCTTCAGTGAGGGATGGTGCCATGGAAAGAGGCGTAGCCTTCTACATTACTTTGCAGAGAGCTCAGACAAGGAAGCATTGATGCTTGTGTGCTGGTAAAGAAGCAAATTACTGCACGGTGGGGCTAGTATATGATGGCTGAAAGGAGAGATATACTGAAGAATGGGCGATATACAAGTGATGAGATTGGTTGAGTTGTGTTTGTTGCCTGCTGCTCAGACGGCAGTGAAATAAAACTGCAAATTTCGCTCTCTTGATGCATATGACAGATGATTATCTTTCATCATAGGCATCAATAGAGCTGCATGTGCAGTTTGCACTCAATGATATAATGATTTTGTTTATACGACCCACTATAGGGACACATGTTTAGTGATTGAACTGTCTCAGAAATGTATTGGATTATTTTATTATCTGTTGACACTACCCATGTAGCAGACAAAACTATCTGGATATTGATTTTGGTACTGCTTAATTTGATAAAGGAGATGCATTTTAACATTAGTGTGTGAACCACCCATCTGCTTGTTCATCTGGTGTTAGCCATGTGGGGAAATCTAGTTGTTTAGCATTGACAGCTATGCAGACCGTCCCTCTGCTTTATCATTAGCTGTCAGCGATGTTTAGCATTCTAGCTCCACCTCTTTATAAAATGCTTAAGACACTGTCTATCGCTAATCAGTGTGATAAACTATAATCCGGCCATCGTCTAATCTTATTGGATGTTAATGCCAGCTGGCTCCACCTCTTTATAAAATGCTTAAGACACTGTCTATCGCTAATCAGTGTGATAGACTATAATCCGCCTATCATCTAATTTTATTGGATGTTAACGCCTGCTGGCTCCTGACAGAAGATCACAAAGAGATCTTGCTGATATCCCTGGTTCCCTGCATTATGGCTAAAGCAGTGATGTCACCTTCTTAGGTCTCTTCCGGTAAGCTCAGAGATCTCCGAGATCCATCTATTATCCTGCAGCTGAAAGGGAGATAATAGCGCCTACTACTGCTTCATTCCTGAATGACTTCTGAGGAACCCATATAGTTTGTGAGGGGAGATGCATCAGGATGAGATGCCAGTAGACTTTCGGATTAATTGATTCTTAATTGGGAATCATTATGTTTATCTCTTTAGTGGCTTAAGGCTTGTGGAACTTTTTATGGATTGGCCTTTGTGGGATAGTATTATGCATATATATTTATTTGGGAATGCTATAGTGCTTCCTCTGTGGCAGCTCATCTATCTAAGAGACTGGTATATATTAGGGTGCTTACAGGCCCAATACACCATTCCAGATATTAATTCTAGGGTGCCAACTTCTGCAGCTAGGTAGAATTGAGGTACGGTTTTATAGAGGCAGTATTTACATTACCCTTTAATGATTGTATTATCCCCTCACACATACTTCTTTCGAGATAATTATGTGGCAATTAGGCCTACAAAATAAGGTACATTTGATTCATCAGTTATGCGAGTATTTCATATGTGCTTTTTATTATAAGCATATATCTTGTGAATTTTGTAGCATTTCCAGTAACTCGATCATAGAAAACATTATTCTTTTATTTTTTTAGACATGGTTAAAAACCTGGCACAGCTGTTTAACTTGTATGTTTATCACTCCTCTGCCTCAGGGAGTTTATAAGTTATAAATTACAAACTTCTTTTTGCATTTTTAGTACATATCAAATAAACGATTATATTTTAGTGGGGTTAATTGATTTAATTGGTTCTTGTATATACCTACATTGAATCGCACCTGAACCAATGTGGCACAGGTTCACTTTTTTTCCTTAGACACAGTGTGTCCGAGTGTGACACTGAGTCACTTCTCATGGAGAAGCTGTGAGGTGGGGAAGTCAAGGAGTCTGAGTACAAATGCCAAGAGGGTACGTCAAAGATAATGGGATAAGACAAATGGATAGTGAGAGGCAAGCCCAGGGTCTGGTAACTAAGGTCAGTGCGCATTAAAGGCAAAAGAGGCAATACAAACGAGTAGTCAGAAAGAAAATCCAAGGTCTGGCAACACAGATCAGAGTATCAGCACAGAGCTAACACAAGCTATGAACAAGGCTACAACTGGCAATCGTCTGACCATTGGCAACTAGCTAAATAGCCAGATAATCATGCTGAACAGGTAACACCTGGAGGAAACCCCATATGCCCGGCCAGATTGGACAGCTGGACGTTCATTCACAATAATGACAGCCTAACACACCCCTGCCTCAGATTGGGCTGTCACTCACAACATTTGACAGCACAGCACGCCCTTAATCCCATAGGGCAGCTGAGCTGTCACTCACAGCGTCCTTAAGGCAGTGAGTGAGTGGAGGAATTGTGACACCAAGGAAAAAAATCACTGCATGCATGAGACTGATCCAGTATTCAGATTGCATTCGGCCATACAATTCAACGAGTCTGTGGAAACCATAGGACTGCATTCGGATGACAGTGCATTCCAATTCCCAAGGACTGACAGTATGGAGAAGATAGAGACTTTTTTTCTCCATCTTGTCCTCATCAGATTGAATCGGATCACACTCTGATCAAACTCTAATCAGACTTTGATCAGAGTGTCATTTGTATAATCTCCCCGATTCTCTTGGATGAGATACTCTACGGTCATCTGCATCTAGCCTAAGAATAGGTTGTTAATATCAAAGTTCTCAAAAAATCTTTAAGTATTACATACTTTCCATAATTCCCACTGAAACTAAGTTCTCCACAAAAAGTGTGATAGAGGCCTCTATAGTTGCTTTCTGATTTCTGAACTAGCTAATTAATGAATGTCCAGAAAAAGGGATTCCCCAACATTAACCTGGAATTAACTAAATATATGAAAACATGTTTTCCAGACAGCAACTTTAATGCCTAGCACCAGACAGTAAAGAGTTTTTCAGCTTCGAGTTGAAATTTAGCGTTAACGTAGATTGATATTTACACCAATCCCAGGAGCAGTTCTTTCCAATAAGTGCCAATGTGCTTTGGTTCATCAGTGTGAACTGATCACAATGACGTATAACACAAGCCTAGTATTGCGTCTACATTTGATCATTTGGCTATTTTTGAATTTTTTAGTTAACAGTCCTTGTGACAATTTTGATGCTAAGGCCGGCGTCACACACAACTACAAAAAATCGGACCGTTTTAGTCGGTCGATTATCGGACCAAAATGTAATCATCACACATCCGCCTGGCATCCGATTTTCCTTCAAAGATGCGATTTAGTCGCATCTGACCATAGTTGTAACATCCGATTTACATCCGACTTGCGAGAATTTCTCGCAGGCTTGCAAAACTGATATATAGTGGATCCAAAAGAATAGTATTTAAATCACAAAAGAAAGAATAGATATATACACATAGAACACATATATATATATATATATACATGTAATTGTGACACATACATATATATATATTTATAGTTCATACACTTCTACATACTGTAATAGCCACTAATTCAATTGCCGGCTTTTGTGAAATCACAGAAGCCGACATGAAATGATACATTGTTTGCACACAGTTAACCATGTCATTTCATGTATTTTGATATATGGTTTTAACTTACAATTACATAAGTGTATGTGTGCAAAATTTCAGACATGTAGGGGTTAATTAAAGGTGTAAATTCGTTGAACAAAAATGCGTGGGCTCCCGCTGTATTTTCTCCACCAGACAGACAAAGCCAGCGAGTGGGGGCAGATAATAATAGCCTAGGGAGGGTACATTATTTTTGTGCCCCCCTGGCTACTAACATCTGCCCCCAGACACCCCAGAAAAGGCAAATCTCTAATTAGATTAGCCCTTTCTGGCACTTTGCCCGTCTATTCCCATTGCCCTGTAGCGGTGGCGAATGGGTTAATAAGGGGTTAAAGCCACCTTGCAATTGAAAGGTCACTTTAAGCCAGGTTAATAATTGAGAGCTGTCAATTAGACAACTATCAATTATTAATCCTATTGAAGTAAATAAAAAAACACACACACACTTTAAGAATAAATAATTTTAATGAAATAAATACACATTTTTTTGACCATCTTTTATTGAACTCTTAATCCCTGCGAAGCCCTTGATCTCCTATAATAAATAAAAAATAATAAAACAACTTTATTCTTACCTATCTGGCGATCTGTCACGTTCCACGATGTAATCCTTCACTAAGGGTTAATTAGCTTTCAGCCAAGCAGCGCAAGTAATGCTGCCTGCTCAGCTGAAAGCTCCTGAATGAATGAGCTTATCTCCGGCTGACAGGAGAGGATGTGATTACTGTGGGAAGCTTAATTGATTGTGTCCCACTTTCACTTTAGGTCAGGTCAGGGTGACCTGACCTGAAGTGAAAGTGGGAATAAATCAATTAAGCTCCACTCATTAATCACTTCCTCTCCTTTCGCTGGGAGAGGAAGTTATTCATTCGGGGGGTAACAGCTCAGCAGGCAGCATTAGCCGTCTGATAGCTGTAACCTGTTAACCCTTTCTGATGGATTACAGCGTGGGACCTGACTGTGCATCAGAAAGGTAAGAATAATTTAGCTTTTTTATTTATTTTTATTACAGGAAGTGGTTTTAGCAGGAAAATAAAATATGGTCAAAAACTGTTTGATTATTTCATTAAACTTCTTTTTTATTAAAGTGTGTGTGTTTGATTTTTCTTTCATACAATAGGATTAATAATTGATAGTTGTCTAATTGACAGTTCTCAATTATTAACCTGCCTTAAAGTGACCTTTCAATTGCAAGGTGGCTTATTAACCCATTCGCCACCGCTACAGGGCAATGGGAATAGACGGGCAAAGTGCCAGAAAGGGCGAATCTAATTAGAGATTTGCCCTTTCTGGGGTGTCTGGGGGCAGATGTTAGTAGCCAGGGGGAGCACAAAAAAATGTACCCTCCCTAGGCTATTATTATCTGCCCCCACTCGCTGGCTTTGTCTGTCTGGTGGAGAAAATACAGCGGGAGCCCACACATTTTTGTTCAACGAATTTACTACCTTTAATTAACCCCTACATGTCTGAAATTTTGCACACATACACTTATGTAATTGTAAGTTAAAACCATATATCAAAATACATGAAATGACATGGTTAACTGTGTGTAAATAATGTATCATTTCATGTCGGCTTCTGTGATTTCACAAAAGCCGGCAATTGAATTAGCGGCTATTACAGTATGTAGAAGTGGATGAACTATAAATATATATATATATGTGTGTGTCACAACAATAATATATATATATATATATATGTATTCTATGTGTGTATATGTATTGATTGTATTCTTTTTTACAGTATAGCCGGGGATGAATTGCCGGCTTTTCTAAAGGACACCAGTGCGATTTCATCGCAAGTCACACGTGCGGTCTGTTTGTAATCCGATTTTTCATCGCTCCCATAGACTTGCATTGGCGATAGTCGACCCACAATCGGTGACAATCGCAGCATGCTGCGATTGCACTCGGACGTTTAAAACGGACCACAAAAAATCTGATACTGGGAGCTGCTCCATAGATTAACATAGGGCCGACTGCAATGCGATATTTCATCGTATTGCAGTCGTCCGATTCTGTCGCCAGTGTGACGCCGGCCTAAGACTAATATCACCATCTTCATTTTAGAACATAGATGTTGTTCATTAAAAAAAATCTGGTTTATATTTATATTGTAGGAATGTGAAAATTATATTGTAATCCTTTAAGTATTTCCATAGAACGTCGCATACAAATGTATTCCTATCAATGCTGCTTCCTATTGAAATCTTTAGCAAGATCAGGACTCCGTTTACCAGCACAAACCTCCTGTGACACAAGATGGTTGTTAAATTCTAATATTTTTCTAGAGTTTACTTCTTTAAAGATGATTCCAGCTACAACCTTGGAGACCAGGGTTTATTTGCTATGAGTCGGGGATGCTCACATGTAAATTATTGTAGTCAGACAGCAATTAGTACAAGTTATTAAATTTAGTGTTTTGCAAACACAAAATTATTCTTGTCAATAATTACCAATAAAGACCCATACCCCAAGTAGCATCCAAATGAGACTAAAATGACCAGGAAAAAAAAGGTGGCGCTATAGAGTACAAGGTGGCGCTATAGAGTACAAGTCCTCTTTGTTTGAAGAGGCAATTTGCATATTAAAATTTTCCAGAGGAGCATTGCATGGCGAATAAGCCTCCTTACCTGACACGCCAGAGCTGGTATGTCACTCTCAACAAGGAGAAACCTTACCCCCAGACCCAGTCCAGAGCCTCTCATCTAGCCAAATCAGATCTCTCCTACTTTGCGCTGACGAGGACCAACAGTCCGAAACACCGTGTCTGCAAATGGAGAATTCTGATTTGGCTTTTATCCTAAGTCATATTACAAGACTCGTTAAAGGGTTGATTGTGACTTGTAGGATCGCTACTTCCAATAGGTGGCGCTATAGAGTACAAGTCCTCTTTGTTTGAAGAGGCAATTTGCATATTAAAATTTCCCAGAGGAGCATTGCACGGCGAATAAGCCTCCTTACCTTGACACGCCAGAGCTGGTATGTCACTCTCCACAAGGAGAAACCTTACCCCCCAGACCCCAGTCCAGAGCCTCTCATCTAGCCAAATCAGATCTCTCCTACTTTGCGCTGACGAGGACCAACAGTCCGAAACACCGTGTCTGCAAATGGAGATTCTGATTTGGCTTTTATCCTAAGTCATATTACAAGACTCGTTAAAGGGTTGATTGTGACTTGTAGGATCGCTACTTCCAATAGGTGGCGCTATAGAGTACAAGTCCGCTTTGTTTGAAGAGGCAATTTGCACAGGAAAAAAAAAATTCCAAAATAAACTCTTTTATACAATGAGCCATTATATTATATCTTCATACAATAGTTGGGAAAAGTATAAAAGTATGTGCCCCCTTTCTTGGCACCAGTGGCATTCCGTGAATAGAGCAGACTAAGCAGCAGCTATGGGGCCCAGACAGGTGAGGGGGCCCACGACGGCCGCTGTCGTTTGGCAGCTGTGCTGTGCTGACACAGTACTATCTCCTTTAATTAAATATAAGCGACGGCCGGACACTGTAAACCCCCTTGAAGGTCCCCTTTCCTTGTTGCTTTCTGGTCAGCAGTTGGCTTAAGTCTCTGGCTGCATTTGCATAAGAAAGCCAGCCTGCAGCCAGAGACACGTGCATCACAGGAAGCAGAAAACATTCATAAGTTTCACTCAGGGAAGAGATACACAAGAAGGTGAGTCCTGCTGGCTGGGGTATGGGGTGGATTTTTTTGTTGAATGTGTCCCCTCACTGTGCTGGCACTTTATATTTACAATGGCTAGCCTCTGGCTGCACTTTGCACCTTAGGGAGTGAGGGGGTCCTGATTGCAGGCACTGTGGAGGAGGGGGGCCCTGCATGCACTGCAGGTGTGTGTGTGTGTGGAGTTAAGAGCACCTGTTTTTTTTTGGGGGGGGGCCCCATTCAGACTTTTGCTATGGGGCCCATGATTTCTATGTACGCCCCTGCTTGGCACCAATACTAACCAATATCCCAAATGGGTTGGAGGAGTCCCTCATATCACAATAATTTTGCTGTAAAAGACAATAATAATATAGATAATACAGATGAATATAACCAGTCAATGTAATTAAAATGAACCACTAGTAGTGCTAAAAATGTGTTAAAGGGTTTGTTGGCGGCGGCCAGAATGTCTCAGTTACGGAGCTGCACAGCACAGTCCCCCGTAATAGTGGCCGCGGCCATCTACTGGGCATCCACCCGCTATTGATATGAATAGGTGGTGGATAAACAGTACCCGGTCACGGCTACTAAACAGTCAACAGAGGTGTGCAGCTCTATAACTGAGCAGTTCCGGCCGACACCAGGAAAAGCTGATCAGCGGGAGTGTCGGGCATCGCACCTCCACTGATCAGATATTTATGATCTATCATAGGGATAGGCCACTAGGACTCAACTTAACACCCGGTTTTATGACTCATTACATAGACACAGTTCACACCTTCACCAGAAGGACTCCAGATAGCTAATAACACATGCCCACTAGCTCTCCATTTGTAAGAAAATGCTAATTTGATTTCCTTTGCTTATCTTTTGAAGGCATCACACCTCCCAGGTCTTGAACAAATTTCCTACTATAGTAAGCATCTAATGTGTCTTTCTTATTATTCCAAATGTAATCTTGCCTGAAGAAGGAGCCTCTGCGCTCTGAAAGCTTGCGAACATATAATTTTCTGGTTAGCCAATAAAGGTATCACCTTAAGAATGCTCTTGTCATAATTGGATGGAAAAGTATTCACATCGATTTTTCTGGCTAACACGGTACCACAATATAATTTATTATTGTACACCATGAAAATGGAAGATACCCCAATGTACCGATCACAGATGGATTTGAAAAATCTCCTGAAGAAACTGGCACAAATGAACAGCGACATCTTCTTTCTATCCAGATGCAAAAGGAAAACCTAATCCCTAAAGGCCTCATGATAAGGAATCCAACAAAATATACCTACAACACCCATTTTTCACAGAAACTTTGCTACAGATCATCTGAGAGACTGCGGAATCATCTCATTGGATTTTTCTACCACAAGAAAAGGACCATCCATAAAGAGATAAATTACCTACAGGACCGAATACAAGGACCGGGTTCACGTTTCATCAAGGAGACGCTACAGGAATTCTACAATAATTTACAACATCACCTCATTATCAACAAGAAAAAGAAACTGGACAGACTCAGGAAGAAAGCAGGTCTCAATGTAGCTGAAGGTAAGCCTATTTACAGAATCATTTACATACATTGCCCTCTGTTGTGAACCTCTCACAATACAAGCCAAACACAGGAGAAATGCATGTTCTATCAAAGGGACTAACATTCTGTCCTACAAAACAGCTGGATACGGCTCAGTTCTGTAGTGACATTGAGGAATTCTTCCGCAGATTGCGACTCAAAGAATTCTTTCATAACCATGCAGATATCACTTCACAAGACAATGTGAATAACACAGCAAAAAAGAAAAAGAGGACAAACTGGACCCCGCAACCCGGACACAACCAAACTCTGGATCATTACATAGACTGTTTCCGCAAAAAAGTTAAATCTGACATTTTGGACAGACACCATAAAGTGCCAAACAATATCAGCATGGAGGAAAGAAAAGCCATACAATCCTTAAAAGCCAACAACAATATCATCATCAAACCAGCGGACAAAGGAGGAGCTATAGTCATCATGAACACGACAGATTACATCCAGGAAGCAAACAGACAACTCTTGGATATAAAATACTACACTCCACTTCAGGAAGATCCTACCAAACAATACACTGAGGAACTAACACGTATCATCAATGGATTTGATTCTACTTCATCCTCACTACTGGAACTAGTACCAGGCAATCCCAAAACAGGTACCTTCTACATGTTGCCTAAAATACACAAAGAAGGTAATCCTGGGAGGCCCATCATCTCTGGTATTGGGACTTTAACTGAGAATATCTCCGGCTGGGTGGAGAACATTCTAAAACCCTTGGTGAGGAGCACACCCAGCTATATCCAGGACACCACGGATATTCTTTGCAAATTGTCAGCGCTGGGCCCACTTCCAAGGGACACGATACTAGCCACCATGGACGTAGAGTCTCTCTATTCCAACATTCCTCATGAGGATGGAATCACAGCATGTAAATATTTCCTTCAAAAGAACAATCTGGCCACAGAACCAACACTGCAATTCATCAGGTTTGTGCTTCATCACAACTATTTTTCTTTTGGGAACAATTTATACCAACAGTGCATGGGCAGCGCCATGGGAAGCAAAATGTCCCCACAATATGCCAACCTATTTATGGCGAAACTGGAGGAGGAGTTTTTGTCATCTTGCCCTATTAAACCTCTTGCATACTTCCGCTACATTGATGATCTGCTAATAATCTGGACAGGCTCAAAAGATGATCTGCTCACCTTCCACAATAACTTCAACAAATACCACCCAACCATCAAGCTCACCCTCAACTTTTCAAAGTCTCAAATACATTTTCTGGACTTGACCATATACATCAAGGACAATGCCATACAAACATCAATTTACCATAAGCCCACAGGACGTCCAGCATACCTTAGATGGAACAGCTTTCATCCAAGACACACAAAAAAATCCATCATCTACAGTCAAGCTCTGAGATATATTCGGATCTGTTCAGACAGTAAAGACAGGGAACTACAGCTGCTATCTCTGAGGAATACATTCCTACAACAAGGATACCATCCACTGGTAATAGATGAACAGATCCAAAGGCTACAAGAATCCCAAGAAGCAACCTCCTGGATTACAAACTGAGAGAGGACAACAACAGGGTACCTCTTGTGGTCACATACAACCCCCACTGAGCATCCTAAGGAAAATTGGTGCTGATCTCCAACCCATATTCCACAGGGACCACAAATTGAAAGACATATTCCCAGAACTACCACTCCTCTCCTACAAACAGCCCCCTAACTTAAGGAATCTCTTTGTCAGAAGTGTCCTTCGTCACCATCAGTGACTGGCACATTCCCATGTAACAACAAAAAATGCAAAACTTGTACCCACATATTACCAACAAATACAGTCCGTGTACCAAACACAAATCAGGACTATAAGGTCATGGGTTCCTTTTCATGTACATCCTCCAATGTGGTGTACATGATACAATGTACAAGGTGCCCTGGAGCTATCTATATTGGGGAAACCATGCAAAAACTACAAACAAGGATGAATCTACACAGACATATGATCAGGAATGAAATGGACACGCCTGTGGGAAAACATTTCTCTGGAACTGGACATTGTATGACAGACTTAAAAGTCTTAATACTAAAAGGTCATTTTAAGGATGACAGGGAGAGAAAAATATGGGAATTCAAACTTATTAGGATGTTCAATACTTTGACACTAGGACTCAACTTAACACCCGGTTTTATGGTCCACTACATAGACACAGTTCACACCTTCACCAGAAGGACTCCAGATAGCCCACTAGCTCTCCATTTGTAAGAAAATGCTAATTTGATTTCCTTTGCTTATCTTTTGAAGGCATCACACCTCCCAGGTCTTGAACAAATTTCCTACTATAGTAAGCATCTAAAGGGTATGCCACACTGAACAATATCGTTAACGGGATCGCTAAAAAACGTCACTATTTAGCGATCCCGTTAGCGATGTTGTTCAGTGCGGCATCTGCCAGCGACGAGCTTCCTGCTGTGATCTCGCTCGTCGCTGGAATCGTTCCGGACCCTATTTTTCTCGTCGGCGCTCCCGCTGGGTAAGTATATATCGCTAGTGTGGCACCTTTTCTTAGCGATTTAGCGGTACTTTTGTACCGCTAAAGTCGTTAAGAAGATCGCTAACCGCGATAGCGTCGTTAACGACATCGCTAAGTTAAGCCGCACTTAGCGATATAGAAACAATCCCGCTAGCGATCGCATTAGTATGCGTCGTTATCGTGATCGCTAGCGGGATTGTTTAGTGTGGCAGTACCTTAATGTGTCTTTCTTATTATTCCAAATGTAATCTTGCCTGAAGAAGGAGCCTCTGCGCTCTGAAAGCTTGCGAACATATAATTTTCTGGTTAGCCAATAAAGGTATCACCTTAAGAATGCTCTTGTCATAATTGGATGGAAAAGTATTCACAGGGATAGGCCATCAATGTTAAAGTCCTGGACAACCCCTTTAATAGATATTATGGTTTAGGAATGGCCTAAATCATATTTCCAAGGAAAGCTGCTGACAACCAGACTAGTAAGATGTAGTATTACATGACATGACATAAATGTCTTAAAGTCCACCAGTTTGGGGGCTGCTCTCTCTATTTCAGTTCATTGTGAGATATTTCGCTCCCTTTGTGGTACCCATATGCCATCAGGGGTTTTGTGATGACATATTACTCAGGTAGCTGTAACTTTATGATTCATGGTGGTTCAATTTCTGGGACCCCACTATTCCAGAGAAAGATAATTCTTTCCTCTGTAGGGAACCACAACTTGATCCTAGTGGTATATGGACAGGGACTATCATGAAACCTCTCCTTGTATAAATGGTATACAGATTTGTTCAGCTTTATCTTTTTTTGGAATTTAGTTAAGAACTCCTATTTCTTTTTAAACAGGTTTAAAGGAAATCTGTCAACAGGTTTTTGCTATGTAATCAGAGGAATGCGTGATTTAGGGGCTGAGACACAGATTTCAGGGATGTATCACTTATTAGGCTGTGCGCTGTTGTTTCCATACAATGAATGTTTTACCAGCCAGATATTATCACTGCCCGACTATCCCCCTAGTGCCAAGTGGTCCAACCAACCTGCCTCCTCTGATAAGCAGCTTATCAATATACAATGTACATAGAGAGCCTGATGTGGGCGGGGTTAGCTTTCTCAGCTCTGCTACATGCTACATCTAAAAACTTTGATTGTGTCACAACTGCAGCCCCCAGTAAACTAAATGACCTATTGCCGGAATCGGGGTCTCATTTCCTACATGATGCTGTTCTCAGATGAGATAGCAAAAACCTGATGACAGATTCCCTTTAACACAACATCACAATATATTAGCAAAACAATTCTTCAGGCTGCAACCACACCACAACCACTGCATAGTCAGACATGGACACACAAAGCTAAGACAACATGGGACAGAGTACAATGCATGTTAAATTATCTTTAAAAGTTGATCATGTTGTGGGTATGTATATATATTGGACATTCCGGCGGAAAGAAAAACATTTCTAGATATTTTGCTTTTTTTTTTTACAATACATATTTTTTCCAGAAATCAAATGTAATCTGCAATCTATTTTTTTTTCTTTCAGTTTAAGATGCAATTAATTCTTTATCTGTCTCTTTAGAACTATAATAATTAATGTTATAACTACCATAGCTACTGAATATCTTTTGCATTTGAAAGTTCAACATTTATCCATCTCACTTCACACATATGTGACCTGTAAATTGTACTGACTGTACAAAACATTCACAGGAGATGAACAAGTGATACTGTATATAGGTACTGCGGGATCATTCCTGGCCCCGGGAGCATACACAACATATGAGACTCTAGGGGATAGTGTGTCTTGCCCAAGATCATATAGAGGACACATTATAAAAGTCAGTTTTTCCACTCCTCTAAACCAACCTCTAATGATTTTAGAAAATCTACTCCGAGGCTCTTCCTGTCTCAGATGTCTCGAGATATTGATTTGTAAACTATCATCAGCTGATGGTCCTATGCTCTTAGGAGAGAAACACCATTTGGCAGCAAGCTGCTTTTTTTTGGGTCATATCTGCTCCGCTAAAGGCATCATTGAGTTAATAATATCCGAATATGTCCTCCTTCCTGAAAGTCCATTTTCAGGTCACCTCAAACAATTTCTGCCAATAGACTGGGTGTTAACATGAAAACTCTACAACCAATCACAAATTAGTATCAGGTAAATGCTGCTGTACTAAAATATTGCAAACTTTAAATGTTGAGGTCATCAAGTCCATCATTACTCAGCAGTCCTATTTCCCCTGACTACAGGGCTAAAATCCTCTGACCTGACTCTAAAATTATCCATCATCTTACTTTAGGGATTTTGGATTTATACTACATATTGATAATCTAATTTAACCCTTCCTGTAAGTCAACCCTTAAAAGTAATTACATATTCACCTTAAAGTCGATCAATATCCTAGATTCCTGGAGTAAGTCCTGGAGAAGGTTATTGGCCACAAGGGCATATACAGATTTCCAGAACTATACTGCAGACATTCAAGGAAAGATCAAGCAAGACTAACATCCATTCACTCACTTTCTGGGTCTCTAGATTCTAGGCTTGGAAAATAAAATGTATTGCTGGCAGCAACACAGTATACGGTAATTCTAGGCCTAATAGTAACTTCTACATGTTCCAGACTCTAAAAGTGTTCATAAATGCAAATAACCTATAACTGGCTGAATTATAGTTGCAACAGTCTTGAGTTTCCCAGATCTGTCCTGAATTTTCAGAAATAATCCATGGAAATTTAGGCATGCCCATGTCCGAAAAAGGGCTTGATTTAGACTGATCACAAGTGGATGTTCCCATACATTTCTGGTGGGTCCAGGGGTTGGGACTACCAATATACCAAGCTATCAACTATTTACTTTGGGACCTCACTCGATCCCAAGAACAATCTAGGATTTCCCAAAATGAATACAAATTTGAGAAAATACTCATTTTAATAAAACAATACCTTATCCTTTATTGACAGCTTCTTGTTTGCATTGACTGAAAGGAGTATAATGCTGGAAGTTATTATTTCTTATGTACATTTAATTATTCGGTACATCTGTAAATTACTTACGTGCGGTAAATATTATTACATAAGCTTCAATGAAATAGCAATATGCTTAATGAAACCTTCAAAACAATGTACCAACTAGTATTATACTTAGCTATGCAGAACACCTATTAATGCAAATAAGGCAACTTCAAAAGTCCACACTTCATGGTCTGTGTACACGTTGGTCTCCTAACCTGAACTAACAGCCTTATATATATGTGTACGAGCAGGAACATAACATGAAGATTGTGGACTTCAGTGCAAAATCTCCAACAAGGCCACCAACTATCATGGATCTTTAATAATATGAGTACGATCATCTAGGCTCACCTTTGTCTCCGGGGCCAAGGTGTGAGTGTAACTATAGATATGCCTCTGTGGCACGACTCTATTGTCGGGTATCCCAGGACCAGGGGCTCCTTCCCTGTCCCTAACGCTAGGGGCACCCTAGCTTTCTCTGTTCCCCGGTTTACCTCTGATGGTGAAGATGCCGGGGCCATGTACCTTGCGTTAGCTCCTGAATTTGCCCTCAGTCTGTACCCTTCCCCACTCAGGAAAGAGGGAAGTAGTATTTTACCGTAATATACTAGCCAGACTAACAAGGAACTACGAACAGGGGAAACGAAAAATACCAAACATACAAATATACTCACACATACAACAGAGGAATGCACCAGAGAGTGGAAGATGGGGTTAAACCAAAGTAGGAGAAGAAAGGGAATTATCATTCACTCAAAACCTAGCAAAAGTCACAGATAAAACCATCAACCGGCTTCTCCAATAAACCAACAACCTCCAGAACGGTGAACAATGAGTGGAACAGGCTGTCACGAAAGGTGGTGAGTTCTTCAATATACAGTGGTGGCCAAAAGTATTGGCACCCCTGCAATTCTGTCAGATAATACTCACTGTCTTCCTGAAAATGATTGCAATCACAAATTATTTGCTATTTTTATCTTCATTTAATTTGCTTGCAAGGAAAAAACACAAAAGAGAATGAAGCAAAAATCAAATCCTTGATCATTTCACACAAAACTCCAAAAATGGGCCAGACAAAAGTATTGGCACCCTCAGTCTAATACTTGGTTGCACAACCTTTAGCCAAAATAACTGCGAACAACCGCTTCCGGTAACCATCAATGAGTTTCTTACAATGCTCTGCTGGAATTGTAGACCATTCTTCTTTGGCAAACTGCTCCAGGTCCCTGATATTTGAAGGGTGCCTTCTCCAAACTGCCATTTTGAGATCTCTCCACAGGTGTTCCATGGGATTCAGGTCTGGACTCATTGCTGGCCATCTTGGAAGTCTCCAGTGCTTTCTCTCAAACCATTTTATAGTGCTTTTGGAAGTGTGTTTTGAGTCATTGTCCTGCTGGAAGACCCATGACCTCTGAGGGAGACCCAGCTTTCTCACACTGGGCCCTACATTATGCTGCAAAATTTGTTGGTAGTCTTCAGACTTCATAATGCCATGCACACGGTCAAGCAGTCCAGTGCCAGAGGCAGCAAAGCAACCCCAAAACATCAGGGAACCTCCGCCATGTTTGACTGTAGGGTCCGTGTTCTTTTCTTTGAATGCCTCTTTTTTTTCCTGTACACTCTATGTTGATGGTTTTCCCAAAAAGCTCGACTTTTGTCTCATCTGACCAGAGAACATTCTTCCAAAACGTTTTAGGCTTTCTCAGGTAAGTTTTGGCAAACTCCAGCCTGGCTTTTTTATGTCTCGGGGTAAGAAGTGGGGTCTTCCTGGGTATCCTACCATATAGTCCCTTTTCATTCAGACGCCGACGGATAGTACGGTTGACACTGTTGTACCCTCGGACTGCAGGGCAGCTTGAACTTGTTTGGATGTTAGTCGAGGTTCTTTATCCACCATCCGCACAATCTTGCATTGAAATCTCTTGTCAATTTTTCTTTTCCTTCCACATCTAGGGAGGTTAGCCACAGTGCCATGAGCTGACACTGCGCACGGAAGACACAGGAACATTCAGGTCTTTGGAGATGGACTTGTAGCCTTGAGATTGCTCATGCTTCCTCACAATTTGGTTTCTCAAGTCCTCAGACAGTTCTTTGGTCTTCTTTCTTTTCTCCATGGTCAATGTGGTACACACAAGGACACAGGACAGAGGTTGAGTCAACTTTAATCCATGTTAACTGGCTGCAAGTGTGATTTAGTTATTGCCAACACCTGTTAGGTGCCACAGGTAAGTTACAGGTGCTGGTGATTACACGAATTAGAGAAGCATCACATGATTTTTCAAACAGTGCCAATACTTTTGTCCACCCCCTTTTTTAGGTTTGGTGTGGAATTATATCCAATTTGGCTTTAGGTCAATTATTTTTGTGTTTTTTCATTGAAGACAAATTTAATGAAGATAAAAATACCAAAGAATTTGTGTTTGCAATCATTTTCAGGAAGAAACTGAGTATTATCTGACAGAATTGCAGGGGTGCCAATACTTTTGGCCACCACTGTATATATATATATATATATTATATATATATATAATATATATATACACACACACACGCATACTATCACCTATAACTGTAATACCTACTGCAAAGTACAGTTTCAAGGTACAAACAGGCTACAAAATTAACTCTGTTGTATCTTTGTGCATTTGTTTCAATTTAGGTATCCAATATACAAAAATATTTCCAGTAACTATGGGAACAATTTGATTCAAGTCTGATTATGTTGTACAAATCCATGACTAATATGTTCAGTGTGTCCCACAGTGAATTACCATTCACAACTCTCCAGGTAGACAAACATATGCCATTATTACAGTGAATAGATTAATTTTGGAAATTCTGACAAATCTATTGATACATTTTTCTTAAAGGGGATTTGTCATCAAGAAAGCTGCGGTATATTTATATATACATACCCAATGCATCTGCACACTGCGACTAATGAATACATGAACTTCAACATTGCTGTAAATGGTAAAAACTGGAGGTACTTAGAGATTTTTTCATCTAAGAACACAAATCCAACCTAAAAATGGCCATCCAACCATGTCAAGGTGCATCTTTGCATGGAACCTAAACGTTATATGACCTACGCATGCCTGGTTTCCTTTTCACTCCCCATTCAGATGAGGCCTGGTTTGGCACATGGAGAGGTGGGACATTAATGATAGGGACTATCCATATTAAAAGGTACACATTGGCGTGGTTGGACGACTTTTGAACTCTTTTTGTCAAAAAACTGTGACCAAGTACCTTCCGTTTTCAACATTTACAGTAATATTGAAGTTCATGTATTTATTAGTCGCAGTGTGCTGACACATCGTGTATATATATATATATATATATATATATATATATATGTTAGTATATTGGCCACATAGTGTATTTGTGCACCTGTACATTAATGTAATACTTAAGGTGTGCGGACTCTTTTTCTTATTTTTTTTTTTACCATCGGTTTACTTGCCCTATTGCAGCTAATCGCACCATGGGATGCTTTCCAAAAGACAAAAAATGACAACTACTGTAAACAATGAATAAAAACAATACATCAACAATGCTACCACAGATGGAATATTAATCATGACAGTCACAAATCATTACGCTTAGGAAAAGAGAAGTGGCAGCCTGTGACTGCTATGCCCAGTGGCTTCATTGGCCTGTCAGAAGTGGAAGTAAAGAGATTGTCAGGGGACCCGTTTCCCACTAGGAGAGGAACAAGTGCTAGGTTTGGGATCTATAAGATGCTGAGATCCATGCTTTTTTGTGATCCTCATGCACTTTTCAAAAAAAATGTCATCACTGAGATACACTATTACAAAGTATCAGCCTTTATTTACCCTCAGCTTAATACATGAAATTTTCAGCTAGAATCCATCTGTTTCTCAAAATTCTTTTTAATGCTAGTCTTAGGCTATATTCATACTTTGTATTTTTCCAGAGTTTTTTTATGCAAATTAACAGGTGTTTTTTACAGTACCAGACAAAGCAAAGAGATTTCAGAAATCTGAAAAGTATTTTTTTCTGACTCAATTGTAAAACTAACAAAACATGAGCAGCAATGAAGAAAAACATTCTAGAGACACACTTTATAATAAATATCAAAAGCCAACACAAGAGACTAGAGTTCAGGAAGGTCTCATAAAATTACACATATTTTATTAATATATATTTAAAAATATGAAAAACATACATAAGGGAAAAACAGAGTATTCCTACAAATGGTACCAGTACACACAAAAAGTGTACAAAATGTATAAACTTGAAAAGACAAAAAAGTTTAGAACCTACAGTCACCACCCCTAGTGTAAAAGCTTAGTGCTATGACTATTCCTAGAAGATCTAGTAAAATAATGAAGGTAAGTAATATTTACACCTGTGGTGTGTCAAGATGGGGAGAGCGTAAATGTGTACTGATCCACATTTTCTCTTTTCAAGGTTATACATTTTCTACACTTTTTGTGTGTACCGGTACCATTTGTAGGAATACTCAATTGTAAAACTGCTGCATTTTTTAAATATGCAGAATGTGAATTCTTTCAAGATTTTTATAGCTTTTTTTCAGCTCTAGAAAGCAATGAGAAAATGAAAAAATGCTGCAAAAATGAAACGGCGTTTTTCGCTTTATTTTTTAACTGTTTTTGTTGAATAAAACTAACGGTAGATAAAGCACACATGCAATCCGCACCCAAAAATAAAGGAAAATATGCAAAAAAAATGCCGAAAAATGAGCGCTTTTACTGTCAAGAAAGCAGGTTTTGGCTGCAGAGGAAAAAAAGCAGCAAAAACGCTGTGCGTGAACATAGCCGTAGCCGTGTTGTGTTTTTAACAAATTTTTCGAAGCACGCAGCATTTTATCATGCCAACAAAGTGGATGAGATTTCTGAAATCTCATGTACACGTTGATTATTTTTTCCTAGCAGATTTGAAACAGCTTCAAACATGCAGTATGTCAGAGGTCACCCTAGAAGAGGTAACATATAATAGGGGAGATGTGTCAGATATCCATTATACAAAATCCAAAATAATAAACTAGGTGGACATAAGTATAGATAAATATACATAATTCATCACAATGGGCTTGCAGGATACCTTAGGATTCCATGTATTAATATTGATAAAGAAAAAACATGATGTGCTCAAAAAGCAAGATATATGGTCTTTACCAGTGCACCCACCGACAAGGATAAAAAAAAAAACCAAGATATATTATTCTTAATTAGGAAAGACCCCTGCAGTCAGGAAGGGTCACTCTAGAGGATATTAAAGTCCATGGGGTTATACTCTATTTTTCTATATCTTATTACATGTATCTCCTTATATCCATTAGGGCTCGCACACTCAAGCAAATAAATTGGACGAGTGCAATCCAATAAAAAAAATTTGGGTTGCACTCGGCCCAATGTTATTCTATGGGGCAGTGCACTTCTGTGATTATTTTCTCATGCCGATTCGACATGTGAAAATAATCGCAGCATGCCGTGAATGGCTGAGAGAATTGTATCGCAAGCACCCATACAAGTCTATGGGTGCGTATGAAACATCGGACTGCACTCCAATGTCACCCGAGTGCAGTCCAATTCCAGCAGACACCAGTAGGGATGAGCGAGTAGTGAAATATTCTGACTCACTATACTCATACCGAGTATATCGTAATACTCAAGTATTCGGTACAAGTAGCGAGTCCAATGTTAGTCAATGGAAAATGCGAGTAATTGTCTGCTGGACCCTACAAAGCCACCACACAAGGCAGCGGTGCTGCCACAAAAAAATTGCCCTGAGGTTTAAGGCGAGATTACGCACCCCAGTTACCACACAAGACAGCGGTGCTGGCTGCGTATCAGTTGTGCAGTACCGTGCGTCCTATTCGCTGTGAACACAGCACCGCAACAGCACAAAAAATTGCCCTGCAGGGGTAAAGGTGACCCCAAAAATAGCTGGGAAAACTGTCACTACTCAGTCCCTGACCTTATACTTTCAGCTCTGAAAAGAGCTTTTGGGTTTTACAGAGAATTTCTGGACAATTTGCACAAACAAACACACACTCTCCCTAGCAGCTGCTCACACTCTCCCTACACTAGCTGTGTTCTGCATGCAATGTGCAGAAAATGGCGGCGGCAGGGATAATATAGAGCCTATGAGTCAAAGGCTATGAATCATGTATGACGCTGGGCAGCCAGCCAATCATAGCAATGCCACAACCAAGAAGGCAACAGCATTACTGTGATTGGCAAATGCTGGGCGGGAGATCCGAATATTGCGAGGCAAGTAGTGAAGTACTCGCTATGTTTCAAGTACCGCGTGTACTTCATTACTCGCCGAGTACCGAATACTCATGATTATACTCGCTCATCCCTAGACACCAGCAATGGCGGTCTCCTCCACACCACCACTTTGATTCTCGCATGCAAGAGAGTCGGAGCATAGAATCATAGAATCATAGAATCATAGAATGGTAGAGTTGGAAGGGACCTCCTGGGTCATCTGGTCCAACCCCCTGCTCAAAGCAGGATTCTCTAAATCATCCCAGACAGATGTCTATCCAGCCTCTGTTTGAAGACTTCCATTGAAGGAGAACTCACCACCTCTTGTGGCAGCCTGTTCCACTCATTGATCACCCTAACTGTCAAAAAGTTTTTTCTAATATCTAATCTGTGTCTCCTCCCATTCAGTTTCATCCCATTGCTTCTAGTCTTTCCTTGCGCAAATGAGAATAAAGATGATCCTTCTACAATGTGACAGCCCTTGAGATATTTGTAGACAGCTATTAAGTCTCCTCTCAGTCTTCTTTTTTGCAAGCTAAACATTCCCAAATCCTGCAACCGTTCCTCATAGGACATGGTTTGCAGACCGGTCACCATTCTGGTGGCTCTTCTCTGAACTTGCTCCAGTTTGTTGATGTCTTTTTTAAAATGTGGTGCCCAAAACTGGACACAGTATTCCAGATGAGGTCTGACCAAAGAGGAGTAGAGGGCAATAATGACCTCACGTGATCTAGACTGTATGCTTCTGTTGATACATCCTAGAATTGCATTTGCCTTTTTTGCTGCTGCATCACACTGTTGACTCATGTTAAGTCTGTGATCAATTAGTATACCCAAGTCTTTTTCACATGTGCTGTTACTTAGCCCTATTCCTCCCATTTTGTATATGCTTTTTTCATTTTTATTGCCCAGATGTAGTACTTTGCATTTTTCCCTGTTAAAATCCATTCTGTTAGTTGCTGCCCACTGCTCCAGTTTATGTATATCTTTTTGAATCCTCTCTCTCTCTTCTCTAGTATTAGCTACCCCTCCTAGCTTTGTGTCATCAGCAAATTTGATCAGTTTACCCTCAATTCCTTCATCTAAATCATTGATAAAGATGTTGAACAATACAGGGCCCAAAACAGAGCCTTGTGGTACCCCACTTGAGACATTCTTCCAACTGGATGTGCAGCCATTTACAACCACTCTTTGGGTCCGATCACTAAGCCAGTTATGAATCCACCTAACAGTTGCCTTGTCCATTCCATACTTAGTCATTTTTTCAATAAGGATTGTGTGAGATACTTTGTCAAATGCTTTGCTGAAGTCAAGATATACTATATCTACAGCATTTCCCTGATCCACCCAGTCAGTGATTCTGTCATAGAAGGAAATTAAGTTAGTCTGACATGACTTATTAGTTACAAACCCATGCTGACTCTGTTTAATCACTTCATTCTTATCCAGGTACTTGCATACATGTTCTTTAATAATTTGTTCAAAGATCTTTCCTGGTATAGAAGTCAGACTCACCGGCCTGTAGTTCCCTGGGTCCACCTTCTTCCCCTTTTTGAAGATAGGAACAACATTTGCTCTTCTCCAGTCTTCTGGGACTGCTCCTGTTCTCCAAGAATTTTCAAAGATTATGGACAGTGGTTCAAGAATTTCTTCTGCTATCTCCTTCAGTACCCTGGGGTGTAATTCATCTGGACCTGGAGACTTGAATTCATTTAGGTTAGCTAAGTGTTTCCTCACTGTCTTTCTGTTTATAGATATCCTGGATTCTTCTATTCCTTTAATAGGACAGTGAAGATCAGTTGATGTTACATTTCCTTTCTGAGAGAAAACAGATGCAAAATAGGAATTTAAAAGTTCAGCCTTCTCAACATCCTGACTTACCATTTCATCATTTTCATCCTGTAAAAATCCTATAGCATCTTTGACTTTTCTTTTACTTTTGACATATCCCCAAAATCCTTTTTTGTTGCTTTTGACGTCACTTGCAAGCCTTAATTCATTGTCAGCTTTAGATAATCTGATTTGTGCCCTGCAGGTTCTGCAGACGGCATTATATTCTTCTTTAGATATGCCTCCCTCTTTCCATTTGATAAACATTTCTTTCTTCCTTTTTAGCATGTGTTTAAGTTCTATGTTCATCCATCCTGGTTTCCTTAAATGCTTCCCATTCTTCCCTCTTTTCGGAATTGTTAACGATTGTGCTTTGAGAATCTCATTTTTCAAGATTTTCCATCCTTCCTGGACATTTTTGTCCTTAAGGATATCCAGCCATTGGATCCCTCCAATTCTCTTTCTGAGTTCCTTAAAATCTGCCTTTCTGAAATCTAACCTTGACGTCTGAGTCTTCACAGGTCTTCCTCCTCTTGTTATCCAAAATTCTAAAATAGCATGGTCACTACCTCCTAGGGTCCCAGCCACTCTTACCTCCTCCACCATTTCCTCCCTGTTTATGAGGATTAGATCCAAGGTAGCAGATCCCCTTGTTTTCTCCATTACCTTTTGGAAGATAAAGTTGTCAGCAAGAGAGGATAAGAATTTCCTGGACCTGTTAGTTTTGCCTGAGAGAGATTCCCAACAAATGTCTGGATAGTTGAAATCTCCCATGACCACTATGTCATATTTTTTGGAGAACTTGGCCATTTGATGCATAAAGAGTTCATCCATATCTTCAGCTTGCACAGGCGGCCTGTAGTAAATGCCTACAATGGTGTCCTTTCCATTGTTCTGTCCTTGTATTCTTACCCAAACAGTTTCCACAGAACTCCCAGTCTCTGAAGCTTCAATCTCTGTGCAGATATACGCTTTTCTAACATACAATGCAACACCTCCTCCTCGTTTATCAAGTCTGTTTCTTGCAAATAAGTTGTAACCTTCTAGCCTTGTATTCCAATCATGTGTATCGTCCCACCAAGTCTCAGTGATTCCAATGACATCATATTTCTTCTCCTGCGTTAGTAGCTCCAGTTCTCCTTGTTTGTTGCCCACGCTTTGTGCATTCGTATAGAAACACTTTAGTTTGTGATTGGTTTCTCTTTCTTCAATATTTTTATTATGTAGATTTTTTTGTCTTTGTTCTTCCCCTTCACTTCTAATAGCAGAGTTCTCAATAGCATTTGTCAGGTGTATGGCTTTTGCTGGCGTTTTGCTTCCCTTCCCACATTGTTCTAGTTTAAAGCTCTCCTGATGAGTGTAGCAAGGCGACTTCCAAATACATGTTTTCCAGTCTTCGTAAGGTGCACCCCATCTCTAGCAAGTAGTCCATCGTACAGGTAATTCACTCCGTGATCCATAAATCCAAATCCTTGCTGACGGCACCATCGACGTAGCCAGTTGTTCACCTGCAGAATCTTATTCCACCTCCTTGTTCCATGGCCATCCACTGGAAGGATGGAGGAGAAGACCACCTGCGCTCCCAGTTCTTTCACTTTCTTACCTAAGTTTTCAAAGTCACTGCAGATGGTTTCCAGGTCACTTCTTGTGGTGTCATTTGTCCCCACATGTATTAGCAGGAATGGGTAGTCATCTTTAGGTCTGAAGAGTCCTGATATCCTGTCAGACACATCTTTAATTTTTGCACCTGGAAGACAGCACATTTCTCTTGAGGTTATATCTGGTCTGCAGATAGCAGCCTCTGTTCCTCTCAACAGGGAATCCCCCATGACAACAACTCTCCGTTTCTTCTTCACAACATTTTTCTTTCTCCATTCAGGAGGACTCTGAGGGCGTACAAGGTTACTCTTTGTGGGCAAAGTCTTATCCTGAAGTATTTCTTCATCGTTCTCCTGTGTAAGAGCCTGGTACTGGTTTCTGAGCAGAATTGGTGCTGACTGCCTCCTGATCCTCCTGCTTCTTTGGGTCACATGCTTCCATTCCTCTGTTTCTTCAGTTGCACTTCGAATTTCTTCTCTTTCTGTACCATGAAGAGATAATTCTGCTCTGTCTAAGAACTCTTCACCTTCCTTAATGGTCTTCAATGTAGATAACCTCTCTTCCAGATTTTGCAACTTTTCCTCCAACAGGGACACAAGCTTGCATTTGTGGCATGTGAAATTTGGCTTTTCCACTGGTAAGTCTATGAACATGTAGCAAGAAATGCAGCTCACCACATGGCTCCTGGCCTCTTCCATGTTCTTATTGTTCAAGAGATAATCAAGCGGTGAAATATAAGCCAAAACTCGGTTTACTGATGTCCTCCTTTCAGCTGCAACAGCCAAAATCCAGTGTTCCTTGAGCTCGCGGAGACTCTTCACTTATCCCAGAAGGCACTGGGAATATGCAAATTATCTCCTCAGGACTCCTCCCCTGGTTTGCTGATGTCCTCCTTTCAGCTGCAACAGCCAAAATCCAGTGTTCCTTGAGCTCGCGGAGACTCTTCACTTATCCCAGAAGGCACTGGGAATATGCAAATTATCTCCTCGGGACTCCTCCCCTGGTTTGCTGATGTCCTCCTTTCAGCTGCAACAGCCAAAATCCAGTGTTCCTTGAGCTCGCGGAGACTCTTCACTTATCCCAAAAGGCACTGGGAATATGCAAATTATCTCCTCGGGACTCCTCCCCTGGTTTGCTGATGTCCTCCTTTCAGCTGCGACAGCCAAAATCCAGTGTTCCTTGAGCTCGCGGAGACTCTTCACTTATCCCAGAAGGCACTGGGAATATGCAAATTATCTCCTCGTGACTCCTCCCCTGGTTTGCTGATGTCCTCCTTTCAGCTGCGACAGCCAAAATCCAGTGTTCCTTGAGCTCGCGGAGACTCTTCACTTATCCCAGAAGGCACTGGGAATATGCAAATTATCTCCTCGGGACTCCTCCCCTGGTTTGCTGATGTCCTCCTTTCAGCTGCGACAGCCAAAATCCAGTGTTCCTTGAGCTCGCGGAGACTCTTCACTTATCCCAGAAGGCACTGGGAATATGCAAATTATCTCCTCGGGACTCCTCCCCTGGTTTACTGATGTCCTCCTTTCAGCTGCGACAGCCAAAATCCAGTGTTCCTTGAGCTCGCGGAGACTCTTCACTTATCCCAGAAGGCACTGGGAATATGCAAATTATCTCCTCGGGACTCCTCGCACAGAGCACTAACACTCGGATCATCAGTATCATTAGAATATCGCATCTGATGTCATACGCTAGTGTGACTCTGGCCTTATAATACTTACTACTGTATTTACAGTCTTGAGAATTTTACTGAGGACATTCATTAGATCTACCAATAATAAGGACTTGTCATGTAATAGGCCTTTCCACTACAAAGGGTTGTAAATTGTATGCTATATCTGGGATACATATGTTAAAGGCCTGTTAGCAGTTAGTGAATGGACAATGAATGGAATGTGTGTGTGTGTGTATATATATATACATTCATACAGTACAGACCAAAAGTTTGGACACACCGTCTCATTTAAAGATTTTTCTGTATTTTCATGACTATGAAAATTGTACATTCACACTGAAGGCATCAAAACTATGAATTAACTACAGATCTCAACAAGTCCAGAGCAGTGGGAAGATGCTATGAAATACACATACTCCTCTAATATATCACTACCCCTTCATGAATCCTTTTATAAGATGCTAACAAGATGGTACTTCACCCCAGTAAGACTAGCACGCATCAACAGCGACCACTCACATTTATGTTGGAGGGGATGTGGTTCCAGAGGAGACCTGCTCCACATTTTCTGGACTTGCCCAAAGATTGCACTATTATGGAATCAGGTTTCCCTACTTATCAATAATTTCCTTAAAAAAGACTACCCACTTACTCCACAAACTGCCTTACTATCTTTGGGACTAGAAAACATTCATCCTTCCATGAGATACGTTTTGGTACATATCATCCTAATAGTCAAAAACCTGATAGCCTTCCACTGGAAACAACCAGATACCCCACAAATTGATGACGTTGTCGACAGACTTCACATCCATAACTCTTTGGACCTCAGATTCGCTAGGATCAACGGCTGCATTAATAGATATGAGAAGAAATGGAACCACTGGAATTCAATATTTCCCAAACCCTAAACATAACCTTAATCCTTTTTACGGGTTTCAGGTGCCTCAGGATACTTTATTCAAATTTTTTTTTTCTTCACTTGTTTAATATGTGTTGCCTAGAATATGTAAAGTTGTTTATTCTGAGTTCTCTGCCCTCAACCCATTCCCTTTACCCTTCTATTACCCCTTCTCCCAAAAGACCCTTCCCATTTTCCCTCTTCACAAATCATCTTGGAGAACAGATGTAAGGCGAAAATGTCAATATACTTTGATAAAGTTAATTTGTTGCCTGTTAATAAAAATTTTGGAAAACAAAACTATGAATTAACACATGTGGAATTATATACTTAACAAAAAAGTGTGTAACAACTAGTGTTGAGCGATACTGCCCGATATCCTAAAATATCGGATCGGATTGGTTCGGCCCGATACTCAAAAAGTATCGGGTATCGCCGATCCGATACCGGAAACACAATGCAAGTCAAAGGGACAGAAATATCGGAACTAAAAGAACCCCTTTCTTTCCTTGTAAACACTAAATACAGTTAGGTCCATATATATTTGGACAGAGACAACATTTATCTAATTTTGGTTCTAGACATTACCACAATGAATTTGAAACAAAA
>JARQOD010000006.1:48243943-48296893 GCA_033576555.1 Oophaga sylvatica
GTGTATGTGTGCAAAATTTCATACAGCTAGGGGTTAATTAAAGGTGTAAATTCGTTGAAAAAAAATGCGTGGGCTCCCGCGCTATTTTCTGAACCAGACAGACAAAGCCAGCGAATGGGGGCAGATAATAATAGCCTAGGGAGGGTGCATTTATTTTCCCCCCCCGTGGCTGCTAACATCTGCCCCCAGCCACCCAGAAAAGGCAAATCTATAATTAGATTCGCCCTTTCTGGCACTTTGCCGGTCTATTCCCATTGCCCTGTAGCGGTGGCGAATGGGTTAATAATGGGTTAAAGCCACCTTGCTATTGAAAGGTGACTTTAAGCCAGGTTAATAATTGAGAGTTGTCAATTAGACAACTCTCACTTATTAATCCTATTGAAGGAAATAAAAAACACACACTGTTGTGAATGGACTTGAGATGAGTTCTGAGCAGAGGCTCCCTCTGGTGGTTACAAGCGGTACTGGACTGTCCAGTGAAGATTGTGAGGAGTGGGAATCAGGTGTTACTGACTGGTCTTATATAAGGGAGTCGCCTTCCCATCAGGGTTGCCGGTGATCAATTGTTCTGGTCTCACTCCATGATTCCTGTTTCCCTTGTAGCCTGCTGTGTCGTGTCTGCATCTCCTGCTAACAGATAAGACATTTTCTTCTTTTTGTTTTTGTGCTTTATTTTTGCATTTTGTCCTGCACTTCTGTGGGGGCCTTCAGGGTCCCCTCCGGGGGCTTTTGCCCTCTCAGTTTAGTTCAGCCACTGATGTTTGTACTTTTGCTTTTTCCAGTTTCTTCAGTGGCTGCTGTTTTGATTTTGTTACACCAGAGAACTAATTTAGGTGGTAGAGGTCGTGTGATCTCAGGTGTTTTTGAAATTAGTAGAGTTGGTGCTTTGCAGGGTTTTTTGGGATTGCAGTAAGTACCCTTCCTATCCTTTTCTATTTAGTTAGTTTGGGCCCCAACGTTTGCTCATACTATTTTCTGTCTGTGTCAGTATTTCTTCTTGTCTAACAGCCATTACATGTTTGGGGGCTTTCTATGTTCTTTGGGGATCTGCTCCGGGGCAGATAGCTTTCCTATTTCTATCTTTAGGTGTAGTTAGTTTCTCAGGCTGTGACGAGGCGTCTAGGACCAACGTAGGAACGCTCCACGCTGCCTCTAGTTGTGGTGGTTAGTCAGGGTACTGCAATCTCATAGATTCCAACTGCTCTGGTGTATTGCCTTTTTTACCTGCACTCCTCAGTTACCGAAACATAACAGTATCACCGGCCTAAAATTTAAAGTTGTAGGGTACTCACAGAAGGGAAAAATATTGTGAAAGAAAAAACGGTTGTCAGAGTTGTCAGAGATATTTTTCTGTTTGTTGCATTTTTTTTTTTTTCCCTCTGTATCTCTGGGTGCTGGGGAGGATTTTTTCTCTCAATGGAGTTTGCACAGTTGTCTGGCCGTGTGGATCAGCTTGCCACTGAGGTTCAGAGTATTGCTGCATATCTTGCTAGGTTGCCTGTTGTGGAACCTAGGATTCCCATGCCAGATTTGTTTTTGGGGGATCGAGCTAAGTTTCAGAATTTCAAAAATAATTGTAAATTGTTTTTTGCCTTAAAATCTAAGTCCTCAGGGAACGCAGCGCAGCAGGTTCAAATTGTCATCTCTCTCCTGCGCGGCGATCCTCAGGATTGGGCTTTTTCTCTGACACCTGGGGATCCTGTTTTGAGTGATGTTGATGCATTTTTTCATGCTTTGGGGTTATTGTATGATGAGCCTAATGTCACTGATCAAGCTGAAAAAGCCTTGTTGGCATTAAATCAGGGGCTTGATGACGCTGAGTTATACTGTCAGAGATTCCGTAGGTGGGCAGTCCTGACCAAGTGGAATGACGACACTTTGGCAGCCCTTTTTCGGAAGGGTCTGTCAGATAATGTAAAGGATGTTATGGTGGGATTCCCTGTCCCCTCTGGTCTCAATGATTCTATGTCATTAGCGATTCAAGTTGACAGACGTTTGCGTGAGCGGAAAGGTATGCGTGGAATAATGTTGCCTTGTGAACCTGCTTCTGAATCCATGCAGTGTGATAGAGTGGTGTCTGGGGCACAGCGTCATGAGTTTCGAAAGCGCAATGGGTTATGTTTCTACTGTGGTAATGCCTCTCATGCTATTTCAGTCTGCCCTAAGCGGGGAAGACGTTTTGCACGCTCAGTTGTCTTGGGTAGTGTTCAGACTAAGTTTTTATTAACTGTCACTCTGATATGCTCTCTGTCCTTATTTTCTGCTCAGGCTTTCGTTGATTCTGGAGCAGCTATTAACCTGATGGATTATGATTTTGCTAAACTTTGTGGGTTTCCCTTGATACCCCTACAGAAGTCTATTCCCCTACTGGGGATCGATTCTACCCCTTTGGCTGAGAATAAACCTCAGTTCTCTACTCAGGTGATAATGAGGGTTGAACCTGATCATCAGGAGTGCTGCAAATTTTTGGTTCTGTATAATCTGCATGATATTATCGTACTGGGTTTCCCTTGGTTGCAGTCTCATAATCCTGTTTTGGATTGGAAAACTGTGTCTGTAACCAGTTGGGGCTGCCAATGTGTTAATACCAACACTCCTGTTTTTTCTGCCTCCCCCCAGGCTCAGGATGTTCCTGACTTTTTGATTGATTTTTCTGATGTGTTTAGCGAAAGTAAATCTGCATCCTTGCCTCCCCATAGGAGCTATGACTGCGCTATTGAATTAGTGCCTGGTAGTAAATTCCCTAAAGGTCGCCTTTTTAACTTGTCTGTACCTGAACATGACGCTATGCGGTCTTATATCAAGGAGTCATTGGAGAAGGGTCATATCAGACCATCCTCTTCACCCTTAGGTGCCGGTTTTTTCTTTGTGGCCAAAAAGGATGGTTCATTAAGGCCGTGTATTGATTATCGTCTTTTGAACAATATTACTGTGAAATATCAATATCCGTTACCTTTGATTTCTGACCTGTTTTCCAGGGTGAAAAATGCTACTTGGTTTACCAAGCTTGACCTCAGGGGGCATATAACCTTATTCGCATTAAGCACGGGGATGAATGGAAGACGGCATTTAATACCCCTGAGGGGCATTTTGAGTACCTTGTGATGCCCTTTGGGCTCACTAATGCTCCTTCTGTCTTCCAGTCCTTCATGAATGACATTTTCAGGGATTTTGTGGATACATTTCTGATTGTTTATTTGGATGATATCTTGATTTTTTCCAATGACTGGGACTCTCATGTGAAACATGTTCGAACTGTATTCCAGATTTTGAGAGAGAATGCTCTGTATGTGAAGGGATCAAAGTGTCTTTTTGGCGTACAGAGGATCTCATTTTTGGGATTCATTTTGTCCCCATCTGTTATTGAAATGGACCCGGTCAAGGTTCAGGCCATCTGTGATTGGGTCCAACCTACTTCATTAAAGGCTCTTCAAAGATTTTTGGGTTTTGCCAATTTTTATCGTAAATTTATTGGTAATTTCTCGGTTATTGTTAAACCTTTAACTGATTTGACCAAAAAGGGTTCTGATGTGGTGAATTGGCCTCCTGAGGCAGTCTCTGCATTTCAGGAACTTAAGCAGAGATTCACTTCTGCTCCTGTTCTACGGCAGCCTGATGTTTCTCTACCATTTCAGGTGGAGGTTGATGCCTCTGAAATTGGGGCAGGTGCCGTTTTGTCCCAAAGAGATCCAGAGACCTCTAAAAGTAACCCTTGTGCCTTTTTCTCTCGAAAATTTTCTCCTACTGAACGTAATTATGACGTGGGTAATCGGGAGTTATTGGCCATGAAGTGGGCTTTTGAATAGTGGAGACATTGGCTGGAGGGAGCCAAACATCAGGTGGTGGTCCTTACGGACCATAAGAATCTGGTCTATCTGGAATCTGCCAAGCGACTTAATCCTAGACAGGCCAGGTGGGCCTTGTTTTTCACACGTTTTAATTTTGTGGTTTCATTTCTTCCTGGCACTAAGAATGTTAAGGCGGATGCCCTCTCGAGGAGTTTCCTGGCGGACTCTCCTGAGTTATCTGATCCTTCTGTTATTTTGAAAGAGGGTATAGTTCTTTCCGCCATCTCGCCCAATTTGAGACTGGCTCTGGAGGGGTGTCAGGAGGATAAGCCCGAGCGCTGCCCTGTTGGGAAATTGTTTGTCCCGGACCAGTGGAAAAAGAGTGTGATGTCTGAGATTCATTGTTCCGCGCTGGCCGGTCATCCCGGAATTTTTGGTACCAGAGACTTGGTTAGTCGGTCCTTTTGGTGGCCTACCTTGTCTCGTGATGTCAGGGAATTTGTGCAGTCCTGCGGGACTTGCTCTCGCTCCAAGCCTTGCTCTCGCTCTAGTGGTTTGTTGATGCCATTGCCTGTGCCCAAGAGACCATGGACCCATATCTCTATGGATTTCATTTCCGACCTCCCTGTTTCTCAGAGAATGACCATCATCTGGGTGATTTGTGATAGGTTTTCCAAGATGATACATCTTGTGCCATTACCTAAGTTGCCTTCCTCCTCTGAATTGGTGCCTTTGTTCCTTCAGCACGTGGTTCGTTTACACAGCATTCCTGAGAACATTGTGTGACAGAGGAGTCCAGTTTGTTTCAAGATTTTGGAGGACCTTTTGTTCTAAACTTGGTGTTCAATTGTCTTTCTCCTCGGCGTTTCATCCTCAGACCAATGGTCAAACTGAGAGAACAAACCAGACATTGGAGACTTATCTAAGATGCTTTGTGTCTGCTGATCAGGATGACTGGGTCTCTTTTTTGCCTTTGGCTGAGTTTGCTCTTAATAATAGGGCTAGCTCTGCCACTTTGATGTCTCCATTTTTCTGTAATTCTGGGTTTCACCCTCGATTTTCTTCAGGACAGACGGAGGCTTCTGTCTGTCCAGGTGTTGACTCTGTTGTGGAGCGTATGCAACAGATTTGGGACCAGGTAGTGGAGAGGTTGTCCCTCTCTCAGGAGAGGGCCCAGCGGTTTGCTAACCGGCATAGGACTGATGGTCCTTGGTTTACAGTGGGGGACTTGGTCTGGTTGTCCTCAAAAAATATTCCTATGAGAGTGGCATCTCCTAAATTTAAGCCTAGGTTCATTGGACCTTATAAGATCATGGAGATTCTTAATCCTGTTTCTTTTCGTTTGCTTCTTCCAGGGACATTTAAGATCCATAACGTGTTCCACAAGTCCTTGTTGAAGAGGTTTGTTGAGCCAGTGGTTCCTACTACTGTGCCTCCTGACCCTGTTTTGGTTGAGGGCAATCTGGAGTATGTGGTTGAGAAAATATTGAATTCTCGTTTTTCTAGACGGAAACTCCAGTATTTGGTTAAGTGGAGAGGTTATGGTCAGGAAGACAATTCTTGGGTGTTTGCTTCGGACATCCATGCTAGGAGACTCATCCGTGCGTATCATAGAACTCATCCTGACCGACCTGGTTGCTCAAGTAAGGGTTCGGTGACCCCTCCTCAAGGGGGGGGTACTGTTGTGAATGGACTTGAGATGAGTTCTGAGCAGAGGCTCCCTCTGGTGGTTACAAGCGGTACTGGACTGTCCAGTGAAGATTGTGAGGAGTGGGAATCAGGTGTTACTGACTGGTCTTATATAAGGGAGTCGCCTTCCCATCAGGGTTGCCGGTGATCAATTGTTCTGGTCTCACTCCATGATTCCTGTTTCCCTTGTAGCCTGCTGTGTCGTGTCTGCATCTCCTGCTAACAGATAAGACATTTTCTTCTTTTTGTTTTTGTGCTTTATTTTTGCATTTTGTCCTGCACTTCTGTGGGGGCCTTCAGGGTCCCCTCCGGGGGCTTTTGCCCTCTCAGTTTAGTTCAGCCACTGATGTTTGTACTTTTGCTTTTTCCAGTTTCTTCAGTGGCTGCTGTTTTGATTTTGTTACACCAGAGAGCTAATTTAGGTGGTAGAGGTCGTGTGATCTCAGGTGTTTTTGAAATTAGTAGAGTTGGTGCTTTGCAGGGTTTTTTGGATTGCAGTAAGTACCCTTCCTATCCTTTTCTATTTAGTTAGTTTGGGCCCCAACGTTTGCTCATACTATTTTCTGTCTGTGTCAGTATTTCTTCTTGTCTAACAGCCATTACATGTTTGGGGGCTTTCTATGTTCTTTGGGGATCTGCTCCGGGGCAGATAGCTTTCCTATTTCTATCTTTAGGTGTAGTTAGTTTCTCAGGCTGTGACGAGGCGTCTAGGACCAACGTAGGAACGCTCCACGGCTGCCTCTAGTTGTGGTGGTTAGTCAGGGTACTGCAATCTCATAGATTCCAACTGCTCTGGTGTATTGCCTTTTTTACCTGCACTCCTCAGTTACCGAAACATAACAACACACATATTAATAATAAATAATTTTAATGAAATAAACACATTTTTTGACCATCTTTTATTTAACTGGTAATCCGTGCGAAGCTCTTGTTCTCCTGTAATAAAGAAAAAATAATAAAACAACATTATTCTTACCTATCCGCCACTCTGTCAGGTCCCATGCTGTAATCCTTCACAAAGGGTTAACTGCCTTACAGCCAAGCAGTGCAGCTAATACTTTCTGCTCAGCTGTAAGCCCACGAATGAATGATCTTATCTTCAGGGTGACAGGACAGGAAGTGATTACTGTGGGAAGCTTAATTGATTGCTTCCCATGGTAATCATTTCACTTCAGGTCCTACCGAGTGAGGTTGGCACCCCCAGGTTAATGTTATGGCGTCATTGTTCAACAGGTATGGCACTCTATGGCTTGATTGACATCTCTGAAGTCAGGGAAGTGGTACGCCGCAACATTTTTTATTTTGCGCTAACCCATTTTTCTCTCCCAGTCTTTTACATGTGCTCACACAGAAATTTCATGCCCCCCACATTGCCCACTACACACAGTGTGATACCCACTGGTTAGGTTCACATGTTGTGTATTTGGTGTAGATATTATGCAGATCTTTAAACGGAAATATGCAACGTTTTCTTATCTAAAATCCATTTTCCACACTTATTTGTGGGTTTTTACATGTGTTTTTTTTCAGAAACAAATAAAAAAACAAAACTATGCCAGGTAATTAGGTGCCTATATAAAGTGTATGGGTATAATCTGCTCCAAAAAGGTATGCTTCTTTAGCTGAAATTGGCATGCTGCAAAAAAGCGAATTTCCATGCTGATTCCGCATCCATTTTTCTGGTACTCTAAAAGACAGCTGATTACAAGCATAAAACCTGAGTAGGGGCACACGCCAGGAGGTCAGTCTACTAACATACTTTGCACTGGTTGTGATCATTATGACTTGGGATGCATTGACCCCTCTAAACCTGTATCCAACACATGCATATTCTATGGGCTGATGTAATAGCCGTTAACCATACAATACCTGCTTCTTTGTTGCACATGCATTAGACACTGTGCACACAGATGTCCAGCTCACCTGGGTTGAGGCTTTCAATGATTCTCAGCACGGTAATGCCACTCCTGCACCTTGTGGCCAAAAACTGTATAATAAATAAAAGGTTTCCCAACTGATTCTTGATTAAAATATTTTAAAAACTTTTATTCCATGTTGTAAAAATTGCCACTCACAATAAATCCAAGCATGATGTGGTTTCCAAACGGATTTATTGTGAGAACCTATTTTTACTATATGGAATCAAAGTTTTTGAAATATTTTAATCAAGACTCCGCTGGGAAATCTATTTGTTATGCATTAGACGCTACCATTATTCAGCATACTATTGGTTGTGTACATTTTTACTTTTGTCTTGTCTAATTTGGCCATTTATAGTCAATTGTTTTTACGCAAATTGTTTGATACATGGTCATTGTGGGCCTTCTCTCTAGTTAATTTGAGATTTATTACCATATTATTTAGCCACCCTAATTGGCTTTTCCTCTATTGGTGTTTTTTAGTTGCCATTTTTTAAGATATTTTTTCTAGTATGTATCCTCTTTTAATATGTCAATAATAAAACGACTATACTTTTTTGTGAGATAAATTGCCTTTCCTTTTTTTTCTTTGGTGGTTATTTGATATTCTGGAGCCATATCTCCAGCGACCTCCGGTGACTCCTTTGTTGGTATCTATTTTGTAGCTAAAGCTTTCAATACATTACCTTAAATATTGTACCATGTATGTGTTTTACCATTTCTTCTCTTTCATGACTTCTCAGCAATAATATCGTATTTTCTTTGGTAATAATTACATATGCTGCAAAATACTGACCTGTAACTTCATAGTCCGCCCAGGAATACTTGTGATTGAAGTGGTGCAGTACCAGCATTTATCCTATAGGAGGTGCAATTTCTATAAAAAAAAATGTGTAGTAAGTATAAGATAGCCTTGTACTGTATTCATTAATTTATAATAATAATAATTAGCATGTCATTAGTAACTCATTTAATGGGACTTACCTTTTTAATGGTAATACCTTCTTTCTCAGTAAAAGACCTGTAATGTGTTTATTGATGTACAGTAGTACTTATATCCTGCCCTGCTCTTCCTGCCATAATGCCTTGTGCCATCCGATTCTTGGATCTGCTCGCCAGTGTATCATTAAACATTTGGTGAATTATTAAACATAAGGCTAAAGGGGGGGGATATGTAGGGAGAGTTTTATAGCTCTATAGATCAGGGTGAAACTGGGATTCCAGATGAAGCTTTGTATCCCCACCCCTTTGTATGAAGCTCTATTTGATGTGTACAGGGAATCATTGTCAGTCTGTTTTCAGCCTGCAGAAGGTGGTGACGGGATCAGCAGGGACTGGGATACGTTCTGACACTTTCATCTGGACCTGTTCTCCTGGGGAAATAGGCAGTGACCGGTAGAAGTGTAGATCCGATTACTAGGCGCCTTCGGACAGAACTCTCTTTAATTGTGGATCTATAACTCCATAAAACATTTTGTGCCAAAGACTCATTCTCACTGACAGCGCGTAAGTACAAGCAGCAAATGTATTACTTTATAACTGTGCCTAATGCATTAAGAATTGGCTTTGGGGGCCGTGGATGAGATGGAGATCAAGAAACAGATGTAGGAGGTTGAGTTTGTCATTTGGCACCACTCTCCGGGATATCACAATGTGTTATGTGTGAGTTTTCCATATAGCTGTTACATTGACTTAACTCGGGAAGTTATCACGATGCGAAAAGTATAGCTTTAAATGACACATTCAGCTCTGCTACATCTGTAGTTGTCGTTTAAGTGGCTGTCACTGAGGATAATACCGGTGACCGTCTTGGAAAGAGCAGCTTATCCACTTAGCAAAACACAACTCGAAACTCCTGCCAGTTGCTGAATCTCCGCTGTCTACCTGATCCAATTGTTTTGCCTAATAGAGAATAATTGAATTTAGTCTGATTCGGAGCTACTACTGTATATGACCTTATTTCTGGTGCGGTGGGCTCGGGCTGGTGATCAATATTTAAACCTGTGCTCATAAGGGACCTTCAGCCTTTTTACGTCCATTGATTTTCTAGCTAACGGTAACCGGATCACCGAAGCTTTTCTAGTATTTTAGACTTTAGTCTGGATTTGGTACAAAATGTTTCAGTTGGGATGAAATTCATGCCTGATTTTTGTACTGTTAATTATATACGCCCTCGTCGGTATCACATGGAAAAACACAATGGGCGGCAGTGATATATCACTTTTAGTAGCTCAAACATTGAAAGGAAGCCCAGCAGGTCATTTGCGGATCCAGCGAGAGTTGTGTGCGGTTGACGTTTTTCATACCTGACCCTGCCTCATCGTGCTCTCATATAAATTATAATGGGAAATGGGCTTAGTGAAAGCTCTGTGGGCACTGAAGCACTTAGCGAGAGAGGCCGCTAATGTCTCTTAACTAGTACTCCCATCAGTCAATGTGCAGAAAAATAATAGTTAATGTAATATTAATTGATTCTTGACATTCGTTAATTTTAACACAAAATCTTAAATATTTGATTTGACCTGCATTTGTCATTATCTCTGGTGGGCCGAACGGCAATTCATAAGATTCTAGTTTCCTATGTTTTATACATTCCCATAATGGTGATGATAAAGATGTCGCACTCCATGGAAAACACTCAGGAATTCACTTAACTGGGGTTGGAATCAGTTTGTGGTCCGAGTCCTGCGTCTAAATACCCTAAGTGACATATAAATGCCCTCATAAATCAAATATTGTGCACAACAAATGAGTAAAATAGTTGGACTTTTATTAAATCTAAAAAAAAATACACATAAAAAGGGAGAAGGGGTAAACATACTACAGTATAGATATAAAAATGCTTAAAACCACAATACCGACCCATCACATGCAAATAGTGGGAACTGGACCCATCGCCAGATATGCTTCGCCAACAAAATGGGGGACGAACTACCTGTGCACAAGAACCTGAGACTCTCAACAAACTAATCTTCCCAATTTCTGCCAGAGAAGTGGGTGATAAGGGTGAAAAACATGGGCAACTGAAATAAAGAAGAAAGTTATGTGAGAATCCAGCAAATAATGCAATATTCAACATGTACAGTATGTCAATGGCCTGGACATGGGGTAAGGAACCCAGTAGTGGAAGCCATAATAAGAACCCTAAGCGCATCACTACAGAGTCACAGCTTCATCAGGGTTGACGCCACTGCCAGAACTTTTGCTGAAATACAGCTTTATCCATTTTTTGTGGATTAAAGTGTAATTGTCGTTTATATGGAATCTGTCGTCAGGTTTTTGCTACCTCATCTGAGAGCAGCATAATGCACAAAAAGAGACCCCAATTCCAGTGATGTATCACTTAGATTACTGGGTGCAGAGATGGGACACAATCAGAGTTTTTAGATGTAGCATATAGCAAAGTACTGAAAGCTGCCCCCACACACACCAGGCTCTTTGTGTACATTGTTTATTGACCTTATAAGAAGAGTTGGCTTGGTCGGACTGCTCGGCACGAGGCAGCTAGTCTCAGCAATGATAATGTCCTGGTTATAAAACATTCACTATAAGTAAATAACAGCACACAGCCTGGTAAGTGATACATCGCAAAAATCTGTGTTTTAACTCTACCTCATACTGTCCTCAGATTACATAGCAAAAACTTGCTGTCAGACTCCCTGTAAGGAAATCTTGCAGCAGAATGTCTGTTTCTCCCTCTAGCTCCTCCTCCTGCCTTTTCCATAGAATATTATAAGCACCAGCTGCCATCTCCTATCTCATTAGCGAGAAAGTTGGTTTTCACTGAATACAGATTTTACCCATGAATTGAAAATAAAAGATCAGTCCAGGATGAGTGAGATCAGATATATTACAAAGTTGATTATTTACATATTTAATATTGAGTTATGAAATAGTTGTAAGAATTGAAATGACGACTATTCCTTAAATAGTTCCTAGGCAAAGGGAGATATCTGCTGCGGCTGCCATGAGCATAACTATTCACTGAATACAGGGACCTGCTTGGAGTTGAATTGTAACTTTGTTTTGTGAATGATGCTGCCCATTCTTTGTACCCTCCTCATTGGAATCTAAAGACCATGGTGGCATTATGCATTAGGGCTGTTTTCTCCATTTGTCTAGCAGAAGAGATGCAGGATGGCATCCTTCCAAAATCTTTCAGAAAAGTGCAGGGACTCTAAATCAGAAAGTATAAATGCGGATGGAGCCACTAATTGTCCAAAAGAAATGGCAGCACTATAACATAAAGTGTAGATAAATCCCCTAAAGCGGTTTTGGAGGAAATTATTGGAATGGGTAAATCTTTTTGCTGTACTGACAATGATGGGGATACTTTACTACATCCATTTATTATATTATCAGACTTGGGGTTGCACAGTGACTTCAGCTATCTCTCGAGCAGACAACATCAAACCATTAAGGGTACGTGCACACGATTAAGTATTTGGTGATGTCTTGGCAGGAACAACGTTTTTACATCTGTTTTTTTGTACAAATTTTTCCCCACTCATTACTATGAGTGAAATCTGCAGCAAAAATGCGGAAAGAATTAACATGCGGCAGATTTAAATCTGCACCAAATCTGCAAGTTACAAATAAGCAAAGTGTGCATGAGACATAGGGATTCTCATTCACTTTACAGGCATCAGGAAACCCTTAAGGTTTTGTGAAAAATCTGCGCTGAAAAAACGCAGCAAAAACGCAACGTGTACACAGCTTTAAAGTTACCCTGCAGATTACCTGTTGATTACTCACAGTTGGTTTACCTGTTGACAACTCACAGTTGGTGTACCTGTTGACAACTCACAGTTGGTGTACCTGTTGACAACTCACAGTTGGTGTACCTGTTGACAACTCACAGTTGGTGTACCTGTTGATAACTCACAGTTGGTGTACCTGTTGATTACTCACAGTTGATGTACCTGTTGATTACTCACAGTTGGTTTACCTGTTGATTACTCACAGTTGGTGTACCTGTTGATAACTCACAGTTGGTGTACCTGTTGACAACTCACAGTTGGTGGACCTGTTGATTACTCACAGTTGGTGTACCTGTTGATAACTCAAAGTTGGTTTACCTGTTGAAGCTCACAGTTGGTTTACCTGTTGACAACTCACAGTTGAATTACCTGTTGACAACTTATAGTTGGTTTACCTATTGATAACTCACAGTTTGTTTACCTGTTGATTACTTACAGTTAGTTTACCTGTTGATTACTCACAGTTGGTTTACCTGTTGATAGCTCACAGTTGGTTTACCTATTGATAACTCACAGTTGGTTTACTTGTTGATTACTCACAGTTGGTTTACCTGTTGACAACTCAGTTGATTTACCTGTTGACAACTCACAGTTGGTGTACCTGTTGACAACTCACAGTAGGTTTACCTATTGATTACTCACAGTTGGTTTACCTGTTGATAGCTCACAGTTGGTTTACTGTTCTGTCCCATATCATACTACAGAACACGTTCTCGTTGATTTAGATGGGCAGAAAATCACAGAAAGATCATTCATAAGAACACTTGTTCATGATTATCGGAACTTGTAAACATGCCGGCTATTTTCCAACGTACAAGCAACAAATCAATCAGTTCGTCGGGTGATTAGATCGTTTATGCTGGCATAAAAATGATCTTCATAGGCAGCACATCACCCTATGTAAACAGGCCAATAAACGAGCTCTAATTAACTTGTAAGCAGTTGATTAGCGATCGTTAACGGACTGTGATCGACCGATCTGAAGGGTCCTTTATACTGACAAACTCATTGCTGCTGCATCAGTACAACTCTAATAGGCTCTGTTCTTCTGAGTTTCTGCTGCTATAACACTACGTGTATATAATAAATCACTTAATTATTAGAAGATGATTTCTACTTGAACTATTGCTCTGCATAATAAATAATATAATGCATCTAAGCCAAACAATACGTTCTGCACATTATAGCCGCTCTGGGCCAAATGAAGGTCTTGAGTAATCACAGTGGAAGTCTGTAGGTCTTGTGTCTTATACACGCTCTGAGCACTTATTTGGCATTGGACCATGTCTGAAGGACGTGATACCGTATCAAAGGAAGTGTCCTGTGTTACTGAGTGCTGACATTGCTGGGTGTCTGAGGGAGCTGTCGGGATTGACAGGATATCATGTGTCATGTGAATCATCATTCCTGGACATGTCGTTATGCCTGAGAATTCCTTACAGGGTGTCCTTAATTAATTGCAAATTTCTCCTGCTGCAATGATATGTATACACTTAATATATACATTAGTGTAGTGATAGAGATTGCACATCCTAACTTTACTTGTGACTGTTAGTAAAGAATACTCTGGAAGTCATTCTCATCAGTTTCCATTTAAAGGGTAGCTGTCAGCATGTCGACATATGGATCGGGTGCTATGGCTGTATAGGCCCTTGTCCCCTCAATAGTGCCGATATCTGTTTGGTAGAGATCCGATGTGCCAGTCAAATGAAATCTGGCGCAGTAGTCATATACAGATCAGGCAGGGGCGTAACTAGGAACGGCAGGGCCCCACAGCAAACTTCACAATGGGGCCCCCCCCCTCGCGCGCGTTGCCAATCCCGGTCTACCCAAGTTGTGTTAAGAAAGATACCTTTATTATCCAAAATTAGAGGTTTTTGGAGTAATGATAGTGAAATAACAGAAAAGAACCAACTCCCAGGAAGCAACTGAGGTAGTGACGAAGGTAGGCTTTCTCCAGAGTAAATATGTGAAGAAACTTGTAATCCAGCCTGCAAATTGCTTTCAAAACGGATGATTTATTCAGTAGAACAACAGTCCGGTATACAGAATAATCTAAGATTGTTCTGTATACCGTACTTCTGCACCACGCCCTCACCAATTACACATGTGAGGAGTGACAGCCTCAGCTCTGCTACATGTGAGGAGTGACAGCCTCAGCTCTGCTACATGTGAGGAGTGACAGACTCAGTTCTGCTACATGTGAGGAGTGACAGCCTCAGCTCTGCTACATGTGAGGAGGAACAGCCTCAGCTCTGCTACATGTGAGTAGGGACAGCCTCAGCTCTGCTACATTCGAGGAGTGACAGCCTCAGCTCTGCTACATGTAAGGAGTGACAGCCTCATCTCTGCAACATGTGAGGAGTGACAGCCTCAGCTCTGCTACTTGTATAGCAAAGCTGAGGCTGTCGCTCCGCACATGTAGCAGAGATGAGGCTGTCACTCCTCGCATGTAGCAGAGCTGAGGTTGCTACTTGTCACATGTAGCAGAGCTGAGGTTGTTACTTGTCACATGTAGCAGAGCTGAGGTTGTTACTTGTCACATGTAGCAGAGCTGAGGTTGTTACTTGTCACATGAGCAGAGCTGAGGTTGTTACTTGTCACATGAGCAGAGCTGAGGCTGCTACTTGTCACATGTAGCAGAGCTGAGGTTGTTACATGTAGCAGAGCCGAGGTTGCTACTTGTCACATGTAGCAGAGCTGAGGTTGTTACTTGTCACATGTAGCAGAGCCGAGGTTGCTACTTGTCACATGTAGCAGAGCTGAGTTTGTTACTTGTCACATGAGCAGAGCTGAGGTTGTTACTTGTCACATGAGCAGAGCTGAGGTTGCTACTTGTCACATTAGCAGAGCTGAGGTTGTTACTTGTCACATGTAGCAGAGCCGAGGTTGCTACTTGTCACATGTAGCAGAGCTGAGGTTGTTACTTGTCAAATGTAGCAGAGCTGAGGTTGTTACTTGTCACATGTAGCAGAGCTGAGGTTACTTGTCACATGTAGCAGAGCTGAGGTTGCTACTTGTCACATGTAGCAGAGCTGAGGTTACTTGTCACATGTAGCAGCGAGTGTATTGTCACATGAGCGAGTGTTGCTACTTGTCACATGAGCAGAGCTGAGGTTGTTACTTGTCACAATGAGCAGAGCTGAGGTTGTTACTTGTCACAAGTAGCAGAGCTGAGGTTGCTACTTGTCACATAGTAGCAGAGCTGAGGTTGCTACTGTCAATGTACAGATGAGGTCTACTTGTCAATGTAGCAGAGCCGAGGTTGCTACTTGTCACATGAGCAGAGCTGAGGTTGTTACTTGTCACATGAGCAGAGCTGAGGTTGTTACTTGTCACAAATAACAGAGCTGAGGTTGCTACTTGTCACAAGTAGCAGAGCTGAGGTTGCTACTTGTCACATGTAGCAGAGCCGAGGTTGCTACTTGTCACATGTAGCAGAGCTGAGGTTGCTACTTGTCACATGTAGCAGAGCTGAGGTTACTTGTCACATGTAGCAGAGCTGAGGTTGCTACTAGTCACATGAGCAGAGCGAGGTTGCTACTTGTCACATGTAGCAGAGCCGAGGTTGCTACTTGTCACATGTAGCAGAGCTGAGGTTGCTACTTGTCACATGAGCAGAGCTGAGGTTTACTTGTCACATGTAGCAGAGCTGAGGTTGCTACTTGTCACATGAGCAGAGCTGAGGTTGCTACTTGTCACATGAGCAGAGCTGAGGTTGCTACTTGTCACATGAGCAGAGCTGAGGTTGTTACTTGTCACATGAGCAGAGCTGAGGTTGTTACTTGTCAACATGAGCAGAGCTGAGGTTGTTACTTGTCACATGAGCAGAGCTGAGGTTGCTACTTGTCACATGTAGCAGAGCTGAGGTTGTACTTGTCACATGTAGCAGAGCCGAGGTTGCTACTTGTCACATGTAGCAGAGCTGAGGTTGTTACTTGTCAAATGTAGCAGAGCTGAGGTTGTTACTTGTCAAATGTAGCAGAGCTGAGGTTGTTACTTGTCACATGTAGCAGAGCTGAGGTTGCTACTTGTCACATGTAGAAGAGCTGAGGTTACTTGTCACATGTAGCAGAGCTGAGGTTGCTACTTGTCACATGAGCAGAGCTGAGGTTGTTACTTGTCACATAAGCAGAGCTGAGGTTGTTACTTGTCACAAATAGCAGAGCTGAGGTTGCTACTTGTCACAAGTAGCAGAGTTGAGGTTGTTACTTGTCACATGTAGCAGAGCTGAGGTTGCTACTTGCACATGTAGCAGAGCCGAGGTTGCTACTTGTCACATGTAGCAGAGCTGAGGTTGTTACTTGTTACATGTAGCAGAGCTGAGGTTGTTACTTGTCACATGTAGCAGAGATCAGGGTGTCACTCGTCACTTGTAGCAACCATGAGGCTGTTACTGGGCCAGGGGGAGGCTACTGGTGACTGAGGTCCCGTGCCCAACAGGGCCCAGGGGGAGGTTAGTGGTGACTTGAGGCTTGCGTCAAACAGGGCCCAGGAGCCCGAGGCCCTGTTGGAATGCGGGCCCCTTGCTACCTGGGCCCTGTGTTGAATGTGGGCCCCCTGCACTGCAGCCTGGGGCCTGGGCCCTGTTGAATGTGGGTCCTGTTAGATCCTGCCTGCACCTGCCCTCCCAGTCACCATTGAGCAGCCAAGCCTCTTCTCACTGTTGAGAGACTCACGGTACTCACCCTGCTCGCCCGGGCTTCCACCTGCTTGTCCAGTCAGCCTGCTGCCTCATGTGGTCTGCCTGGCCGTCTGCTGTCCGCCCCCACATGCACACACGCTGTGACAGACGGACCATAATGCACTGGGCCGCAGCTTAAAGCTACAGTGCTCATTTCTGTTCGCTGTCTGCATTTACAACACTGTAGTGTCTCTTTAAAACAACACAGTGTTGTTATGCATCAGCGTTCAGAGTCAGAAGCCTGAACAAAATGTTGGGAGGGGGCCCGAGCGCGGATCCATTTGCCAGCGTGCTCGGGCCCCCCTTTTTGCTCCTAAATCACAGGGCAGCTGCAGCAGGGACGGGCCCCCTTCTAGCCCGGGCCCTGTGGCAGCTGCTTCCCCTGCTTCCACTATAGTTCCGCCCCTGAGATCAGGCTAGAAGTGCATTAGTGACGTGTCAGAGTCCTTGGACTGCTTTTTCTAAGTTGGGGAACAAACGACTATTCTGCCATGCCACTACTTCCATATGTAAAATGTCCTGACAGGTTCCCTTTAAGAGAAGTCAGGAGGCAAATTAATACATATCCTTAAAATGGACCAGCCGAGGTAAATTGGGTACTCCAGAAAACATACTGACGGAGCAGAAAGGGAAGAATATTTAGTGTTCTTTCAATCGACAATAAATATGAAGGATGGTCGTTTTTTCAAATAAAGGCTAATTAGAAGATGGAGAGCTCATTTAGGAACTTGATGAAGAATCTAATTATTTAATAGTAGTCCTTCCCATTGACTCCTGGATTGTATTACCTTTAACTTTGCTAGTTTTGCTTGTGTAGGTGTTACAGAATGATTTGCCATCAAGCAAAAATGTCAGCTGCCCACCAGCGTTCAGTAAATGACATCTATATTTATCATATTTTTTTGTAATTTCACTTATTGTATGTAATTGTTTTACATTGTGGAGCATAGAAAATAATATATTACTGCTTGATATCCAGTTACTAGTCCGTTCTTAAAGGGGTTTTCCACTTCGCTCAATCCCATTTGATTAAAAAGATTCTCTAACTTTAAAGGGGTGGTCTGAAACAGAATTTAATTTGCATCCTAAATGCCTATTCATTTAATGCCGTAATCTAATCTATTTTCTAATATACAGTACAGACCAAAAGTTTGGACACATCTTCTCATTCAACGATTTTTCTGTATTTTCATGACTATGAAAATTGTACATTCACACTAAAGGCATCAAAACTACTTAACACTTTACAAAAAAGTGTGAAAAAACTGAAAATATGTCTTATATTCTAGTTTCTTCAAAGTAGCCACCTTTTGCTTTGATTACTGCTTTGCACGCAGAAAAGGTGAACGGATGGACTCTACATGCCTGGTTCCCACCGTGAAGCATGGAGGAGGAGGTGTGATGGTGTGGGGGTGCTTTGCTGGAGACACTGTTGGGGATTTATTCAAAATTGAAGGCATACTGAACCAGCATGGCTACTACAGCATCTTGCAGCAGCATGCTATTCCATCCGGTTTGCGTTTAGTTGGACCATCATTTATTTTTCAACAGGACAATGACTCCAAACACACCTCCAGGCTGTGTAAGGGCTATTTGACCAAGAAGGAGAGTGTTGGGGTGCTGCGCCAGATGACCTGGCCTCCACAGTCACCAGACCTGAACCCAATCGAGATGGTTTGGGGTGAGCTGGAACGCTCACCGCTTCAATTTTGAATAAATCCCCAACAGTGTCACCAGCAAAGCACCCCCACACCATCACACCACCTCCTCCATGCTTCACGGTGGGAACCAGGCATGTAGAGTCCAGCCGTTCACCTTTTCTGCGTGCAAAGCAGTAATCAAAGCAAAAGGTGGCTACTTTGAAGAACCTAGAATATAAGACATATTTTCAGTTGTTTCACACTTTTTTGTAATTGTAATGTATAATTCCACATGTGTTAATTCATAGTTTTGATGCCTTCAGTGTGATTCTACAATTTTCATAGTCATGAAAATTCAGAAAAATCTTTGAATGAGAAGGTGTGTCCAAACTTTTGGTCTGTACTGTATATTTTAATTAAAAATTCCCTATCCGTTCCTAACTACAATTATTTTTATATTTTTACTAATTCCTTTTTTGATGATGCTTGGTTTGAGAATCCCAGTGTATGTTGGGATACTCAAACAAAGTGTCATTTGGAGACAGGGGCTATGGTCACTGTGCAGCTCTCCCTAAAACGAAGTGTCATCAGTTGCTCCAATTTCAGGGGCTGAATGACACCTTGCTACACTGAGCATGTGTCGGTTTTCATTTCCGACAGATGCTCATTAGATTCTTGTCACTGTGCAAAATGTACAGTGACAGTGCGCTCAGTCACCAGCTCTGGTCAGAAGCAATGAGCCGGTAAGAGAGCGCACTGTCAATCCTCATGGTAAGAAGAATACCTGGCATGAAGAGACCAGCGCTGCCCCTGCAAGTGATTTCACTCTGCTGGGAGTCCAATAAATTGTTATATGTTTAGGGTGACCCCACAACAAGTGTTTAATTTCTGTAGAGCACTTCCGCAGGGTAAATTAAACATTTGCTAATACAATGAGTAATTTAAGTCACTAAATGTCTAGCTAATCCATGGACTTGTTGAGTCCTTAAAAAAAAGAAATACTCAAAGTAGTAACCTTCCACTTTGACTAAAGGATGGTGCTCTTGAATTAATACTTTCCTCTATGAATTCCTAAACCCCCAATAGATCACTTGAAAATAGTTTTCATAAACCAGAAAAACCCTATTAAATAGTTTATTCAGCTTTTATACCTTTTATTGACTGGTGTTATGATTTGGTAGCTGAGGAGAGCAGGCAAAAAAGGCAATACACAAGAGAGGTTGGAATCTATTGGATTGCAGTACCCTGACTAACCACCACAACTAAAGGCAGCCGTGGAGCGTACCTACGTTGGTCCTAGACGCCTCGTCACAGCCTGAGAAGCTAACTTCACCTAAAGATAGAAAGAGGAAAACTATCTGCCCCGGAGCAGATCCTCAAAGAACATAGGAAGCCCCCAAACATGTAATGGCGGTTACACAAGAGGAAATACAGACACAGAGAGAAAATAGTATGAGCAAACGTTGGGGCCCAATCTTCCTAGACAGAAAAGGATAGGAAGGTCGCTTACTGTAAGGTTCTTTGTCTCTTTTGACATGTTCCTTGAAACTCAGTTTTCCGTCGGCCATTTTGCTTTCTGTCTTTCTGCAGCTCTTGCCCTCAGTTAATATGGAGTTTCCAGTTTTCATGTTCCCGCCCTGATTCTCTCCCTCTTGCTTCTTAAGCAGCCTCAGCTGAACAATCAGTGCTCCTGAATCAAGCCTCAGTCAGCCTGTGACCTGACTCCTGGAAACCTAGGATTTTGGACTCCAGCTATTTCCTACTGAGGAACTTTGGAACACTTTTGGACTTTGGAAACCTGCTGTCTGGTGAATCCATGTTTGCAGAGGAATTACGGTACAGAGAAGAGATCCTGAACCTGCTTGGAGAGTTATTGTAGAGCTTGAAGTTACTCTGGCCTGCTGTGTTCTCCTGCCTCTGTTCCTGCAAACTGTGTGACCTTTTCTGCATGCTTGTATGAAGTAATACAAGTCATTTCATATCAACCTATGTCTCATGTGTTTTCCTCGCACCCAAGCACAAGACGCTATAGGAACTGTACACTATACATGACAAGATTCAGGAGCCAATGTTTAGTGTCTGCTGGGTCTGGGAAAGCCGTGTCTGCTGTGACTGTGGATATCAGATGTCCGTTTAATACCTTCTGTGATGACAGTGGTTGTGACTTCTCACAACCATTCCAGGTGAGCGCATTCCCTTAAATGTTACTCTGGAGTGTTACCACAGGTAAACACTATTGTTTTTTTTTTTTTCCTTTCCTCTTCTCCTTCCAGCACTTCTGCCTTAAAAGATCTGGAAGATGGAGGCCCGCATAAAGGAGCTTTGCGGAGTGACTGATACAATCCTTGCAGATATACAGACTATAAAGACCCGTTTTGCAAGCCTACAGGACCTCACTAATCATAATTTGCAAGTGTTTGGACAAACTACTCAGGAATTACGAGCCAGGATTGAGGCTCTAGAGGAACGAGTCCAGGCTCCTGCCATAACCCCGAGTTCTGGGATCCCCAAGTTACCTCCTTTTCGTTTTGGCGGTGAACGTGAGAAATTCAGGGGATTTATTAACCAATGCAATCTATTTTTCTCTGCACATGCTTCACAATTTCCCACTGAATGATCCAAAGTGCTTACTATAATCATGTTGCTTACCAATAAGGCTTTGATGTGGGCAAACCCTCTGATTGAGACTGAGGATGATTGTTTGAATCACCTTGATGCTTTTATTTCAGCCATGGGGCAGGTGTTTGATGACCCCAATCGAGGTGCAACAGCTGAAGCAGCCATGTTAACTTTGCGCCAAGGTAAGCGTTCAGTAGCCGAATATGCCTTGGATTTCAGGAGATGGGCTCTTGATACCACTTGGGACACTTCCGCCAAAAAATCTATTTTTCGGAAAGGGTTGTCTCCACTGATTAAGGATGAACTTGCTCGTGCCGACCCTACCACTGCGTTAGGTGACTTTATTAACTATTGTATCCGTATTGATGCTCGTCTGACTGAACGCAGACAAGAGAGATGGTTCGAAAATAATCCACTAACCTTTTCCTACCTCCCTCCTCAGCTAAGGAACCTTTGAGTAGGATCACAAGGGAACCAGAACCTGAACCCATGCAGGTGGACTCTTTACAAAGACGGGTTAGTGATGCACGCAAAGAACATCGTATAAAGGAAAATCTATGTTTTTACTGTGGTAAGTCAGGGCACTTCATTATAAACTGCCCCAGCCGTTCTCGTAAGACTACTGCAGCAGTCATTCACTGTGAGTGTTGCGAGAGGAGCTCTGTCATGTCCGAGCCTCAGACTCCAGAGAGATCTGCTGCAAGAGATCTTGATTTTTCGGACTTAAACTCTGTTAGTTCTGGGGACAATGACGGTATAAACGCTGCAATTTTTCAAGTTTCCTCAGCGGTGTCCCAGCTGAGTTGTAAAAGAAATAATTCTCATTGCTTCCTTTCCATCAAACTCTGGTGGACTCAGTCTGGGTGTCTAGCTCTGCTATGATCGACTCAGGAGCAAGTGGAAATTTTATGGATATCTCCTTTGCTCTGAAACAGGGGATACGTTCAGTGAAGAAGGCTACTCCAGTACAGATGGAGACTGTGGATGGCTCCCTGCTGACCTCTGGACCAGTGGATCAGGAAACAGAGCCTTTGAGGGTCCTTATGGGTAAAGATCATCAGGAGAAAATGTCTTTTATGCTTATCTCTTCTCCCCACTTTCCCATTATTCTAGGGCTACCATGGCTGCAGGCGCAGAATCCTACGATTAACTGGGAGACCAAGGAATTACACTTTCCGGAGAAACAGATGAGTCAAGGAGTTTCAGCTTGCTCTGTTCCTAAAGGAACCATGTCAGTCCCTGAACTACCAGCTGTATACCAGGACTATGTGGATTTATGTGACAAGAAGAACGCTGATCAGCTTCCTCCTCACCGTCCATATGATTGTCCAATCGAATTATTGCCTGGAGCCGAGATACCTTTTGGTAAGATCTACCCCCTAGCGGGGCCCGAGCTAAAAGCTTTGAAGGACTACATAGATGAAAATCTAGCCAAAGGCTTCATACGCCCCTCTTCATCTCCCGCAGGTGCACCCATCTTCTTTGTGAAGAAGAAAGATGGATCTCTGAGACCCTGCATAGACTATAGGGAACTCAATAAGGTTACTATTAGAAACCGTTATCCATTGCCTTTAATCCCTGAGTTGTTGGAGAGAGTGCGGCACGCCAAAATTTTCTCTAAACTGGATCTCCGTGGGGCCTATAACTTGGTCCGTATTAGACCTGGGGATGAATGGAAGACTGCATTCAGGTCACGCTATGGACACTTCGAATATCTAGTTATGCCTTTTGGTCTGAGTACCGCCCCAGCCACTTTCCAACACTTGGTGAATGACATCTTCAGGGATCTCCTAGATACATTTGTGTGATTTATCTGGATGATATTCTAATCTTTTCTAACTCCACAGAGGAACATCATGGACATGTGAGAATGGTCTTAGAACGCCTAAGACAAAACCATCTCTACATCAAACTTGAAAAGTGTGAATTCCATGGGACCGAAATTCAATTTCTGGGGTATGTACTATCTACGCAAGGGATTAGTATGGATGGAAGCAAGACCCAAGCCATTAATGATTGGCCAATTCCTAGAAATGTGAAGGAGGTGCAGCGCTTCATCGGGTTTGCTAACTTCTATAGACGTTTCATTAGGAATTTCTCTGAGGTAGTGTCACCTATCACCCAACTTACCCGGAAACAGTCTAGGTTCTCCTGGACCCCGCAAGCTCAGGAAGCATTTTCCTGTTTAAAGGATAAATTTACCACCGCACCTATCTTAGTACATCCCAACCCCGAGCTTGCCTTCATAATAGAGGTGGATGCTTCAGACTGTGCCGTTGGAGCTATACTCTCTCAGAGAACAGGTGAGAAGAATGTCTTGCATCCCTGTGCCTTCTTTTCCCAGCAGTTGTCTTCGGCTGAGAGGAACTACAATGTGGGCAATAGAGAATTGTTGGCCATTATTGCCTTCAAGGAATGGAGACACCTTCTTCAGGGAGCTGCACAGCAAATAGTCGTCCTGACAGACCATCGTAACCTTGAATTTATCAGGTCGGCTAAGTGCCTGACTCCTTGCCAGGCTCGCTGGAATCTTTTCCTAAACCAATTTAATTTTGTAATTTCTTATAGACCAGGATCGCGCAATGGAAAGGCTGATGCACTCTCTAGGATTCATTCAGCAGAGACACGTCCACTTACTCCTCCTAAGACTATTCTTCCTGACTCTAGATTCCTGGGAGTGATTCATAATCAAGACCTACTTAAGGACATCAAGGAAGCATACCATGCGGATTCTTTGTTGGCTCAACCCCCAAGGGACGTAAGTCTTGTCTTTAAGAATGGTGTGTGGATTCAGGGACAACGTCTGTATATACCTGAAACAGTCAGATTGAGAGTATTGCAACTCATCCACGATTCCAAGATAGCCGGGCATAGGGGGAATTCTAAAGACACAAGAATTTCTTTCTCGTTTCTTTTGGTGGCCCACTTACAGGAAAGATGTTTTAAACTATGTCACTTCATGTGAAGTCTGTGCAAGATGCAAAACACCTCGCTCCTCACCAACTGGTCTGTTACAACCTCTTCCCACCCCGTCCCGCCCGTGGGGATCCATTTCTATGGACTTCATTTTGGAGTTACCAACCTCTCAAGGGAAGAACACCATTCTAGTGGTGGTTGATCGTCTAACAAAGGCAGCTCATTTTATCCCTTGTGTCGGCTTACCCACTGCAAAACAGTGATCAGACTTGATGATTAAGAATGTGTTTCGCTTACATGGAGTATCGGATGAGGTCATTTCGGATCGAGGAGTGCAATTCACTTCAAGGTTTTGGCAAAATTTCTGTGCCGCATTGGACATTAAAGTAAACCTTTCTTCTGCTTTTCATCCCCAGACTAATGGACAGACAGAACGAACCAATCAGACCCTGGAGCAGTATCTCCGCTGCTTTATCTGCCACCTACAAGATGATTGGGTGGATCTACTTCCACTGGCTGAGTTCTCTTATAATAACTCTCAGAGCGCCTCCACTAAGCAGTCTCCTTTTTACTCCAATCTAGGTTATCACCCTAACATTCTTCCTCGATTTCCCATAGATACGCCTTTGCCGGCAGTGGCTGAAAGAATCACTTCTTTACAAAAGAATATGGATCTTCTAAAGGAAAATCTAGAATTGGCTCAGGAAAGGTACAAGAAAGCAGCAGATAAATTTCGTAAACCTGCACCAGCTTTCAAGGTAGGAGATTTGGTCTGGCTGTCAACCAGAAATCTTAAAATAAAGATTCCATCGTCTAAATTGGGACATAAGTACATTGGACCTTATAAGATCAGTAAGATTATAAGTGCTGTTGCTTGTCGTCTTCAACTGCCCAGAACTATGAGAATCCATCCTGTCTTTCATGTATCCCTACTAAAGGCTGCAACACCCAATACGTTTCCTGGACGCTCTTCTCCTTGCCCTGACCCAGTGCTGGTCGATGGTCAGGAAGAATTTATGGTGGAAAGGATTCTAGATTCCAGGTTGTACAGAAATCAGTTGCAATATTTGATTAAATGGCAGGTCTACCCAGTGGAGGACAACCCATGGGAACCAGTCAATAATGTAAATGCTCCTCGCCTGCTCCGCCAGTTTCATCAGAGGTACCCTGACAAGCCTGGTCTGAGGTCAACCGGAGGTTGTCCTTAAGGGGGGAGTAATGTAAGGTTCTTTGTCTCTTTTGACATGTTCCTTGAAACTCAGTTTTCCGTCGGCCATTTTGCTTTCTGTCTTTCTGCAGCTCTTGCCCTCAGTTAATATGGAGTTTCCAGTTTTCATGTTCCCGCCCTGATTCTCTCCCTCTTGCTTCTTAAGCAGCCTCAGCTGAACAATCAGTGCTCCTGAATGAAGCCTCAGTCAGCCTGTGACCTGACTCCTGGAAACCTAGGATTTTGGACTCCAGCTATTTCCTACTGAGGAACTTTGGAACACTTTTGGACTTTGGAAACCTGCTGTTTGGTGAATCCATGTTTGCAGAGGAATTACGGTACAGAGAAGAGATCCTGAACCTGCTTGGAGAGTTATTGTAGAGCTTGAAGTTACTCTGGCCTGCTGTGTTCTCCTGCCTCTGTTCCTGCAAACTGTGTGACCTTTTCTGCATGCTTGTATGAAGTAATACAAGTCATTTCATATCAACCTATGTCTCATGTGTTTTCCTCGCACCCAAGCACAAGACGCTATAGGAACTGTACACTATACATGACACTTACTGCAATCCAAAAAACCCTAAAAAAATACCAACACACTAATTGCAAAAACACCTGAGATCACACGACCTCTACCACCTAAATTAGTTCTCTGGTGTAACAACACTAAGCCGCAGGCACAGAAAAAACTGGAAAAGGCAAATGAACAAACAACTGGCTGAACTAAACTGAGAGGAGCACAAGCCCCCGGAGGGACCTGGCAGACCCCCACAGAAGTGCAGGACAAAATGCAAAAAGCAAGCACAAAAAACTAAAAGTAGAAAATGTCTTATCTGATAGCAGAAGATAGAAGAACACCCAGGATGTGGAAGGGGATAACTTAATGAGAGGGAAAAGACAAACAGACCAACAGTGTAATGTATCAAAATATTGCCTTTATTATACAGAATTTGGCTAGTAAACAAACGATGAAACCATGTAATGATTAAGAATAAATAATAACATGTAAAACAAGCAAAAAAAAAAAAAAAAAAAAATCCCCCTGACGAAGGTATTATATCCGAAACGCGCGTCGGGGCGCGTTACTTTTAACATTCCACACTGGTTCTTGCTCCCAGGTATTGTTTATCTTAGGTCCTTATGAGGTGGCACATGTGTTTGCACCATTGCTAGCTTTGCACTTAGGTGGATTTATTTAGCACCATGGTTTTGTGTTATTGCTAGCACATGCACTTTATCTATCTGCACATTGAGTTCATAATTTTTTGCACACAACTTCACGTTTCTTATTGTGATTTTTGATTCAATAATATTATACACGTAATTAGTGTGCACAACTTTTTTTATTATCACATAGATTATATAAAAAAATTTTTTCAGTTCTCAGCATTATAATTTGTGTTTTTTCTTTTTCTGTGCCACATACATTGTATTTATAATATATACATACCTGGTTATATATAGTTTTTGAGCACCCCATTACATACACACCGCTAGTATTCTTATTAGTCATATTAAAAACTGCATAACATCTTTTTGTGTATTACATCATTCCAGCCTGTGGAATTTTTTTTTGCTTGTTTTACATGTTATTATTTATTCTTAATCATTACATGGTTTCATCGTTTGTTTACTAGCCAAATTCTGTATAATAAAGGCAATATTTTGATACATTACACTGTTGGTCTGTTTGTCTTTTCCCTCTCATTAAGTTATCCCCTTCCACATCCTGGGTGTTCTTCTATCTCTATTTCGGATGGTCTACCATCCTTATATTTCTTTACAGGTTATATAGGCACATAGTTATTTTATAATATAATTTATATTTACATATTTTTATATATATTTTTATTCTGTGTATTATATATTTCCTGTATATTTGGTTTGATAGCAGAAGATGCAGGCACGAAACAGCAAGCTTCAAAGTGAACCAGGAACAAAAGTTGAGACCAGAACAATTGATCACCGGCAACCCTGATGGGAGGGAACCTCCCTTATATAAGACCAGTCAGTAACACCTGATCGCCAATCTTCACAATCTTCATTGAATAGTTCAGTACTGTTTGTAACCACCAAAGGGAGCTTCTGCTCAGAATTCATTTCTAGCACATTCACAACAGACTGGTTAAACATTTGCTGCTAACATTACAATTGTTTCAGAGTTTATCTAATTTTTCCCAGAGTATTTAGGCAGATTCGTCATTTGTAAACCTAGAAACCTCTATGGGATCCATAATGGCAGCCACATTGGCTGTCATCCATCTGTGTCAGAAATATTAGATCACTTGTTAGGAGTTTGTATGCTGGCGATTCTTTTTGTATTTAGTGACTAAATCATTATGAAGAGCTCACCTGAATAACTTGTTGGAGAAGTTTTTTTTACACGGTGTGGTACAGGTTATTGTTAATGCACGGATGATCACCAGATATTACGCAAACCATCTCTTTGTCTGTGTTACTATTTACTGCAGACTTTTTTGCAAGATTTAATTTTTGCAGACTGGAAACAATTTCTTTACGTTCTGTTTAGCCCAGATATAGATTTTGGATGTTTTCCATCATAGTATTTTTCACAGCATGACACAAGACATGTTTAGGATGTTTGGGATGCTCATCGGTGGAGGTGATATATGCGGGTTCTGCTGTTGGACAAATCACAAGTAAGAATAGCGTTCTGCTTCACTTGAGATCTTGTACATTGGCATTGTGTGAATAAGTCTGCAAACCCTCTGTGGCAGACGTGGTGCTGAGACTTACAATAGCACTTAGCTGTTGTCAACAGCACCTGTCATTTCTGAATGATTTTGTCTGCTCTCACATAATTAATGAGATTGGCGAAACCAGTGAAGACCAGGGAAATGGTAAGGTGCTGAAGATATGTTTATTTTAATTCTGTCTCTAACTTGATTTCCAATAACACTGGTACTGGATGCAAGATGTTGAAAATCCTCATGCTGAGCAGTCATTACAGCGTCTACTTGTTTGTTTTAAAGAAAGTTTTTATCCCAAAAGTAATATATTACCAATGAGAAAACACACAGATGTCCTGTTTTGATCCCCAACTTTAAAAGCATCCCCCACCTTACTAATCCGTTACTTCTGAGCCCACCCATGCTTCTTCTCTAGCCATCCTTTTCCTCAATCAAAGCTCAGCCAGATAATCCCAGTCCAGGGAGTTGTTTTATGTCAATCATTAAAGGCATTTTTTCCAAATTGCAAGTTATCTCCTATACACCGGAAAAAGAATATCTTGCTGAACACAGGGGGAACCGACTCTGGAACCTCCAGCAATCCCAAAACCATGCGTCTGCAGAACCTCTTCTTAAATGAAGGAGCGTTGTGCATGCTCGACCTGTGACTCATTGTCTATGTGACTGCTGAAGAAAGCGAGTACAGGGCTTGACTATTTCCAGCAGTCCCGCTAATGATGAATGGAATCAAGGTTACTCTGCTCCAATCAAAAAGGGGCTCTGTAGACCTCTGTTTTCGGGTTTACAAGTGCTGTTTTTAGAATTGCTGGGGTCTCAGCAGTTAGATCCCCAGCAATAACAATATCATTGCCTATCCTGTATTTTGGGAATAACTTTCAATTTTGGAAAAACTCCTTTAATGGTCTACATGAAGCTCCTTTTCCTATAAATGATTAGCAGCAATAGAGACAATGCACCTTATAATACACATATAAAATACACACCTAAAGTGCTACGGATGCTTGATATTAAGTGTTGTTCCTCTTCAGAATAAAGTTCTACAGTGGCTGGGATGTGTGGAATTTATTAATACTGTAATCCCTTCTCAGTTGTCTATTATCTCACATGTATTAGATTGTATCAATGTGATTCCAGCATGGCTCATATCCTCTAGAGCAGGTTGAGGAATCTTTTTTCTGCCAAGGGACATTTGAATATTTATACCTTCCTTCGGGGGCCATACAAATTGTGCGCTAACTCCGCCCACAAAGTACGTCCTGACCCTGGCACTGGTGTTAGGACGTAATTTTTCATTGCACGCACCTCATCGTTCAATAGTGAACACTGCATGCACATACTCAGCAAGAATAAATTAATGAGCCGACAGCCATCAACATGCAGCTGCCTGCCCAAGCACTGCGGTCCCTGGGAATCTGCTCGCGGGTGGCCTGTGGGGGGTCTTCATGTGGTGCTCTGATTAGATATTCATCTGTATGGCTTCTGACAGGTCACTGATCCCTCACTGACCTGCCCCCTATTTCACATACTGAATATTACACTCCCTGACAGAAGTTATGTCGCTTCTCCATGTTATGCAAATAAAACCTTATAACCTGACGTTAAATTCATCCATTGGTTGTATAAATTATTCTTTTGAAAGCTGAAACCTTCCGAAATGTGGTTTAGGTTAAGAAAATAAATTGCATCAATGCAGAAATATTGATCATTTAATGGACACAGAATGGTCAGATTTTGCCAAGACAAAAGTTTTGTCGCCTGGTCATATAATGCACCCAATCCTAGTTGACATCCTCACCTGTGCTCAGTAAATGATCGGTTAATTAGTGGGTGTGTATGAAAAGAAACCCAGCACCCCAGACCATCACTTGAGCTGCAACTTGAGCTCTGCCAACATGCCAAAAATCCACCCTGTGACCAAAGCCTGGATTATCAAGAGGCTGAAGACCAGATCCACTGCAGATGTGGCTGGCACCTTTAATGTGTCTCAGCGTCAAGTACAAAGAATTAGAAAAAGATTAGAAGAGACTGGAGATTTGTTTGACAAGCCCAGGTCCGGCAGACCCCACAAGACAACTGCTCAGGAGGAACATTTGTTGGTTAGAAAATCCAAAGCAAGCCCTCTTCCACTGCAGCAGAGCTCCAACAGACCTGGTCACCTCAAGTCCCTGTGTCAACTAGAACAGTTTGTAGGATTCTGTCTTAAAATGGCCTCCATGGTCGAATCAGTGCCCAGAAGCCAGCACTAAACAAAAGGTAAATAAAAAAACGTGTGGCATTTGCAAAGTCCCACAGCCTGCTAAACAGATGGACGCTGGAAAAGTGGCAGAAGGTGGATTTCTCTGATGAATCTTCAGTACAATTACACCACAGCCAATGAAAATACTGCAGGAGACCTACTGGAGCCCATATGGATCCAAAATACTCCCAGAAAAGTTAAATTTGGTGGTGGAAAGATCATGGTCTGGGGTTACATTCAGTATGGGGTGTGCAAAACATTTGCAAGGTGGAAGGCAATATCAATAGCCTAAAATATCAAGAAGTATTTGCTACCTCTTATATTCCAAATCATAAAAGGGGTCAAATTCTGCAGCAGGATGGTGCTCCATCTCATACATCCATCTCTAGAACAAAGTTCCTCCAGGCAGAAAAGATCAAGGTGCTCAATGACTGGCCAGCCCAGTCACCAGACATGAACATCATTGAGCATGTTTGGGGTAGGATGAAAGAGGAAGCTTGGAAGACAAAACCAAGGAATCTAGATGAACTCTGGAAGGCATGTAAGAAGACTGCATTCTCTGCTATTCCTGATGACTTCTTTAATAAATTGTATAAATCATTGTTGGATCGCATGGATGCAGTCCTCCAAGCTCATGGAAGTCACACAAAATATTAAATATGACTCTAATAGCACCACAACTTCATTCACCAATGTTATGCAACATATATTTGTATTTTAAGCTAATTATTTGTTTGAATATCACATTACTTTCTGTGGGCGACAAAACTTTTGTCTTGCCAAAATCTGACCATTCTGTGTCCATTAAATGATCAATATTTCTGCATTGATGCCAATTTATTTTCTTAACCAAAACCACATTTCGGAGTGTTTCAGCTTTCAAAAGAATAATTTATAAAACCAATGGATGAATTTAACATCAGGTTATAAGCTGTTATTTACATAACATGGATAAGCGACATTACTTCTGTCAGGGAGTGTAATATTCAGTATGTGAAATAGGGGGCAGGTCAGTGAGGGATCAGTGACCTGTCAGAAGCCATACAGATGAATATCTAATCAGAGCACCACATGAAGACCCCCCACAGGCCACCCGCGAGCAGATTCCCAGGGACCGCAGTGCTTGGGCAGGCAGCTGCATGTTGATGGCTGTCGGCCATATATATATATTGAAAAAAAATCACATTCAGCAGACAGCTCCAGCATGATCGCATGTATATTTTGAGACAGAATTTTTTTTTCTGAATTCATTTATACAAGAAAATAAAATAAGTGCACATTGTAGATGCGATCATGCTGCAGCACAGGCGCCGCCGCTGTCTGCTGAAGGTGATAATTGATTATGTAAACTAGGGGGCGGGTCAGTGAGGGATCAGTGACCTGTCAGCAGTATGCATTATGAATATTTAATCAGAGCACCACATGAAGACCCCCACAGGCCGCGCCCCAGAGCACGAGCATATCAATAACTCAAAACTGAAAATACAGACTAAACAACAACCACAAGACGGATTTCATCAACCGAGGTATCATTTTAATCAGTATAAGGTCGCCGACCTGACACTGTCTGTAGGTTACTCAGCACAATCCTGCTGACAGGTTCCCTTTAAAGAATGCTTTCTCTGAAATGTGGGCGCTTTTCAACGATGAATATACCTAGCTGCAGTCCTGCTGCCAGAGCCTGATTCATGTTGGCTGTAGTTTTGGCAGCAGGAATCAGACGACCGTTTCCCTTTAAGGGTTACTATACTATTACGTATACTATTTAATTATTGAACTGCATAAGCTCCCTGTTATATAATTAAATGTAAGCAACATAGTAGCAGGAAGTCTTTTGTTAAATAAATCCGATATGTTTTATGTTAAGTACTGAAGTCATATAGCTGTGCATAAAATAATACAACTAAAAGTTTGGTCTATTTTATGAGTCTTTGTTGCTATCAGCCAAGAACTATAAATGTATCCAGTCTCCATATAGCACTAAATAGCTGTCTGGAGAGTGACATTTATGGAGTGTTACATATTTTTCATTCATTTATGTGTAGCATATTATCCATATAATAGATGTAATCTATTAGAAACACAAATTTGCTTAAGTCCCTATTGACTAAATGCACACATTATGTGTCGGTGTCTTAGTGTGGGGTATCAAAACATATTATGGATGCATTAAACTTTTATTATAAGAGCATTATCATCCTGAGAGCAGTGATAGTGCTGGTCTTTGCTGGCAGTAGGATATAAAGAAGTAGGTTGTCAGCCGTCTTCTCCTCCAGGGCTATCTGAAATATTCGCATCAACGCCCCAGCAATCTGTCCTCTGCTTTTCCATCTACATTTCTTTTCATTGTTCTTCACAGACCTAGATAATATTTTTTTCTAGACTGTGTGATGAGTAATAAAAAAAAGTTTTCATTTGTGTGCAATGATTCAATGACATCTGCATGTCGTACAATATATTCCCTGCTTCAAAAACCTGTCTGGTTGCTAATATTTAGGTTTTCTTTTTTTTATAAAGATAGATTAAATAGGTCAGGATCAATAGGTAATATATGTATGATCCTTGGGAGGTTAGATGGTTAGGACCCCTACGATTAGGAGAACGTGTGACTGAAGCAGTAGTGCACAGGCGTGAAAACCTCTCACAAAGATAGTGAATGTCACATGTAACACACTATTGTTTTATTCGCATGGGAGATACAAAACCCCATTTTCATGATTGTTGGGGGTCTAAGCACTGAAGTGTGCAGCTTCTGCGTAAGCATGACCACAATGAACAGTGTATGGGCTCAATAGAAAGTCTAAGGATCTGAACACCACTCTGTGAAAATGGTTTATGGACCCATAGGCTTTGTAACGCACATGTGCACTACTCTGTGCATGCTCTCATGCAGAACTTGTGTACTTCAGTGTTTTGCGCAATCAATGGGGGCCTCAGAGCCAGTTGTAGATGATGTTTATTCTGTAGATCAGTAAAATTATGATGATACCCAATTTATGTAGACTTCTTGATTTTCTTGCCACTTGTGTATCACAATCTCAGCAACTTGATCCTCATAACGACCATATTCATGTTTGTTATATTATGATGTAACATCACCATAATGAGATCTTGTGTCTACTGTTTGGTTGCACCAGTCTTTCACCATTCATGGTGGAAGAAGAAGCGTGGAGTCTGGTGAGGGACCCAGGCCATCGTCCCTCTCAAAAGGGTGGTGAAGGATCTGTATGACTGGTTTGTCAATGATGCCGCTGTGGGCGTGATACCAGTGAAGTGCAGGGATGAGTGATGATGCCCTCAGACTAGTTCAAGGACAGGCGAATCAAGATTAAACTTCAGTTTCTGCAGTAAATACATAAATACTTGTAGAAGGTTGATACGGCACATTGTGGGGTAAATCCTGTGGTGAAATTCCTTTTCAACCTCCTAAGCTTTACACTATCTGATGGTCTTTTTGGTAACTCATGTTGGCACTGCCATATAGTGTACAAATAGCTATGAAATATAATACCTCATTATAAGCACCACAGTGTATGGAAGTCAAATAATTCCATACAAAAAAATGGCAAAATACGCTGGCAAAAAACCTAAGAAACAGAATAAATGCATTGAGCTTGTTTTCACATTTTTTTTTAAACAAAGCTTAAGACATCAATAATTTCCTCTTTTATCATACAGAGGGTTATGTTATTCACATGTATTTTACTTCCCAGAATGCAAAGTATGCATGTTACACACGTGTTTGGCCTCTCTGCCATGCTGGAGTCGTACCATAAGTGTGGATGTTTTAAGTCAACCGCTTGCACCTGTACTTCCTGCAGGGGTGTAATTAACTCACCATGAAGATTGAATGCGGTTGTTTAGTAATTTTCTGTCTTTAGAGAGAAGTATATTAGGAGCCAACTTTACTTACTCCTGTATGCAACTATCTGGTTATAGTTATTGCTCTTTCTACACTTAACAATGGTGGATTAATCCTTCTTAATGACTTCATACTCTCTAACTGATTTCTTTTGTCCTCCTGAGACATTTCCTTTCTCCCTGTTTCCATATTCTGTTTATGAACTCTTTTTATAAAAGGAAAATAAAGGGTCTGGAATTCTTAAAAGTGTAAAATTTGGAACTCTCAATATATGGTCCAAAGAGGTATTTGTTGTGAATGAGCAGAGGCTCCCTCTGGTGGTTACAGCCAGTACTGAACCTTTCAGAGAGGAATGGCAATCTTCCAAATGAACCAGGAACCACAATTGAGACCAGAACAATTGATCACCGGCGACCATCATGGGAGGGAACCTCCCTTATATCAGTCCAGTCCGTGATCCCAGATTGCCATTCCTCTCTGGAAGGTTCAGTACTGGCTGTAACCACCAGAGGGAGCCTCTGCTCATTCACAACAGGTATTATTGCAAATACAGACGGACATCATTAGCTTAGGCTGAGAAAACTCAAACTTATCGAGGAAATAGCAGAAACTTTAGGAGTCTCCAAATCAACAATTATAGTACTCTCGCAAAACAGAGAATGCTTCAGTACACTCAGCAGTTTTAAAAGGCCTGGAAAAGCGCAGAAGACAACTAACATGGATGATTGATGTATTTTTTACATTTAACAAAAGGTTGGAAAAGTAGTGCTAATAAAAACAGCTGGAGGGTCAATTTTCAACTAAGCCACATGACTGTATAAAAAGAGCATGTTGGAGAGGTAGAGTCTCTCAGCGACAAAGATGGTCAAGCGGTTCACTAATCTGAAAAGACGTTGATATCTCAACATTTACAGTCCCATCCAGATTCCCTACTTTTTTGGAATAGAGGTTGGAAATAAAAAAGGCTGTCTTAAGATGCAAAACTCTGGTAACACACAAATATTGAAAGGCCAGATTAAAATTTACAAGAAAGCATATAAAAAAGATAGCCAATTCTGTAACCTTGTTTTAAGTAAGGAAAAAACAAGATCAAAATGATAGGAAGTGAACAACATGAAGAAGGAAATAGAGGGAATAGAGGCATACTACATCATCTTTCAAATGTGGTGATGAAGATATAACATGGGCATGTATGGCAGCTGCAATTAAACTAGGTCATTGGTATTTATTGATAATGTTACTTGAGAAAACACGATATATTAAACAGGCGAAACGTGCGTTGGGGTTTACTCCATTCTCTCCTCATATATGTGGGTAAGATACCTCCTTTTATGTCATGTATTGTATTGACTCCATGTAGTCATTTAAACTGTACTTGAAGGTTGGTTTTCTTTTCTTTTTGCAATAAGTACTAAAATGTGCCCTCTACATATGTAATGTTGGATGATCATCTCATATTCCTGATATCAATGGAAGACTTTACTATTTATGATATAAAGGCACCCTTTGGTAACTTATTGTCCCTGTAGGATATTACCTCCCTCCTTACTAGTAAGGTGTATAAAGAGACTTGAATATGACTTATTGATATGATGGATAAGTGTCACTATTGTCTGTCCTTTTTGCACCTCTTTTAATGTTTTATAACCATTTGTCAAATTAAATTAATAAAGATTTTTGTACATCTTTGAAACATATATTCTCCGTTGTCTCCTTTTTGTAATAGAAGTAGCAGGGTTAGAAATGGGAGAATTGATTCAAATGTAATAACATTTTCTTTGAAGTTAAAAAAAGTTGCATACTGCAGAAACCAAAATTTTTGGCAATTCAGCTTGCACGATTCAAGCAAAATGGCTGATAGCCATCCACCATTTTGCTTGATTGTCTTTAGGGCTGAGAAAGGGTTAAAGAATCCCCAAAACATTGTACTCACTCTGTCTCTCTGCTGTCCTGGCAACAAAGCTCCACGCCTGGCTGGCTTTAAGCCCTCTCCGTGCATCTCCAGGGCTCTATGTCTTCACTCTTCGGCATCTCTGGCACATCTCTGCAACTGACTAGGACTAAAGCAGAGTCATTATGTCATGGCATTGCTTGAGGAATAGTCAGTGTCAGATGTGCTGAAGAGTGAGATGAAGATGGAAAAGAAGACTGGAGCTCAGTGACATAACTTCAAGCTCCTGGGACCCAATGCAAAATTGCCACTAGGGCCCCAAACGACCATGGTTCGTTAATAATAATGGTCTTCATTTGTGGGTCAAAAGCACCTTTTGAGCCTCCTGTATTCCAGGACCCATAAGCGACTGCATCTAAACCAGTGGAGGACCAGGCTAGGAGCTGTGGTGTCAGGACAGTAGAGCAGTGAATACAGTGTTTTAGAATTCTTGAATCCCTCGTTTTTTTTCATGCTTCGGTGTCATTTTTACTGGCAATTAAATGTCTTTTAATGGCAATTTGACTTGCATCAAATAAATTCGATGTGGAACAAATTTCCCAGCCGAACACTAGAGAATCTGACCAATTCGAATTTCGGGCAGATTTTCTTTATCTTTCAGCAGGATAAATTCTGGAGCATATAGATATGTACATTCTTTTCTGATGACTGAAACATACTGTAAAAGCAAACAAATAGATTTTTAAGGTAAAGCAAGGGGATCAATCACTTGACCTTAAGGTGATTGATCTTTTCAGTTACAGAAGACTGAACTGTAGGCAGAAAGACCCACTAACAAGCAGAAAGGGAAGTCTTTGGCTAATGCACTTTTTTTTCTTTTTTTAAAGCCTTGGCTTAAAGATGAGAGTCTACGCTTTAATCACATCTTGATGGCTTTGTTTTAAATCTATTGCTGTATAGAGACTATATTATGATGACTCTGGTCACTGTTCCGATACTTCTGGACACCTCTTTTCACTTCTGTACAAGTGAATAGGATGGCTCAGAGGTATGAGTGGTAGCATTGGAACTATCCTATTTGATAGAGATGAGCAAATCTGCCATGATTTGAATTTAGAAACACTATAGGAGAAAAAAAGCGTAAATAGGGTCTTAACTAGGGTTGAGCATTCCGATACTGCAAATATCGGGTATCGACCGATATTAGCTGTATCGGACTTCCGATTCCGAGTTCCGATATTTTCGTCATATCGGATACCGGAATCGGAATGTCACTGTCACTGTCAGTGTCCGTCGGTCGGGTCTGTCAGGAGTCAGCGGCACTTACCCGGCAGAAGATCCCCGGTGGTCTCGTCCTGGACTGCTTGATGGCCGCCATCCTCTTCTCCCTGGCAGTCACATGCAGTTTCTCGCGATAACTGCAGTGACTGCTGGGTAATCGCGGCCGTAAAGCAGTCCGATGACGTCACCGCCAGGGAAGCAGGTAATCAGCTGTGCTGCGTCGGGATGATAGGCTCTGCCTGGCATTCCGATGTAGCAGAGCTGGATCGTCGTGGGACACTCGTTACTATGGACTGCGTCGGACAGGTGGTATACTGTTGGTTTGTTTTTTTCCTTTTTTTACAGGAGATCGATGGCGTCGCAGGAATGAGAGAGTAATAAAAGAAATGAAAACTGTGTTGTCTCTTTTATTTCATTAAAATACTTTTTTCTGGCTGTGTCTTTTTTTTAAACATTTAAAAACTTTGGGATTAATAATGGATCGGTGTCTTATTGACGCCTCTCCATTATTAACCGGGCTTATTGTCACCGTGCAATCAACGGTGACATTAACCCCTTATTACCCCGCTTGCCACCGCTACAGGGCAAGTGGGAAGAGCCGGGTAAAGTGCCACAATTGGTACATCTTTTGATGCGCCAAATGTGGGGCTGCTGTAGCCTGGTATTATCAGGCTGTTGAGGGCCAAAATCCATGGGCCTTGACAGTCTTTTAATACCAGGCCGCAGCAGTCTGCATTTTACTTGGCTGGTTAACAAAAATAGGGGGACCCTTACGCGGTTTTTTTTTTTTCGAGGGGATCCCCTATTTTTGTTAACCAGCCAAGCTAAACAGACTGCTGTGGCCTGGTATTATCAAGCTGGCAAGGTCCATGGATATTGGATCCTTACCAGCCTGAAAAACCAGGTCTCAGCAGTCTGCTTCATCTGGCTGGTTAACAAAAATAGGGGGGACCCCACGCCAATTTTTTTTCGAGGGGATCCCCTATTTTTGTTAACCAGCCAAGATATGCAGACTGCTGTGGCCTGGTATTATCAGGCTGGCAAGGTCCATGGATCTTGGCTCCTTAACAGCCTGAAAACCAGGCCTCAGCAGTCTGCTTCATCTGGCTGGTTAACAAAAATAGGGGGGACCCCACGCCAATTTTTTTCGAGGGGATCCCCTATTTTTGTTAACCAGCCAAGATATGCAGACTGCTGTGGCCTGGTATTATCAGGCTGGCAAGGTCCATGGATCTTGGCTCCTTAACAGCCTGAAAAACCAGGCCTCAGCAGTCTGCTTCATCTGGCTGGTTAACAAAAATAGGGGGGACCCCACGCCAATTTTTTTCGACGGGATCCCCTATTTTTGTTAACCAGCAAAGATAAGCAGACTGCTGTGGCCTGGTATTATCAGGCTGGCAAGCAGGGTCGGACTGAGCCACCGGGACACCGGAGAAACCTCCGGTGGGCCCCAGCTCCTGCGTGGTGGGCCCTGATTTGAAAGGATAGGTCGCACAGCACGCCGATACAGTTACATTCTGCGGCAGAGCAGGGAGAATCGCTTTCCCTGCTCTGGCGCCCGGAAGCTATGGGGCCTGAACAGGCGGTGGGGGGGCCCGGTGACAGCAGTGGGCCCCCCACCCGTCATCGGAGGGTCAGCTGTATCGGCATCCAGCCGATACAGCTGACCGCATAGAGAGAGAAGGAGCGAGCGCTCCTTCTCTCCCATAATCCCCCTCTCAGCGTCTGAAAGCGGGCGCAATGACATCACCTGCCGGCGCCCGCTGTCAGACGCTGAGAGGGAGAACAGTGAGCAGCACAGGAGCCGGGAGGTGAGTATTGTTTTTTTTTTTTTATTTAATGGGGGTGCATTATACTACAGAGGCTGTATATGGGGGGTGCATTATACTACAGAGGCTGTATATGGGGGCTGCATTATACTACAGAGGCTCCATATTGGGGTGCATCATACTACAGAGACTCCCTATGGGGATGCATTATACTACAGAGACTGCCTATGGGGGTGCATTATAATATAGCGGCTGCCTATGGTGGTGCATTATATTATAGACTCTGCCTATGGGGGTTTTGTTGTGAATAGGCTGGAAATGAGTTCTGAGCAGAAGCTCCCTCTGGTGGTTACAAACGGTACTGGACTGTCCAGTGAAGATTGTGAGGATTGGGAATCAGGTGTTACTGACTGGTCTTATATAAGGGAGTCACCTTCCCATCAGGGTTGCCGGTGATCAATTGTTCTGGTCTCAATCCTTGATTCCTGTTTCCTTGGAAGCCTGCTGTGTTGTGTCTGAATCTCCTGCTAACAGATAAGACATTTTCTTCTTTTTGTTTTTGTGCTTGATTTTTGCATTTTGTCCTGCACTTCTGTGGGGGCCTTTAGGGTCCCCTCTGGGGGCTTTTGCCTCTCAGTTCAGTTCAGCCACTGATGTTTGTACATTTGCTTTTTCCAGTTTTCTCAGTGGCTGCTGTTTTGTCTTTTGTTACACCAGAGAACTAATTTAGGTGGTAGAGGTCGTGTGATCTCAGGTGTTTTTGAAATTAGTAGAGTTGGTGCTTTTCAGGGTTTTCTGGGATTGCAGTAAGTGCCCTTCCTATCCTTTTCTATTTAGTAAGTTTGGGCCCCAACGTTTGCTCATAACTATTTTCTGTCTGTGTCAGTATTTCTTCTTGTCTAACCGCCATTACATGTTTGGGGGCTTTCTATGTTCTTTGGGGATCTGCTCCGGGGCAGATAGCTTTCCTCTTTCTATCTTTAGGTGTAGTTAGTTTCTCAGGCTGTGACGAGGCATCTAGGACCAACGTAGGAACGCTCCACGGCTGCCTCTAGTTGTGGTGGTTAGTCAGGGTACTGCAATCTCATAGTTTCCAACTGCTCTGGTGTATGTCCTTTTTTGCCTGCTCTCCTCAGCTACCAAATCATAACAGTATCACCGGCCTAAACTGAAAATTATATGGTACTCACAGAAGGGAAAAATATTGTGAAAGAAAAAAAGTTGTCAGAGTTGTCAGAGAATTTTTTTTTTCTTCTGTTTGTTGCATTTTTTTTTCCCTCTGTATCTCTGGGTGCTGAGAAGGATTTTTTTTTCTCTCAATGGAGTTTGCACAGTTGTCTGGCCGTGTGGATCAGCTTGCCACTGAAGTTCGGAGTATTGCTACCTATCTTGCTAGGTTGCCTGTTGTGGAACCTAGGATTCCCATGCCAGATTTGTTTTTAGGGGATCGAGCTAAGTTTCTGAATTTCAAAAATAACTGTAAATTGTTTTTTGCCTTAAAATCTAAGTCCTCAGGGAACGCAGCGCAGCAGGTTCAAATTGTCATCTCTCTCCTGCGTGGCGACCCTCAGGATTGGGCTTTTTCCCTGACACCTGGGGATCCTGTTTTGAGTGATGTTGATGCGTTTTTTCAGGCTTTGGGGTTATTGTACGATGAGCCTAATGTCACTGATCAAGCTGAAAAAACTTTGTTGGCATTAAGTCAGGGGCTTGAGGACGCTGAGTTATACTGTCAGAGATTCCGTAGGTGGGCAGTCCTGACCAAATGGAATGACGACGCTTTGGCAGCTCTTTTTCGGAAGGGACTGTCAGATAATGTAAAGGATGTTATGGTGGGATTCCCTGTTCCCTCTTGTCTCAATGATTCTATGTCATTAGCGATTCAAATTGACAGACGTCTGCGTGAGCGGAAAGGTATGCGTGGAATAATGTTGCCTTGTGAACCTGCTTCTGAATCCATGCAGTGTGATAGAGTGGTTTCTGGGGCACAGCGTCATGAATTTCGAAAGCGCAATGGGTTATGTTTCTACTGTGGTGATGCCTCTCATGCTATTTCTGTCTGCCCTAAGCGGGGAAGACGTTTTGCTCGCTCAGTTGTCTTGGGTAGTGTTCAGACTAAGTTTTTGTTAACTGTTACCCTGATATGCTCTCTGTCCTCATTTTCTGCTCAGGATTTTGTTGATTCTGGAGCAGCTATTAACCTGATGGATTTTGATTTTGCTAAACGTTGTGGGTTTCCCTTGATACCCCTACGGAAGTCTATTCCCCTACTGGGGATCGATTCTACCCCTTTGGCTGAGAATAAACCTCAGTTCTCTACTCAGGTGATAATGAGGGTAGAACCTGATCATCAGGAGAGTTGCAAATTTTTGGTTCTGTATAATCTGCATGACATTATCGTACTGGGTTTCCCTTGGTTACAGTCTCATAATCCTGTTTTGGATTGGAAATCTGTGTCTGTTACCAGTTGGGGCTGTCAATGTGTTAATACCAACACTCCTGTTTTTTCTGCCTCCCCCCAGGCTCAGGATGTTCCTGACTTTTTGATTGATTTTTCTGATGTGTTTAGCGAAAGTAAATCTGCATCCTTACCTCCCCATAGGAGCTAATGACTGCGCTATTGAATTAGTGCCTGGTAGTAAATTCCCTAAAGGTCGCCTTTTTAACTTGTCTGTACCTGAACATGACGCTATGCGGTCTTATATCAAGGAGTCATTGGAGAAGGGTCATATCAGACCATCCTCTTCACCCTTAGGTGCCGGTTTTTTCTTTGTGGCCAAAAAGGATGGTTCATTAAGGCCGTGTATTGATTATCGTCTCTTGAACAATATTACTGTGAAATATCAATATCCGTTACCCTTGATCTCTGATCTGTTTTCCAGGGTGAAAAACGCTACTTGGTTTACCAAGCTTGACCTCAGGGGGGCATATAACCTTATTCGCATTAAGCACGGGGATGAATGGAAGACGGCATTTAATACCCCTGAAGGGCATTTTGAGTACCTTGTGATGCCCTTTGGGCTCACTAATGCTCCTTCTGTCTTCCAGTCCTTCATGAATGACATTTTCAGGGATTTTGTGGATAAATTTATGATTGTTTATTTGGATGATATCTTGATTTTTTCCAATGACTGGGACTCTCATGTAAAACATGTTCGGACTGTGTTCCAGATTTTGAGAGAGAATGCTCTGTATGTGAAGGGATCAAAGTGTCTTTTTGGCGTTCAGAGGATCTCATTTCTGGGTTTCATTTTGTCTCCATCTGTTATTGAAATGGACCCGGTCAAAGTTCAGGCTATCTGTGATTGGGTCCAACCTACTTCTTTAAAGGCTCTTCAAAGATTCTTGGGTTTTGCCAATTTTTATCGTAAATTTATTGGTAATTTCTCTGTTATTGTTAAACCATTAACTGATTTGACCAAGAAGGGTTTTGATGTGGTAAATTGGCCTCCTGAGGCAGTCTCTGCATGTCAGGAACTTAAGCAGAGATTCACTTCTGCTCCTGTTCTACGGCAGCCTGATGTTTCTCTACCATTTCAGGTGGAGGTTGATGCCTCTGAAATTGGGGCAGGTGCCGTTTTGTCCCAAAGAGATCCAGAGACCTCTAAAAGTAACCCTTGTGCCTTTTTCTCTCGAAAATTTTCTCCCACTGAACGTAATTATGACGTGGGTAATCGGGAGTTATTAGCCATGAAGTGGGCTTTTGAAGAGTGGAGACATTGGCTGGAGGGAGCCAAACATCAGGTGGTGGTCCTTACTGACCATAAGAATCTAGTTTATCTGGAATCTGCCAAGCGACTTAATCCTAGACAGGCCAGGTGGGCCTTGTTTTTCACACGTTTTAATTTTGTGGTTTCATTTCTTCCTGGCACTAAAAATGTTAAGGCGGATGCCCTCTCGAGGAGTTTCCTGGCGGACTCTCCTGAGTTATCTGATCCTTCTGTTATTTTGAAAGAGGGTGTAGTTCTTTCCGCCATCTCGCCCAATTTGAGACTGGCTCTGGAGGGGTGCCAGGAAGATAAGCCCGAGCGCTGCCCTGTTGGGAAATTGTTTGTCCCGGACCAGTGGAAAAAGAGTGTAATGTCTGAGATTCATTGTTCCGCGTTGGCCGGTCATCCCGGAATTTTTGGTACCAGGGACTTGGTTGGTCGGTCCTTTTGGTGGCCTACCTTGTCTCGTGATGTCAGGGAGTTTGTGCAGTCCTGCGGGACTTGCTCTCGCTCCAAGCCTTGCTCTCGTTCTAGTGGTTTGTTGATGCCATTACCGGTGCCCAAGAGACCATGGACCCATATCTCTATGGATTTCATTTCCGACCTCCCTGTTTCTCAGAGAATGACCGTCATCTGGGTGATTTGCGATAGGTTTTCCAAGATGATACATCTTGTGCCATTACCTAAGTTGCCTTCCTCCTCTGAATTGGTGCCTTTGTTCCTTCAGCACGTGGTTCGTTTACACGGCATTCCTGAGAACATTGTGTCTGACAGAGGAGTCCAGTTTGTTTCCAGATTTTGGAGGACCTTTTGTTCTAAAATTGGTGTTCAATTGTCTTTCTCCTCGGCGTTTCATCCTCAGACCAATGGTCAAACTGAGAGAACAAACCAGACATTGGAGACTTATCTAAGATGCTTTGTGTCTGCTGATCAGGATGACTGGGTCTCTTTTTTGCCTTTGGCTGAGTTTGCTCTTAATAATAGGGCTAGCTCTGCCACTTTGATGTCTCCATTTTTCTGTAATTCTGGGTTTCACCCTCGATTTTCTTCTGGACAGACGGAGGCTTCTGTCTGCCCGGGTGTTGACTCTGTTGTGGAGCGTATGCAGCAGATTTGGGACCAGGTAGTGGAGAGGTTGTGTCCCTCTCTCAGGAGAGGGCCCAGCGGTTTGCTAACCGGCATAGGACTGATGGTCCTTGGTTTAAAGTGGGGGACTTGGTCTGGTTGTCCTCAAGAAATATTCCTATGAGAGTGGCATCTCCTAAATTTAAGCCTAGGTTCATTGGACCTTATAAGATCATGGAGATTCTTAACCCTGTTTCTTTTCGTTTGCTTCTTCCAGGGACATTTAAAATCCATAACGTGTTCCACAAGTCCTTGTTGAAGAGGTTTGTTGAGCCAGTGGTTCCTACCACTGTGCCTCCTGACCCTGTTTTGGTTGAGGGCAATCTGGAGTATGTGGTTGAGAAAATATTGAATTCTCGTTTTTCTAGACGGAAACTCCAGTATTTGGTTAAATGGAGAGGTTATGGTCAGGAAGACAATTCTTGGGTGTTTGCTTCGGACATCCATGCTAGGAGACTCATCCGTGCGTATCATAGAACTCATCCTGACCGACCTGGTTGCTCAGATGAGGGTTCGGTGACCCCTCCTCAAGGGGGGGTACTGTTGTGAATAGACTGGAAATGAGTTCTGAGCAGAAGCTCCCTCTGGTGGTTACAAACGGTACTGGACTGTCCAGTGAAGATTGTGAGGATTGGGAATCAGGTGTTACTGACTGGTCTTATATAAGGGAGTCACCTTCCCATCAGGGTTGCCGGTGATCAATTGTTCTGGTCTCAATCCTTGATTCCTGTTTCCTTGGAAGCCTGCTGTGTTGTGTCTGAATCTCCTGCTAACAAATAAGACATTTTCTTCTTTTTGTTTTTGTGCTTGATTTTTGCATTTTGTCCTGCACTTCTTGTGGGGGCCTTCAGGGTCCCCTCTGGGGGCTTTTGCCTCTCAGTTCAGTTCAGCCACTGATGTTTGTACATTTGCTTTTTCCAGTTTTCTCAGTGGCTGCTGTTTTGTCTTTTGTTACACCAGAGAACTAATTTAGGTGGTAGAGGTCGTGTGATCTCAGGTGTTTTTGAAATTAGTAGAGTTGGTGCTTTTCAGGGTTTTCTGGGATTGCAGTAAGTGCCCTTCCTATCCTTTTCTATTTAGTAAGTTTGGGCCCCAACGTTTGCTCATACTATTTTCTGTCTGTGTCAGTATTTCTTCTTGTCTAACCGCCATTACATGTTTGGGGGCTTTCTATGTTCTTTGGGGATCTGCTCCGGGGCAGATAGCTTTCCTCTTTCTATCTTTAGGTGTAGTTAGTTTCTCAGGCTGTGACGAGGCGTCTAGGACCAATGTAGGAACGCTCCACGGCTGCCCCTAGTTGTGGTGGTTAGTCAGGGTACTGCAATCTCATAGTTTCCAACTGCTCTGGTGTATGTCCTTTTTTGCCTGCTCTCCTCAGCTACCAAATCATAACAGTGTTTATTATAATATAGAGGCTGCCTATGGGGGTGCATTATACTATATTGAGGACTATCTGGTGTATTATGCTGTATGGATGCTATCTAGGGGCCATCATACAGTGTTGGACCCATTAAATAGTTTGGGGACATTAAGGGGTCAGTATATATCCAGTGAGGGGGCATTATTCTGTGTATAGGGGAGATGTACAGGGGGAGACTTGGGACATTATTAAATGTAAAGTGGACACTTATTGTTATAGGGGAACTCGGGTTACTGTGACTGTCAAAGGGGCACACAGGGCATTATTACAGTCTAGGGTACAAAATGTGGGCACTGTTTTCTAGGGCACTTGCACCTGGCATTACTATATTCTAGAGGGGTGCTTTAAAATTTAGAGGTCACACAGAACCACACAGCAGGTGCAGTAATAGGGACACAAACGGCAGCAGCAGCTCAGTATTGGGGTATCAGGTGCAGTAATAGGGACACATACGGCAGCAGCGGCTCAGTATTGGGGTATCAGGTGCAGAAATAGGGACACATATGGCAGCAGCGGCTCAGTATTGGGGTATCAGCAGGATGAGGAGTTTGTGCAGGTTGAGAATAGTCCAATTGGTGACCGTGACAGTGCTAAAAATATGACAAGTGAAATGTGTCTTTGTTGTAATCTCTGCAGTCGAGTCCTGGCTGGAGAAGTCGTCATGTCGGTCTGGGCCAGATGGAAAAGACATGAAAAGTGAACAATTCCATTAGAAAGAACATCAGCGGTAAGTCATTATCTGTACCTGTGCTGTAATCTATTATATGTTCTGTAGGACTGGTATTATTTACCACAGACCATATGGCGGTAATATCAATATTGGTCTTTTTATATATAGATTATTTTTGGCAACAGCGCGGTCATTTGCTGAGGTTCTCTGATTAGGGGCCCACTCAGAAGTTTCGCCCCCACTAAACCAAAACCCTAGCTACGCCTCTGGCTCTCTCTCTAGTCTTTCTTTCTCTCGCTAGTCTTTCTCGCTCTCTGTTCTTTCTTTCTCGCTCTCTGTTCTTTTTTCTCTCTGTTCTTTCTTTCTCTCTCTCTTTTCTTTCTTTCCTCTCTTTCTCTGTTTGTTCTTTCTCTCTCGCTGCTCTTTCTTTCTTTTCCTCAGTACCAGCCACTGTGCCCTCATTACCAGTCAGTGTGATCAGCAGTGCTAAATGGGTACGCTTGGGGCGAGGATATGGGTGTGATTAGCTGTGAAATGGGTGTGGTCGGGGCGTGGCCTAAAATTTGCAGCGGCGCGCTTAGCGCGCCGCAGCCTTTAACCCTCTTTCCTGTCTTCAAAACTTGGGAGGTATGCTGTATGACCTCCCTACAACTTCTGGGCATGCTCCTGATGAGCGCGACGGATGGTCTCCTGAGGGATCTCCTCCCACACCTGGACTAAAGTGTCACGCTGTCTCTGTATACAGGAGGACCGGGGTCTATGCTGACCCTAAGCTGGGGTCCTGACTAATCCCTCTACCTGGAGGTACTGTTGATGGTACAGAGGTCCAGGCCGCCAGCGTAACCCTATCTCCTGTGAATCCCTAACCACTGTAATCTAGTCCTGAGAAGGACCCTGATTACCACCACAGGGAACAGGAAGGTAACTGCCTTCACACACAGTAAAAGACGAACGAGACAGTACAAGGGGTAAAATAAAAGACCACCTTGCATACAAAACTACCACTACAGAGGGAACACCAACGGGTAAGGAGATAAATAATAAAGCGAGGAGAGGAGAAAACCACAACAGGTACTCTTAGCTTTAGATTTCTCAATACGATCCGCTCTGCTGGTCTGCATGAATGCTTTCACCGACACTTCCCAGCAGACAGGCAGGTATATGAAGGAAACCAATTACCACAACATTAATTGCAGCTGAGCGAGGCTGGTCTTGTCCAGCACGGAAGAATTAACTCCCTCACTGCCGAAAAACACCCAGCACCAGAAACTCAGCTGTGAGAAGTCAGGGTGTGCAATCGCACGATCTTCTCAGCGACACACCCGTGACAGTACCCCCCCTTCTACGAGGGGCCTCCGGACCCTCAGGGCCGGGTTTATCTGGGTGAGTAGTATGGAAGGCCCGAACCAATCGGTCTGCGTTAATATCCGACGCAGAAACCCACGTCCTCTCCTCAGGACCATACCCCCTCCAATGAACAAGGTACTGAAGGGACCGGCGATTCAGACGTGAATCGATGACTCTCGACACCTGAAACTCCAAGTTACCATTGACCACCACAGGAGGAGGAGGTAAAGGTGAAGGTATCACCGGCGCCACATACCTCTTAAGCAACGATCTGTGGAACACATTATGAATTTTAAATGTAGGAGGGAGGTCAAGACGGAATGCAACCGGATTAATTATAGCACTGATCTTGTATGGCCCGATGAACCTGGGACCCAGTTTCCAGGAGGGAACCTTAAGTTTTATATTTTTGGTAGACAACCATACCAGATCGTTCACACTTAGGTCCGGACCAGACACTCTCCTATCAGCCATACGTTTGTATCGGTTCCCCATAGTACTCAGATTATTCAGCACTCCTCTCCACACAGAAGCAAGTGACGACGAAAATCGTTCCTCCTCAGGAACCCCAGAAGAGCCCCCCCTATTGAAAGTACAAAACTGGGGGTGAAAACCATATGCCCCAAAAAACGGGGACTTACCAGTGGACTCGCTCCGCCTATTATTTAGAGCAAATTCCGCCAGAGGCAAGAAAGAAGCCCAGTCCTCCTGGTTCTCTGACACAAAAGACCGGAGATATGTCTCCAAGCTCTGGTTCAGACGCTCTGTCTGACCATTGGACTGCGGGTGAAAAGCCGATGAAAATTACAACTGCATCCCCCGCCGTGTACAAAATGCTTTCCAGAATTTGGACACAAACTGAGACCCCCGATCCGACACCACATCGGAGGGTACCCCGTGAAGCCTTACAATCTCCCCAATAAACACCTGCGCAAGAGTCTTAGCATTAGGAAGAGCAGGAAGAGCGATAAAATGTGCCATCTTGCTGAACCTGTCCACTACAACGAGTATGACTGTTTTACCCGAAGATGGCAGGAGGTCCGTAATGAAGTCCATAGACAGATGAGTCCATGGACGCTCCGGGATCTTCAAAGGTAAGAGGGTCCCCGACGGACGGGTATGTGGGGTCTTAGAGCGCGCACAAACCTCGCAGGACGCGACAAAAGTTACCACCTCCTTATGTAAGTTAGGCCACCAAAACCGACGCGAGAGGAGATCCTCAGTTGCTTTACTCCCTGGGTGTCCTGCCAAAGCTGAATTATGGTGTGCCTCGATCACCTTTTGTCGCAACTGATTTGGAACAAACAGTCTCCCTGGAGGTCCTACAGGGCATCCCCCTGAGCCTCCAATACCTCCTCCTCAAGCTCAGAGCATACTGCCGACACCACCACCCCCTCCTGAAGGACCGGAACGGGTCCTCCTATTCCCAGCCCCTGGGAAACAGCGAGATAAGGCATCCGCCTTAACATTTTTTGAGCCAGGACGATATGTGACGACAAAATTAAACCTGGTAAAAAACAACGACCACCTAGCTTGTCTGGGATTCAGACGTTTAGTGGACTCTAAATATAGCAGGTTTTTGTGATCGGTAATGACGGTGACCGGGTGGACTGCCCCCTCCAAAAAATGACGCCACTCCTCAAAAGCCAACTTAATGGCCAAGAGTTCCCTATTGCCGACATCATAATTCCTCTCAGCGGAGGACAATTTTTTAGAGAAGAAGGCGCACGGATGCCATTTACCAGGGGACGAACCTTGTGACAATACTGCTCCCACCCCTACCTCGGAAGCGTCCACCTCAACAATGAACGGCTGTGACGCATCAGGTTGAATAAGTATGGGTGCTGAAGCAAAACATTTTTTCAAAGAGGAAAACGCTTGACAAGCCTTGTCAGACCACTTTGAAAAATCCGTCCCTTTTTTAGTCATGTCTGTGAGAGGTTTAACTATGGATGAAAAATTACGAATGAATTTCCGATAGTAGTTAGCAAACCCCAGGAAACATTGTAATGCCTTAAGATCCTCTGGCAGATCCCACTCAAGAACTGCCCGCACTTTCCCAGGGTCCATACGAAAACCGGATGCTGACACCAGGAACCCTAAAAACTGAAGTTCCTGTACGGCGAACACACACTTCTCCCATTTGGCGTACAGTTTATTATCCCGCAAGATCTGTAACACCTGCCTAACATGTTCCTGATGAGACACAAGATCTGGCGAGTAAATTAGGATATCATCCAGATATATAACCACAAACTGTCCCATTAGGTGGCGAAAGATGTCATTTACAAAGTGTTGAAACACCGCCGGGCAATACTCAGACCAAATGGCATGACAAGGTTCTCATAATGCCCCTCCGGAGTGTTAAACGCCGTCTTCCACTCATCCCCCTCCTTCATCCTAATCAGATTGTACGCCCCCCTGAGATCCAACTTAGAGAACCATTTGGCACCCACGATCTGATTGAAGAGATTGGGAATAAGTGGGAGCGGATACGGATCTCGGACCGTAATCCGATTAAGCTCACGGAAATCCAGGCAAGGGCGTAGGCCTCCATCTTTTTTCTTCACAAAGAAGAACCCTGCGGCCACTGGGGAAGATGAAGGTCTAATGTGCCCCTTAGCCAGACTCTCTGAAATATAATCCTTCATGGCCTGTCTCTCAGGACCAGAAAGGTTATACAACCTAGATTTCGGTAACTTGGCCCCAGGGAGCAAGTTAACAGAACAGTCATACTCGCGATGAGGAGGTAGTTCTTGACACCCTTTTTCCGAGAATACATCCTCAAAGTCCACCAGAAATGGAGGTAAGGCCCTAGGAGCGACCGCACCAATGACCGTATTCATGCAGTTTTTATTACAGAAATCGCTCCATTGGGTTATCTCTCTGGATTGCCAATTAATAACCTGGTTATGCTTAGTTAGCCAAGGCAGGCCCAGCACTATAGGAGTGGGAAGACCCTCCAACACATAACAAGACAACAGTTCTTTATGTAGGCCCCCACTTGAAGATCTATGTTATGCACTGCTTGCACAAAACTTCCCTGACCGAGAGGTCTGGCGTCGATCGAGAATATGGGGACGGGTTTAGCCAACCCACTTAATCGCATACCTTGAACCCGGGCAAAGCGAGCATCCACCAGATTAGTCCCGGCCCCACTATCCAGAAGAACAGATATCCTCTCAGTTTTCGCACCCACCACCACCTCCGCCGGTACGAGAAACTGAGACGAACTTAGGGACGAAATACTTACTCCCAGATTGCCGTCCACCACACAATCTGGGATCAATAGTTTTCCGGCGACTTCTCACTCTGCAAAGGATGGGATGGACACCCCCTAATAAAATGTCCCTTTTTTCCACAGAAGAAACAACTTCTTGTTTTGTGGCGCCCCACCGATCCCCTCCCCCGGAATGATGTCCCTTCTAATTGCATAGGCTCCTCTGGACTGACCAGGGAAACCTCCGTATAAGGGACCCTTGAGGAAGGTGGAGTCATCACAGGGGGCGAAGTTACCCCGCACCTCTCCCGAAGAGTCTGTCAATACGAATAGCAAGGGCCATAGCGGCTTCCAGTGTCGTTGGAGGGTCATACTGCGCCAACACATCTTTTAATTTGTCAGATAAACCTTGACAAAACTGGCTCCTAAGAGCCGGGTCATTCCACTGGGTGTCCGTGGCCCACCTACGGAACTCCGAACAGAATTCCTCTGCCGGACGATCTCCCTGCTGTATCTTACGTAACTTAGTTTCAGCAAGGGAGACCCGATCCGGGTCATCATATACAAGACCCAGAGCTGCGAAAAATCTATCCACTGACTGGAGAGCCGGGGAGCCCGGGGGAAGAGAGAACGCCCAGGATTGGGGGTCCCCTTGTAGGAGTGAGTTGACAATTCCCACCCTTTGATCTTCACTCCCAGATGACCGAGGTCGCAGCCGAAAGTACAATTTACATGCCTCCCGGAAAGCAACAAATTTGTCCCGCCCTCCAGTGAACCTGTCCGGGAGAGCTACTTTAGGTTCAGGTCTGGCTTGCTCCGGGGGTACAAAACCTTGGACTTAATGTCCCTCAGCTCCATGGACAAACTCTGCAACTGCTGAGCTAGACTGGCTACTGGATCCATGGTGGCTGGGGAGAATCTTTAGTGTGGTCGGTGAAAATGTCACGCTGTCTCTGTATACAGTAATGGCCAAAAGTTTTGAGAATGACACAAATATTAATTTTTACAAAGTCTACTGCTTCACTTTTTCTAATGGCAATTTGCATATACTCCAGAATGTTATAAAGAGTGATCAGCTTAACAGCAATTACTTGCAAAGTCAATATTTGGCTAGAAAATGAACTTTATCCCCAAAACACATTTCAACATCATTGCAGCCATGCCTTAAAAGGACCAGCTAACCTCTTTTCAGTGATTGCTCCTTTAACACAGGTTTGGGTGTTGATGAGGACATGGCTGGAGATCAATCTGTCATGATTAAGTAAGAATGACACCACTGGACACTTTAAAAGGAGGCTGGTGCTTGGCATCATTGTTTCTCTTCTGTTAACCATGGTTATCTCTAAAGAAACACGTGCAGTCATCATTGCAATGCACAAAAATGGCCTAACAGGGAAGAGTATCGCAGCTAGAAAGATTGCACTTCAGTCAACAATCTATCGCATCATCAAGAACTTCAAGGAGAGAGGTTCCATTGTTGCCAAAAAGGCTTCAGGGCGCCCAAGAAAGACCAGCAAGCACCAGGACCGTCTCTTAAAAGTGTTTCAGCTGCGGGATCGGACTACCAGCAGTGCAGAGCTTGCTCAGGAATGGCAGCAGGCAGGTGTGAGTGCATCTGCACGCACTGTGAGGCGGAGACTTTTGGAGCAAGGCCTGGTCTCAAGGAGGGCAGCAAAGAAGCCACTTCTCTCCAGAAAAAACATCATGGACAGACTGATATTCTGCAAAAGGTACAGGCAGTGGACTACTGAGGACTGGGGTAAAGTTATTTTCTCTGATGAATCCCCTTTTCGATTGTTTGGGACATCAGGAAAACGCCTCATTCGGAGAAGACAAGGTGAGCGCTACCACCAGTCTTGTCTCATGCCAACTGTTAAGCATCCTGAAACCATTCATGTGTGGGGTTGCTTCTCAGCCAAGGGAATCGGCTCTCTCACAGTCTTGCCTAAAAACACAGCCATGAATAAAGAATGGTACCAGAATGTCCTCCAAGAGCAACTTCTCCCAACCCTCCAAGAGCAGTTTGACGATCAACAATGCCTTTTCCAGCATGATGGAGCACCTTGCCATAAAGCAAAGGTGATAACTAAATGGCTCAGGGAACAAAACATAGAGATTTTGGGTCCATGGCCTGGAAACTCCCCAGATCTTAATCCCATTGAGAACTTGTGGTCAATCATCAAGAGACGGGTGGACAAACAAAAACCTAAAAATTCTGACAAAATGAAAGCATTGATTGTGCAAGAATGGACTGCTATCAGTCAGGATTTGGTCCAGAAGTTGATTGAGAGCATGCCAGGGAGAATTGCAGAGGTCCTGAAGAAGAAGGGTCAACACTGCAAATATTGACTTGCTGCATTAACTCATTCTAACTGTCAATATAAGCTTTTGTTACTCATATGTTTGCAATTATTATATTTCTGTCTGTGATAAAAACATCTGTCAAACACACATAAAACCAGAGGGCAGCAGATCATGTGAAAATATAA
>JARQOD010000006.1:48296993-48329516 GCA_033576555.1 Oophaga sylvatica
CAAGTAGCAACCTCAGCTCTGCTACATGTGACAAGTAACAACCTCAGCTCTGCTACATTTGACAAGTAACAACCTCAGCTCTGCTACATTTGACAAGTAACAACCTCAGCTCTGCTACATGTGACAAGTAGCAACCTCGGCTCTGCTACATGTGACAAGTAACAACCTCAGCTCTGCTACATGTGACAAGTAGCAACCTCAGCTCTGCTCATGTGACAAGTAACAACCTCAGCTCTGCTCATGTGACAAGTAACAACCTCAGCTCTGCTCATGTGACAAGTAACAACCTCAGCTCTGCTCATGTGACAAGTAGCAACCTCAGCTCTGCTCATGTGACAAGTAGCAACCTCAGCTCTGCTCATGTGACAAGTAGCAACCTCAGCTCTGCTACATGTGACAAGTAAACCTCAGCTCTGCTACATGTGACAAGTAGCAACCTCAGCTCTGCTACATGTGACAAGTAGCAACCTCGCTCTGCTACATGTGACAAGTAGCAACCTCGGCTCTGCTCATGTGACTAGTAGCAACCTCAGCTCTGCTACATGTGACAATAACCTCAGTAAACTCTGCTACATGTGACAAGTAGCAACCTCAGCTCTGCTACATGTGACAAGTAGCAACCTCGGCTCTGCTACATGTGACAAGTAGCAACCTCAGCTCTGCTACTTGTGACAAGTAGCAACCTCAGCTCTGTTATTTGTGACAAGTAACAACCTCAGCTCTGCTCATGTGACAAGTAACAACCTCAGCTCTGCTCATGTGACAAGTAGCAACCTCAGCTCTGCTACATGTGACAAGTAGCAACCTCAGCTCTGCTACATGTGACAAGTAGCAACCTCGGCTCTGCTACATGTGACAAGTAGCAACCTCAGCTCTGCTACTTGTGACAAGTAGCAACCTCAGCTCTGCTATTTGTGACAAGTAACAACCTCAGCTCTGCTCATGTGACAAGTAACAACCTCAGCTCTGCTCATGTGACAAGTAGCAACCTCGGCTCTGCTACATGTGACAAGTAACCTCAGCTCTGCTACATGTGACAAGTAGCAACCTCAGCTCTGCTACATGTGACAAGTAACCTCAGCTCTGCTACATGTGACAAGTAACAACCTCAGCTCTGCTACATTTGACAAGTAACAACCTCAGCTCTGCTACATGTGACAAGTAGCAACCTCGGCTCTGCTACATGTGACAAGTAACAACCTCAGCTCTGCTAAATGTGACAAGTAGCAACCTCAGCTCTGCTCATGTGACAAGTAACAACCTCAGCTCTGCTCATGTGACAAGTAACAAACTCAGCTCTGCTACATGTGACAAGTAGCAACCTCGGCTCTGCTACATGTGACAAGTAACAACCTCAGCTCTGCTACATGTGACAAGTAGCAACCTCGGCTCTGCTACATGTAACAACCTCAGCTCTGCTACATGTGACAAGTAGCAGCCTCAGCTCTGCTCATGTGACAAGTAACAACCTCAGCTCTGCTCATGTGACAAGTAACAACCTCAGCTCTGCTACATGTGACAAGTAACAACCTCAGCTCTGCTACATGTGACAAGTAACAACCTCAGCTCTGCTACATGTGACAAGTAGCAACCTCAGCTCTGCTACATGCGAGGAGTGACAGCCTCATCTCTGCTACATGTGCGGAGCGACAGCCTCAGCTTTGCTATACAAGTAGCAGAGCTGAGGCTGTCACTCCTCACATGTTGCAGAGATGAGGCTGTCACTCCTTACATGTAGCAGAGCTGAGGCTGTCACTCCTCGAATGTAGCAGAGCTGAGGCTGTCCCTACTCACATGTAGCAGAGCTGAGGCTGTTCCTCCTCACATGTAGCAGAGCTGAGGCTGTCACTCCTCACATGTAGCAGAACTGAGTCTGTCACTCCTCACATGTAGCAGAGCTGAGGCTGTCACTCCTCACATGTAGCAGAGCTGAGGCTGTCACTCCTCACATGTGTAATTGGTGAGGGCGTGGTGCAGAAGTACGGTATACAGAACAATCTTAGATTATTCTGTATACCGGACTGTTGTTCTACTGAATAAATCATCCGTTTTGAAAGCAATTTGCAGGCTGGATTACAAGTTTCTTCACATATTTACTCTGGAGAAAGCCTACCTTCGTCACTACCTCAGTTGCTTCCTGGGAGTTGGTTCTTTTCTGTTATTTCACTATCATTACTCCAAAAACCTCTAATTTTGGATAATAAAGGTATCTTTCTTAACACAACTTGGGTAGACCGGGATTGGCAACGCGCGCGAGGGGGGGGCCCCATTGTGAAGTTTGCTGTGGGGCCCTGCCGTTCCTAGTTACGCCCCTGCCTGATCTGTATATGACTACTGCGCCAGATTTCATTTGACTGGCACATCGGATCTCTACCAAACAGATATCGGCACTATTGAGGGGACAAGGGCCTATACAGCCATAGCACCCGATCCATATGTCGACATGCTGACAGCTACCCTTTAAATGGAAACTGATGAGAATGACTTCCAGAGTATTCTTTACTAACAGTCACAAGTAAAGTTAGGATGTGCAATCTCTATCACTACACTAATGTATATATTAAGTGTATACATATCATTGCAGCAGGAGAAATTTGCAATTAATTAAGGACACCCTGTAAGGAATTCTCAGGCATAACGACATGTCCAGGAATGATGATTCACATGACACATGATATCCTGTCAATCCCGACAGCTCCCTCAGACACCCAGCAATGTCAGCACTCAGTAACACAGGACACTTCCTTTGATACGGTATCACGTCCTTCAGACATGGTCCAATGCCAAATAAGTGCTCAGAGCGTGTATAAGACACAAGACCTACAGACTTCCACTGTGATTACTCAAGACCTTCATTTGGCCCAGAGCGGCTATAATGTGCAGAACGTATTGTTTGGCTTAGATGCATTATATTATTTATTATGCAGAGCAATAGTTCAAGTAGAAATCATCTTCTAATAATTAAGTGATTTATTATATACACGTAGTGTTATAGCAGCAGAAACTCAGAAGAACAGAGCCTATTAGAGTTGTACTGATGCAGCAGCAATGAGTTTGTCAGTATAAAGGACCCTTCAGATCGGTCGATCACAGTCCGTTAACGATCGCTAATCAACTGCTTACAAGTTAATTAGAGCTCGTTTATTGGCCTGTTTACATAGGGTGATGTGCTGCCTATGAAGATCATTTTTATGCCAGCATAAACGATCTAATCACCCGACGAACTGATTGATTTGTTGCTTGTACGTTGGAAAATAGCCGGCATGTTTACAAGTTCCGATAATCATGAACAAGTGTTCTTATGAATGATCTTTCTGTGATTTTCTGCCCATCTAAATCAACGAGAACGTGTTCTGTAGTATGATATGGGACAGAACAGTAAACCAACTGTGAGCTATCAACAGGTAAACCAACTGTGAGTAATCAATAGGTAAACCTACTGTGAGTTGTCAACAGGTACACCAACTGTGAGTTGTCAACAGGTAAATCAACTGAGTTGTCAACAGGTAAACCAACTGTGAGTAATCAACAAGTAAACCAACTGTGAGTTATCAATAGGTAAACCAACTGTGAGCTATCAACAGGTAAACCAACTGTGAGTAATCAACAGGTAAACTAACTGTAAGTAATCAACAGGTAAACAAACTGTGAGTTATCAATAGGTAAACCAACTATAAGTTGTCAACAGGTAATTCAACTGTGAGTTGTCAACAGGTAAACCAACTGTGAGCTTCAACAGGTAAACCAACTTTGAGTTATCAACAGGTACACCAACTGTGAGTAATCAACAGGTCCACCAACTGTGAGTTGTCAACAGGTACACCAACTGTGAGTTATCAACAGGTACACCAACTGTGAGTAATCAACAGGTAAACCAACTGTGAGTAATCAACAGGTACATCAACTGTGAGTAATCAACAGGTACACCAACTGTGAGTTATCAACAGGTACACCAACTGTGAGTTGTCAACAGGTACACCAACTGTGAGTTGTCAACAGGTACACCAACTGTGAGTTGTCAACAGGTACACCAACTGTGAGTTGTCAACAGGTAAACCAACTGTGAGTAATCAACAGGTAATCTGCAGGGTAACTTTAAAGCTGTGTACACGTTGCGTTTTTGCTGCGTTTTTTCAGCGCAGATTTTTCACAAAACCTTAAGGGTTTCCTGATGCCTGTAAAGTGAATGAGAATCCCTATGTCTCATGCACACTTTGCTTATTTGTAACTTGCAGATTTGGTGCAGATTTAAATCTGCCGCATGTTAATTCTTTCCGCATTTTTGCTGCAGATTTCACTCATAGTAATGAGTGGGGAAAAATTTGTACAAAAAAACAGATGTAAAAACGTTGTTCCTGCCAAGACATCACCAAATACTTAACGTGTGCACGTACCCTTAGGGTGAGTTTCCACGGTCAGGAAACGCTGCGTGTTTGGCGCTGTGCGCTGGCGCAGCGCCAACACGCAGCGTCCAGATGTTACAGCATAGTGGAGGGGATTTCAAGAAATCCCGTCTCCACTATGCGTAACAATACGCAGGTGGCAAACCTGCGTAAACGGACATGCGGCGCGTCTTTTTAGACCGCAGCATGTCCTCGCGTATTGCGGCGACGGTGCGTCGCCGCAACATAATTAACACAGGGCTATGTAGCCCTGCGCTCTTTCCGGAGGTGTTCCGGAGGTGTCCTGAACACCTCCGGAAAGATCGCGCGTCAGAAAGGGGGCGGGGCTTAGACGGAGCGGAATTTCCGCTCCGTCCAAAGCGCTATGGTTCCGGACCGTGGAACCATAGCCTAAATGGTTTGATGTTGTCTGCTCGAGAGATAGCTGAAGTCACTGTGCAACCCCAAGTCTGATAATATAATAAATGGATGTAGTAAAGTATCCCCATCATTGTCAGTACAGCAAAAAGATTTACCCATTCCAATAATTTCCTCCAAAACCGCTTTAGGGGATTTATCTACACTTTATGTTATAGTGCTGCCATTTCTTTTGGACAATTAGTGGCTCCATCCGCATTTATACTTTCTGATTTAGAGTCCCTGCACTTTTCTGAAAGATTTTGGAAGGATGCCATCCTGCATCTCTTCTGCTAGACAAATGGAGAAAACAGCCCTAATGCATAATGCCACCATGGTCTTTAGATTCCAATGAGGAGGGTACAAAGAATGGGCAGCATCATTCACAAAACAAAGTTACAATTCAACTCCAAGCAGGTCCCTGTATTCAGTGAATAGTTATGCTCATGGCAGCCGCAGCAGATATCTCCCTTTGCCTAGGAACTATTTAAGGAATAGTCGTCATTTCAATTCTTACAACTATTTCATAACTCAATATTAAATATGTAAATAATCAACTTTGTAATATATCTGATCTCACTCATCCTGGACTGATCTTTTATTTTCAATTCATGGGTAAAATCTGTATTCAGTGAAAACCAACTTTCTCGCTAATGAGATAGGAGATGGCAGCTGGTGCTTATAATATTCTATGGAAAAGGCAGGAGGAGGAGCTAGAGGGAGAAACAGACATTCTGCTGCAAGATTTCCTTACAGGGAGTCTGACAGCAAGTTTTTGCTATGTAATCTGAGGACAGTATGAGGTAGAGTTAAAACACAGATTTTTGCGATGTATCACTTACCAGGCTGTGTGCTGTTATTTACTTATAGTGAATGTTTTATAACCAGGACATTATCATTGCTGAGACTAGCTGCCTCGTGCCGAGCAGTCCGACCAAGCCAACTCTTCTTATAAGGTCAATAAACAATGTACACAAAGAGCCTGGTGTGTGTGGGGGCAGCTTTCAGTACTTTGCTATATGCTACATCTAAAAACTCTGATTGTGTCCCATCTCTGCACCCAGTAATCTAAGTGATACATCACTGGAATTGGGGTCTCTTTTTGTGCATTATGCTGCTCTCAGATGAGGTAGCAAAAACCTGACGACAGATTCCATATAAACGACAATTACACTTTAATCCACAAAAAATGGATAAAGCTGTATTTCAGCAAAAGTTCTGGCAGTGGCGTCAACCCTGATGAAGCTGTGACTCTGTAGTGATGCGCTTAGGGTTCTTATTATGGCTTCCACTACTGGGTTCCTTACCCCATGTCCAGGCCATTAACATACTGTACATGTTGAATATTGCATTATTTGCTGGATTCTCACATAACTTTCTTCTTTATTTCAGTTGCCCATGTTTTTCACCCTTATCACCCACTTCTCTGGCAGAAATTGGGAAGATTAGTTTGTTGAGAGTCTCAGGTTCTTGTGCACAGGTAGTTCGTCCCCCATTTTGTTGGCGAAGCATATCTGGCGATGGGTCCAGTTCCCACTATTTGCATGTGATGGGTCGGTATTGTGGTTTTAAGCATTTTTATATCTATACTGTAGTATGTTTACCCCTTCTCCCTTTTTATGTGTATTTTTTTTTAGATTTAATAAAAGTCCAACTATTTTACTCATTTGTTGTGCACAATATTTGATTTATGAGGGCATTTATATGTCACTTAGGGTATTTAGACGCAGGACTCGGACCACTAACTGATTCCAACCCCAGTTAAGTGAATTCCTGAGTGTTTTCCATGGAGTGCGACATCTTTATCATCACCATTATGGGAATGTATAAAACATAGGAAACTAGAATCTTATGAATTGCCGTTCGGCCCACCAGAGATAATGACAAATGCAGGTCAAATCAAATATTTAAGATTTTGTGTTAAAATTAACGAATGTCAAGAATCAATTAATATTACATTAACTATTATTTTTCTGCACATTGACTGATGGGAGTACTAGTTAAGAGACATTAGCGGCCTCTCTCGCTAAGTGCTTCAGTGCCCACAGAGCTTTCACTAAGCCCATTTCCCATTATAATTTATATGAGAGCACGATGAGGCAGGGTCAGGTATGAAAAACGTCAACCGCACACAACTCTCGCTGGATCCGCAAATGACCTGCTGGGCTTCCTTTCAATGTTTGAGCTACTAAAAGTGATATATCACTGCCGCCCATTGTGTTTTTCCATGTGATACCGACGAGGGCGTATATAATTAACAGTACAAAAATCAGGCATGAATTTCATCCCAACTGAAACATTTTGTACCAAATCCAGACTAAAGTCTAAAATACTAGAAAAGCTTCGGTGATCCGGTTACCGTTAGCTAGAAAATCAATGGACGTAAAAAGGCTGAAGGTCCCTTATGAGCACAGGTTTAAATATTGATCACCAGCCCGAGCCCACCGCACCAGAAATAAGGTCATATACAGTAGTAGCTCCGAATCAGACTAAATTCAATTATTCTCTATTAGGCAAAACAATTGGATCAGGTAGACAGCGGAGATTCAGCAACTGGCAGGAGTTTCGAGTTGTGTTTTGCTAAGTGGATAAGCTGCTCTTTCCAAGACGGTCACCGGTATTATCCTCAGTGACAGCCACTTAAACGACAACTACAGATGTAGCAGAGCTGAATGTGTCATTTAAAGCTATACTTTTCGCATCGTGATAACTTCCCGAGTTAAGTCAATGTAACAGCTATATGGAAAACTCACACATAACACATTGTGATATCCCGGAGAGTGGTGCCAAATGACAAACTCAACCTCCTACATCTGTTTCTTGATCTCCATCTCATCCACGGCCCCCAAAGCCAATTCTTAATGCATTAGGCACAGTTATAAAGTAATACATTTGCTGCTTGTACTTACGCGCTGTCAGTGAGAATGAGTCTTTGGCACAAAATGTTTTATGGAGTTATAGATCCACAATTAAAGAGAGTTCTGTCCGAAGGCGCCTAGTAATCGGATCTACACTTCTACCGGTCACTGCCTATTTCCCCAGGAGAACAGGTCCAGATGAAAGTGTCAGAACGTATCCCAGTCCCTGCTGATCCCGTCACCACCTTCTGCAGGCTGAAAACAGACTGACAATGATTCCCTGTACACATCAAATAGAGCTTCATACAAAGGGGTGGGGATACAAAGCTTCATCTGGAATCCCAGTTTCACCCTGATCTATAGAGCTATAAAACTCTCCCTACATATCCCCCCCCTTTAGCCTTATGTTTAATAATTCACCAAATGTTTAATGATACACTGGCGAGCAGATCCAAGAATCGGATGGCACAAGGCATTATGGCAGGAAGAGCAGGGCAGGATATAAGTACTACTGTACATCAATAAACACATTACAGGTCTTTTACTGAGAAAGAAGGTATTACCATTAAAAAGGTAAGTCCCATTAAATGAGTTACTAATGACATGCTAATTATTATTATTATAAATTAATGAATACAGTACAAGGCTATCTTATACTTACTACACATTTTTTTTTATAGAAATTGCACCTCCTATAGGATAAATGCTGGTACTGCACCACTTCAATCACAAGTATTCCTGGGCGGACTATGAAGTTACAGGTCAGTATTTTGCAGCATATGTAATTATTACCAAAGAAAATACGATATTATTGCTGAGAAGTCATGAAAGAGAAGAAATGGTAAAACACATACATGGTACAATATTTAAGGTAATGTATTGAAAGCTTTAGCTACAAAATAGATACCAACAAAGGAGTCACCGGAGGTCGCTGGAGATATGGCTCCAGAATATCAAATAACCACCAAAGAAAAAAAAGGAAAGGCAATTTATCTCACAAAAAAGTATAGTCGTTTTATTATTGACATATTAAAAGAGGATACATACTAGAAAAAATATCTTAAAAAATGGCAACTAAAAAACACCAATAGAGGAAAAGCCAATTAGGGTGGCTAAATAATATGGTAATAAATCTCAAATTAACTAGAGAGAAGGCCCACAATGACCATGTATCAAACAATTTGCGTAAAAACAATTGACTATAAATGGCCAAATTAGACAAGACAAAAGTAAAAATGTACACAACCAATAGTATGCTGAATAATGGTAGCGTCTAATGCATAACAAATAGATTTCCCAGCGGAGTCTTGATTAAAATATTTCAAAAACTTTGATTCCATATAGTAAAAATAGGTTCTCACAATAAATCCGTTTGGAAACCACATCATGCTTGGATTTATTGTGAGTGGCAATTTTTACAACATGGAATAAAAGTTTTTAAAATATTTTAATCAAGAATCAGTTGGGAAACCTTTTATTTATTATACAGTTTTTGGCCACAAGGTGCAGGAGTGGCATTACCGTGCTGAGAATCATTGAAAGCCTCAACCAGGTGAGCTGGACATCTGTGTGCACAGTGTCTAATGCATGTGCAACAAAGAAGCAGGTATTGTATGGTTAACGGCTATTACATCAGCCCATAGAATATGCATGTGTTGGATACAGGTTTAGAGGGGTCAATGCATCCCAAGTCATAATGATCACAACCAGTGCAAAGTATGTTAGTAGACTGACCTCCTGGCGTGTGCCCCTACTCAGGTTTTATGCTTGTAATCAGCTGTCTTTTAGAGTACCAGAAAAATGGATGCGGAATCAGCATGGAAATTCGCTTTTTTGCAGCATGCCAATTTCAGCTAAAGAAGCATACCTTTTTGGAGCAGATTATACCCATACACTTTATATAGGCACCTAATTACCTGGCATAGTTTTGTTTTTTTATTTGTTTCTGAAAAAAAACACATGTAAAAACCCACAAATAAGTGTGGAAAATGGATTTTAGATAAGAAAACGTTGCATATTTCCGTTTAAAGATCTGCATAATATCTACACCAAATACACAACATGTGAACCTAACCAGTGGGTATCACACTGTGTGTAGTGGGCAATGTGGGGGGCATGAAATTTCTGTGTGAGCACATGTAAAAGACTGGGAGAGAAAAATGGGTTAGCGCAAAATAAAAAATGTTGCGGCGTACCACTTCCCTGACTTCAGAGATGTCAATCAAGCCATAGAGTGCCATACCTGTTGAACAATGACGCCATAACATTAACCTGGGGGTGCCAACCTCACTCGGTAGGACCTGAAGTGAAATGATTACCATGGGAAGCAATCAATTAAGCTTCCCACAGTAATCACTTCCTGTCCTGTCACCCTGAAGATAAGATCATTCATTCGTGGGCTTACAGCTGAGCAGAAAGTATTAGCTGCACTGCTTGGCTGTAAGGCAGTTAACCCTTTGTGAAGGATTACAGCATGGGACCTGACAGAGTGGCGGATAGGTAAGAATAATGTTGTTTTATTATTTTTTCTTTATTACAGGAGAACAAGAGCTTCGCACGGATTACCAGTTAAATAAAAGATGGTCAAAAAATGTGTTTATTTCATTAAAATTATTTATTATTAATATGTGTGTTGTTATGTTTCGGTAACTGAGGAGTGCAGGTAAAAAAGGCAATACACCAGAGCAGTTGGAATCTATGAGATTGCAGTACCCTGACTAACCACCACAACTAGAGGCAGCCGTGGAGCGTTCCTACGTTGGTCCTAGACGCCTCGTCACAGCCTGAGAAACTAACTACACCTAAAGATAGAAATAGGAAAGCTATCTGCCCCGGAGCAGATCCCCAAAGAACATAGAAAGCCCCCAAACATGTAATGGCTGTTAGACAAGAAGAAATACTGACACAGACAGAAAATAGTATGAGCAAACGTTGGGGCCCAAACTAACTAAATAGAAAAGGATAGGAAGGGTACTTACTGCAATCCCAAAAAACCCTGCAAAGCACCAACTCTACTAATTTCAAAAACACCTGAGATCACACGACCTCTACCACCTAAATTAGTTCTCTGGTGTAACAAAATCAAAACAGCAGCCACTGAAGAAACTGGAAAAAGCAAAAGTACAAACATCAGTGGCTGAACTAAACTGAGAGGGCAAAAGCCCCCGGAGGGGACCCTGAAGGCCCCCACAGAAGTGCAGGACAAAATGCAAAAATAAAGCACAAAAACAAAAAGAAGAAAATGTCTTATCTGTTAGCAGGAGATGCAGACACGACACAGCAGGCTACAAGGGAAACAGGAATCATGGAGTGAGACCAGAACAATTGATCACCGGCAACCCTGATGGGAAGGCGACTCCCTTATATAAGACCAGTCAGTAACACCTGATTCCCACTCCTCACAATCTTCACTGGACAGTCCAGTACCGCTTGTAACCACCAGAGGGAGCCTCTGCTCAGAACTCATCTCAAGTCCATTCACAACAGTGTGTGTTTTTTATTTCCTTCAATAGGATTAATAAGTGAGAGTTGTCTAATTGACAACTCTCAATTATTAACCTGGCTTAAAGTCACCTTTCAATAGCAAGGTGGCTTTAACCCATTATTAACCCATTCGCCACCGCTACAGGGCAATGGGAATAGACCGGCAAAGTGCCAGAAAGGGCGAATCTAATTATAGATTTGCCTTTTCTGGGGTGGCTGGGGGCAGATGTTAGCAGCCACGGGGGGGGAAAATAAATGCACCCTCCCTAGGCTATTATTATCTGCCCCCATTCGCTGGCTTTGTCTGTCTGGTTCAGAAAATAGCGCGGGAGCCCACGCATTTTTTTTCAACGAATTTACACCTTTAATTAACCCCTAGCTGTATGAAATTTTGCACACATACACTCATGTAATTGTTTAATTGTTAGTGAAAACCATATATCAAACTACATGAAATGACATGGTTAACTGTATGTAAACCATGTGTAATTTCATGTCCGGTCTGTAATTTCACAAAAGCCGGCAATTGAATTAGCGGCTATTATACTATGTAGAAGTGTATGACCTATATATATATAATTATTTGCTTTTTGTGCACATTTTTTTTATAATGTGATTTTTACATGAGTTTTTACATAGAGAGAACTGCTCTATGTAAAACGTCATGTTAAAATCGCATTGCATACAGATGGAAAACGGATCTGAAATGGATGGTGCGATTAAAAATCGCATACAAATCGCATGACAATCGCATGACAATCGCATATAATCTGACCGTTTTTTCCATCCAGAAAACGGACCGTTTTTTTTTTCCACAAATGGGTATGAGCCCTAAAATGGACATCGGTACATCAACACTCCAACATAGCACTGCAGCATCAGTACTTCTGATCCAAGTGCATCAATTTGTGCTATTTATATACTAACATCGATTTGGAAGTAAGGTTTACTTAGCGAGATTTATCCCTGTGCATTTTGCGCGTATACCATAATACTTGAGTCTGAACAACTGAGTAGAACTAACTACTACTAATCCTGTGTGATACCTACATTACCCCCTGGTGATTACTAGGACCCTATGTTGTTATCATATTTACATTTTATATTGAAGGCCGGATATTATCTACAGACCTTTTTAATAAGTGAATAATAAAAGCTTCTTTTACAGCAAACTAGGGTTTATATGAATTATAATTTTGTGTTTAGTAAGTATTAACGAGGTACGTTCAAAATTAATTCCAATCACAGCCCTTTCTTGCTGGTGTCTGCTGTGTGAAACTGCCAGCACTCACCGGTATGAAATGAGCTGAGCATGTGAGCCCAAACCATACAAATATACACCTCTGCTGTATATGATGTGGTTTGGCAAGAAAGGGGTTGAATTATTCGGCATGGGGGCTCATAGCAAGAATCTGACCTACCATCAAAGACTTTAAAGGGACCCTGTCAGCACACAATGACTGTTGAAACCAAGTACAGGCGCTCGGTGCTTCACGGCGGCCCAATTATTTAACTACACCTTCCCACCTTCTTGGTTTCCATCTATCTCCACCCTTCTCTGGCTCTATAAAGCCAGAGCTGTCAATCAAAGGAGAGGGGGGATAGAGATAGAGGACAAAGATGCAGGTGGGAAGCTGTATATGAAAGATTGGACCCGCCGTGATTGGCGAGACTTAGTTTGAACAGTCATCCTGTACTGACAGAGTCCCCTTAAAGCAGCACTCCAGTGTTTTTTTTCTTATATCAGCTCTGGAGTGGTACTAGAAATCTAAGTTCCCTGACCCTAGTAGTATACTTATCCGCCGCTGTCTTCACTCCATTCCTGCGCCGCCATCTTGTGACCACAACTTCTAGCTTACCAGAAGTCAGAGGTAACAGCCACATGCTCTCAGTGTAAGTCTATGAGCACCTCGTTCTGGCCCTCACAGACTTATATTGAGTTGTGACTTACGGATCACTCCAGCAAACACTGAAGCGATACGGCAGATCACCACCTGCTGGAGACCGGCCGGAGGCGATAAAAGATGAAGACTGATAAGTATGAGACTAGGGGTAGGCAACTTAAATTAATGGCACCACTCCAAAGTTGCAATAAAAAAATGCTGGAGTAGTGCTTTCAACTAAAAATATTCTGCTATATACAGCATACATAATACCGCAATACAGCAGCCAAATAATACACAATCCTCAAATAGCATTCAGAATAATGCCAAATAGTTTCTATATAAAACTGTAAAACTATTCTGAAATAAAACCACCACAAACCATGAAATATTACTGGGTGCTTTTAGTTTGCTCCTGTGGTTTCCGTCATCGAGGAAGACCCTCAGAGCACGTCCATATACACTAGCATGCAGCGCAATATACAAACACCGCACTAATCTGTAGTGTCTTTAGGGAATGAATATTAATGGGTTTAATAATGAAATAATCAATTTCTCATTGTGTGTTGCTTATTCTGGGGTATTCCCTAACAATGTGTCACTAAGGCCTTATATACCTGTGATTAATCACATGGCTATGGCTCTTAGACCTATACACAGCATTTGTCGCGGTCGTCAAAAAAGCCACAAAATGTGTTCTTGAGACAACTGTCGCACTAATATTTTTCTTTATGGCACAATTTATTCCATCAAAAACACTTCCTATTCTACAGCACTTTATGAGCACCAGTGATAGAAAAGTGATAAGTGGTTACGGGTTTCATTGCGCTGCAGTGTGATTTGAAAAACATTTATATGTGATGGCTGTGGTTGTATATTGTGTGTGCATAGTAGGCCACATTTATGACACAGTGTAAAAGAAAAACTATCTTTGTTGCCCATAGCAACCAATCATAGAACAGCTTTCATTTTTCAAGTGCACAATACAAAATGAAAGCTGTACTGTGATTGGTTGCTATGGGCAACTATACCACTATTGTTTTTGACAATTTCATAAATCTTCCCCAAGTATTGTGTTAAGAAGTCACATAGTTACAAGATGAATGTTACTTATCATTCAGGATATAGGAATTATGACCAAAAATGGAGATGCTACAAATTATATACACTGCTCAAAAAAATAAAGGGAACACTCAAATAACACATCCTAGATCTGAATGAATGAAATATTCTCATTGAATACTTTGTTCTGTACAAAGTTGAATGTGCTGACAACAAAATCACACAAAAATCATCAATGGAAATCAAATTTATTAACCAATGGATGACTGGATTTGGAGTCACACACAAAATTAAAGTGGAGTGTAATGTCCTTAAAACAAGTCAAAATGATGCTCAGTAGTGTGTGTGGCCTCCATACAACGCCTGGGCATGCTCCTGATGAGACGGCGGATGGTCTCCTGAGGGATCTCCTCCCAGACCTGGACTAAAGCATCCGCCAACTCTTGGACAGTCTGTGGCGCAAAGTGACGTTGGAGAGTGGAGCGAGATAGGATGTCCCAGATGTGCTCAATCGGATTCAGGTCTGGGGAACGGGCGGGCCAGTCCATAGCTTCAATGCCTTCATCTTGCAGAAACTGCTGACACACTTCTGCCACATGAGGTCTGGCATTGTCCTGCATTAGGAGGAACCCAGGGCCAATCACACCAGCATATGGTCTCCCAAGGGGTCTGAGGATCTCATCTCGGTACCTAATGGCAGTCAGGCTACCTCTGGCGAGCACATGGAGGGCTGTGCGGCCCTCCAAAAAAATGCCAACCCACACCATTACTGACCCACTGCCAAACCGGTCATGCTGAAGGATGTTGTAGGCAGCAGATCACTCTCCACGGCGTCTCCAGACTCTGTCACGTCTGTCACATGTGCTCAGTGTGAACCTGCTTTCATCTGTGAAGAGCACAGGGCGCCAGTGGCGAATTTACCAATCCTGGTGTTCTGTGGCAAATGCCAAGCGTCCTGCACGGTGTTGGGCTGGGAGCACAACTCCCATCTGTGGACGTCGGGCACTCAGACCATCCTCATGGAGTCGGTTTCTAACCATTTGTGCAGACACATGCACATTTGTGGCCTGCTGGAGGTCATTTTGCAGGGCTCTGGCAGTGTTCTTCCTATTCCTCCTTGCACAAAGGCGGAGGTAGCGGTCCTGCTGCTGGGTTGTTGCACTTCTACGTCTCTTGGTGTACTGGCCTGTCTCCTGGTAGCGCATCCAGCCTCTGGACACTACGCTGACAGACACAGCAAACCTTATTGCCACAGCTCGCATTGATGTGCCATCCTGGATGAGCTGCACTACCTGGGCCACTTGTGTGGGTTGTAGAGTCCATCTCATGCTACCACGAGTGTGAAAGCACAACCAACATTCAAAAGTGACCAAAACATCAGCCAGAAAGCATTGGTACTGAGATGTGGTCTGTGGTCCCCAGCTGCAGAACCACTCCTTTATTGAGTGTGTCTTGATAATTGCCAATAATTTCCATCTGTTGTCTATTCCATTTGCACAACATTTGCACATTTGCACAACAGCATGTGAAATTGATTGTCAATCAGTGTTGCTTCCTAAGTGGACAGTTTGATTTCACAGAAGCTTGATTTGCTTGGAGTTATATTCTGTTAATTGTTCCCTTTATTTTTTGAGCAGTGTATATATATATATGTGTGTATGTGTGTATTTTGCAAACAAAATGTCTATGCTTGATAAAATAAAAGTATAAGCATAGAAAAAAAACCTCATTATTCAGTATTATAGATCAATAATCTATTCTCCCCACTGTGATCCCCTGCAATCGCCATACTGAGGGATCTTTACTGACGCTCTATTCACACTGCTCTACACCAGTCGAGTGTCGGAGGAAGAGTCCGGGCTGGAGTCCCAGATTCCAGTAACTGGGGGCTCTAGACAGTGGAGTAACTTGTAGCTCCTAGGTCCCAAGGCAAAATTTCGAAGGCCCCCAGTTATCATGAATACTATTATTCATATGAGCTAAGGGGACCTTCTAGAGCCGCATAGGTTCCAGGGATTGGGATCAACCACTTCACCCACTATACCCAGTTTTCCCAAAAATAAGACTGGGTCTTAAATTAATAATTGCTCTAAAACATGAATTAGGGCTTATATTCAGGATTTGTTTTATTTTTCAATGAAGAACAACCTTCACCAAGTAAAGCAGACACCCCTTAAAGAATCGCACTGAAAAGACCTCACAAGACCCAAAACAATAAGGGTTGGGCAAGTACCGGGCTCTCACAAACGGATCAGTTAGTCCTGCTGGCATCACTCCTGTCACTGGAGCGTTATATGCTACCAGGTCCTTTGGCATTCCAGCTGCTCTCTTCCACATTCCACTGTAGCCAAATGCAGCAGGAGGCTTCTCGTGACCGGAAGCAGGCACAACGCTCTAATACAGTGTTTCCCAAACTCCAGTCCTCACGGACCCCACTGCTCATGTTTTCAGGATTTCCATAGTGTTTCACAGATGAGAGAATTCCTGATGCCTTGATGATACTTCCCGCAATACAAAGGAAATCCTGAAAACATTACCCATGGGGTCCGTGAGGACTGGAGTTTGGGAAACACTAACAGGCTTGGGAGTGGAGTAACCCTAGTGGGACTACCCAATTTGTGTGTGACAGCCTGGTACTTGCCAACCCTTATTGTTTTGGATCTCTTGGGGTCTTTTGAGTGCGATTCTTTTGGACTTTTGGCCGTGTCTGATTTTCTTGGTGAAGGATCTTTCTGCGTCCTGCTGCATTCTATTGCCAATTAATCTTGATTTTTCCATGTATAGCTACCTGGACACTATTTAAATTGACTACGGTATTTTATGAACTTTAGCTAGGACTTATTTTTGGAGTAGGACTGCACAAGTTGCAGTGTTTGTAGCTGGTATTACTTTATAGTGGGAGATGTAAAATACTGTAGGAAAATTGGCTTTACAATATCACTGACTGTAATACAAAATTGTGCAGGTTTTACAGCCTGTTGTGTTTTTATAAATCATTGTAGTTGTTAAGGTTTTTGTAGTTTTATGCTATCAACAGATGGATGTGGATAATTGCTGATATACCAAGAGGTACCATAATAGGATTTTCAATAGCTTGTGTTTAAGAAAAAGAAAGATAAATAGGAGTCATTTTTGGAGAATCTCTAATGGTGCCTGTCTTTGATGCTGTTTTTCTTTTCTATTGCACAAAATGATTGAGACATGTTTGTAACTGTCCATAGAGGCTGGCAAATTGGAGATGCACTTATAGCAGCTAGAAAAGACCTCTGCAACTAAGGTCACAGTCACACGTCTAATTTTCTAGTGCGTGCTATAGCCATGAATTTTTCAAGATAAAAAAACTTGTACAGTTTATTAGGAGTGAATTTATCATTTTAAAGTTCACAGTGAATGCAGCTAATGTTTTCATACCTGAATACCAAAAATTTGAGAAATACTCATGGTTAAATGTCATAATAAAGTCACACAAGGCGTCATACATGCCTGAGACTTACTGTAGTTCAATTAATATAATTACACCTGTCAATTACAACCTGGGCATCGAAAGGCCACATGCTGTAGTTTCAAGTCATCCATCTTTATAATGATTGCCAAGGACCAAAACCACCTTTTGTGTTCACACTTAATATCCATGTCCCATCTTGTGTTCTTCGTGCCTAAAATAAACCTGAGCGACAGCAGGGAAAACTGCATTATTGGACAAAACGCTGTCAAGAACCATTTGCTGTCAAGATGCTTGTCTGTTCTTCTCAACACCCTGCAGATCCTGCCATATTGCACGTGAGCTCGCTGACAAAACTACTGTATGCTACAAAATGATGCTGTTAAGAGCCATTGGCTGTCAAGATGAAGAATACTCTGTCCAATAGAGTGACGTTTCGGAAAAGCTACGGGAGAGATCGAGGAAAAGGTTCTAGATAACTAGTTATGTTCACATTGGCGTTCTTTTATTATTACTGGTCTACTTTTATATCAGTTATCCAACCAATTCCATCAGTTATCCAAAATATGTGAACTATTCTTCCTGAATAAATATGAAGAATTTTGTGATTTTTGAATATAAAAAAATCATTAATGAAGGGGTGTAACTTTAAAGAGATCACAGGGGCAGCTGAAGCCTAGCAGGGTCCAAAAGGTCCCGTACTATAAATCACATGTTTTGGGGGAACTATTTCACATTTTTATTTCAGGTCCAGGAGCCTCAAATTACATCTTTCCATTCATGAATATACAACAAAAGTGTCATAACATAACTCACAGACCCGTGGTCTGCTTTTTCCAGGCAGTTTTGATAATCAAGCAGCATTCATTAGAATAGATGTTGGATTATGTCTTTAGTCTTTACACTTGGCGGGACATTCTCAATGTCTGATTAGAAAAACTGCCTGGACAAAGCATAAATACAATAGACTGTGACAGTGTTGAGAATCCCTATTTTTTCTATTATTGTGAAGAAAAAAAAATGAAAAGAAATTATAGTCATTTTACTTGTAAAAAAATATTTCTTGATTTATGACCTCAGAGTCACTTTCCTATTTAGCAAAAAGCATTATTAAAGGGATTCTGTCACCCCATTTTTCGACTATGAGATGAGGCCACCACCATCAGGGGCTTATCTACAGCATTCCGATGTTACTAGAAAAAGAAAAACGAGTTATATTATACTCACCCAGGGGTGGTACGGCATCCGATTCGGTCCGGTGGGAGTCGCGGTCCGGTGCCTCCCATCTTCTAGCGATGACGTCCTCTTCTTTGCTTCCCGTCGCGGCTCCGGCGCAGGCGCCGGACCTCTCTGACCTTTCCCAGCGCCTGCACACTGCAGTACTCTGCTGTGCCCTTAACAGGGCAGAGCAGTGTGCCTGCGCCGGAGCCGTGACGGGAAGCAAAGAAGAGGACGTCTTCGCTAGAAAATGGGAGGCGCCGGACCTGACCGCAACTCCCTCCGGACCGAATCGGATGCCGTACTGCCCCTGGGTGAGTATACTATAACTCGCTTTTCTTCTCTTTCAGGTAACATCGGGGGCTTATCTATAGCTTTACAGAATGCTGTAGATAAGCCCCTGATGGCAGTGGCCTCATCTCATAGTCGAAAAATGGGGTGACCTTTCCCTTTATTTTTTTATTTGAGCAGTGTATATATATATATATATTATATATATATATATTAGTTGATGTCTATAAAAGACAGAAAATATTGTTTTTCCAATGTATGAGTAAACTCTGCAGACGCGAACCATTCCATTTCCATCCACCATGTACTTCATTTACTATATGATAAGTGCCTCCATCCAATAACATTATGTATACTCTGTCCAGAAGTAACGTTTAGAAACAGACTTAATAGCTAGGGGAGCAATTGTAATTGTTATAGAGCATTAGAAAGCACAGGCAGGATGAGCGTCCATGGCTCTGCATTTCCTGCTCTCCGTGGCATTACCTAAGATCCCTAATGCTGCTTTATGTCTTCATATATTGAAACACTAATAACTGGACCGGCGGCTCAACAAGCGCCTGTGTCTCTTTCTTCTTAGAACAGAGTAGACTATGTGACTTAATATAACATTGCTGTCCATTCTTGGTGGGTACATTCGGGTCGTTCACCTCTAGGTGGACATCAGAAATGAATTGACAGTACATTCTATCAGCCATAACGATATATGAAAGACCTGGACGTTCACTAGACCTACCTGCTAGATAGCTGGACATCGTCTTTCCTTTCTGGTTGAGTAGAGGTCGACTGTAGTGGCCTTAAATAGGATTTCAGAAAATAAGTCAATAAACATGTCTGTTCCTATGATGACTACTTTATCTGACGTCAGCAAGCGCTATTGAGTGCATGGAGGATGTGGAGACGGATAATAGGAGGAGCCAGATTCTGAGGAAAATTCAGAACGAGGAAGCATGAAAGAGTTAGATAAGTAAAGTGAGGCGATAGGCCTGTCTAAAGAGATGCATGCTTAAAAATGTGGGGCTAGGTATTAGTCTGATCGTCTGAGACAGATTTGGGTAACATGGACTACATCTGGCCTGCGTGACAACAATTTCTAATAAATCGGTGACAGCGTGAATGCCTCTTGTTTGCATTTTTATGTCTTTCAGGTATCCTTTTCTGGACAACTTCGGATTCGTTTGTTTAAGTCAGACCAGCATGGGATTTTTTGTTATTTTTCTCAATAAATTGAAAAACAAGGGATAGTGTGGGGGAATCTGTGTTCAAATAAAGGTTTTTTTTTTCTGTGTTTTATTTTTTTGTTACCAGGGTAGTAATGTGGGAGTCTGATAGACACCACTCCATTACTAACCCCAGGGAGTGATGGCGGCTGTTAGTTTTGAGAAATCACAGCTGTCATCAACCTCACCTACCATTACCCCGATTGCCACCACACAAAGGCAATCAGGAAGAGCTGGGGAAAGCACCAGAATTGGCACATCTAATTTTTAGTCTGTGAAGGGCAAAATAACCATGGACCTTCCCAGCCTGATAATAAAAGCCCACTGACGTGTGAAGGAGGTCTTATTCTCAGTCCGTAAAAGTCAAGTAATACATTGTGGGTTATAGTTAGTTTAGTGATAAAATGCATAATTGGTGGAGAAAGGTTGAACTTTATGGTTCCAGGTCTTTTTTCAACCTATGTAACTATGTAACACAGTTCCCAGGAGCATCCTGGAATTCAGAGATGCATCTTCCCCATGCTGTTCCCTTTCCATTTGAGCGCTGTTTACATCCATTTCAGTAATTTTTCTGCCTGCCACCCCGGGTAGGGTCTTCTGGAAACATGCTCAAGTTTCCCATTGACTTTCATTATACATGATACTCAAGTTGACCCCGTCCGACCAGCTCGAGTACCGAGCACTTGGACATTTTGGTGCTTAATCATCACTACCTCTAATATGTTTTTTCATGAGTGAATGTGACTATATATCCTGGGTTATTTTAGAGCATTGTAAAGAAATGTATTTATATGCAATTATTTTATTGTGAGTTAATGATCTGGGCTCAGCCCACTTGTCACTTTTACGATGTGTCGAATATTTAATGCTGCTTTTCACATTTGATATGAATTGATGTGATGGCAGGACTGGTGGATTCATTAATGCAAATCAGGCTAAATTCTTAATTTCTATGAACAATTGTGGACAATAAGGCCTCATTCACATGGTAAATTTGTATGCCTGGAGTCTGTATGCATGGACATCTCCCATTACCATATTATGGAGCCATAGGCACTACATGTGCTGGCATATGGTGACCTTGCGATACGCTCTGTTTTCCCCTAAAAGCAATCATATGTATCACTAGAAAAGAAGGGGAATATAAAAATGTCTTTGTATTTATAATAAAAAGTCAAATGTTCTAAAAAGAATCTCACGAATAGTAAAGGTATCAAAAATGCCAGTTTATTTCAAACCAGAACACCCCTCTGGAGACTTCATAAGACCGTATTGGAGATTAACATGAATACTTACAGTATAAGTATAACAATAGTGTAACATTGTAAGGAGGTGGCGGGGACCCTTAGTGCTCCCTCTCTCCTATACGCCGGGCTTGTGTGCCCCATGTAGTATCCTGAGGGTTTACCTATGTATTAATGTGTAATGTTCCTTTATTCCATATCTTTGTATTGTATATACTGTGTTGTAATGAACATGTTAACATTAGGGATAGCAAGAGGTTACCTAAGGGGGCTGGATCAGCAGCCTCAAAGGAACAGGAAGTTCCTGTCTCTCAGGCAGAGCTCGGGCAGGACTGCCTGAGGCAGGACGTGTGTCCCCATCCGGGACAGAAGGGACCCCCGTCTGGGGAATAGGTGTGTCCCTGTCTGGGACAGAAAAGACCCCCGGCTGGGGAATACAGTCTGCCGGGCAGAAGGAATGGGCACTAGGACTGAGGAGGTGCCCTCTAAGAGACTGTTAGCTCCCAGGAGCTGACTGGGAGCTGATGCTTCTGCTGTTGCTGCCAATGGAGCAGCATCTTCGAATAGGGACATCTCAGGAATTGCTACCTTCTTTATTTCTTCATTAAAGAAGTTTGCACTGTTGGAACCCAAGTGTGACACGTGGTGCATCCAGAGGACGCCATTCCAGTATGGAGGACAGCCATTTGTCAGAGGTAACCAACTGTGCCATGGGGCTGGAACTGTCTTTTCATGTGCAAGGGGCCAGGGTGCTCACTAACTGTGACCTAGTGGACTCGCCCATGACTACCACCCCGTGCCACCTTGCTACAACATTATTGACTGAGGATAATATGAGATCTGCAGTAATTAGGCAAGCATTAACAACAATGAATTGCTTGGATATGGAAACATCTGTAATTTGCTACTAACGTTGCTCTTTTTCCTTCAAATATTGGAGCTTGTTATCTGATTACTGCTCCAGATAGAAATATTTGTTAGTCCTGTCTGTATGACAAAATATAAGCTGCATGTTTGTGCCACACAAAATGTGGAAATGAAGCCCGATCCACTGGAACCTGCAGCAGAAGCCAGGCCACCCACAATGGAAATATTGGCCAAATCCAATCAATACAGTAGGAATATTATGTGAGAAGACAGTGGCCTGGAAACAAATAATCACTGAGAAAAAGATGAAATATGAGAGCAAACAATACATAAAAATGTGAAACTATTCTATGTGTTTAATCTGACTAATACTGCAGGAGAACATTTGTCATTTCCAACCACCCTATGGGACCAGCAGCTGTCCCCGCACGATCCCGCACATCAGAAAGGGCATGTATGTGATTTTGCAGGAAGGGGTTAAAGTTCTGTTTCCTATTGCTGAGTAAGAAATCATCAGTGATTACAAATCAGGCACAATGGATGGAAAAGCTGTTACTGAACCCATCTGTACCAACAAAGCGGAGGCCATGTTTCATTCAGCTGCCACTGTCAGAAGCATTCACAGAGCAGAGCCATACCTGACAGTCCGGAAAAGCAGATCTGATACCATTCAGATAGGATAATTATTCAGACTGTCATTTGCACCATGAAGGGACTCGAGAACTGAGAATTAAAGACTGGTGTTTAAGATCAGCCTCATAGTGAAAGATGAAGGCTGTTTTTTTTTTTAATTCATTGTATGTATTTTTGCCTAAAAAATTATTTTGGGTTTCATTCAAAATGTTACATTGTTTAGCTTTTAAGGCTATTTCCCTGCACACTGCTGGGTACATAGGGAAGTCACTGACAATTCATTAGTGAGCTCTTCTGACGGAGTTTATAACTCTTTTACCTGTCTTTCACCAAGCTCCTCTCAGCCGATTTATGTGCACATGAAAGTACAGCTCACTTTCGATGTGGTCTGTGGTCATAAATTAGGTGACAAGATCTCAGTAATAGGGCTTGTGCAGACAACCGTATTTTTGGTCCAAGTGCAATCCGACAAAATATCAGATCGCACTTGGACCAATGTTATTCTATGGGGCCGTGCACCTGACCAATTTTTTCCTCAGACAGAGTCTGTCGAAGGAAAAGATCACAGCATGCTCAATTTCCATCCGATATTCATATCACAATGAGTCTATGGAAAACATCACTCTACACTCGGATGCCATCCAAGTGCAGTTTGATTTTTACAGACTGACAGAATGGAGAAGATGGAGAATTTTATTTTTCCCTCTTCTTCTCTGAGAAAACAAAATCACACTATGATCACAGAGTGCGATCAGCATAATCAGCCCGATTCCCTCAGATGAGAGCAAATACGGTCGTGTGACAGATAAAAAAAGTTACAAACTCTCATCAGAACAAGCTCACTAACAAAATCTTAGTTAAATCATTCTGCAGCCAGCAATGAACAGGGAAATAAACAGCCTTAAAAGATTCTTTAGCCCCAGATACATAAAAAAATGCCTTGAAGATGTCCATATCCATTGTTTGCAGCGGTTGTCTGATATAAGAATAACATGGTAGCTTTCTCATCCCCATTGAGAGAACCGGACAGCTGCAATTCACAAAGAGTGAGAAGAGAAAGATCTGAACAAACTGGACGTGAACCTCCTTTTTGACCTAACAACATCAAAACACCTTCTGCTCTGTAACAATACACTGCCAAAAGGGATTGACACCCAAAAGGGAAGGGGCATTTGCTAGGCCACTTTTTTCATGCTTATTGGTGATGAGCGAGTATACTCATTGCTCGGGTTTTCCAGAGCATGCTCAGGTGATCTCCGAGTATTTTGGTGTGCTCGGAGATTTAGTGTTTGTCGACGCAGCTGCATGATTTGTGGCTGCTAGACAGCCTGAAAACGTGTGGAATTCCTAAGAAACAGGAAATCCCCACGTATATTCAGGCTGTCTAGCAGATGCAAATCATGCAGTTGCGTCAACAAACACTAAATCTCCGACCATGCCCAAATACTCGGAGATCACCCGAGCATGCTCGACAAAAACTCGAGCAACGAGTATACTCGCTCATCACTATATATCTCACTGCAGAAAAGCAAATGCATTATTTTGTCATTAAAGGGAATCTGTCAGCTGGTTTTCACACCTCAAACTATTTCTATGCGCATGTAGCTCTTTCAAAGACAAGTTCAGCAACAACTTTACAAAACCAGTCTGTTCCTCCCTTACTGAGAAATCAGAGATTGAATGGATATGCAAATTAAGCCATTTGTAGATCTGAAGCTTGTCACTCCAGCTCTATTCCTCACCCAGCTCCGCCGCCTCCTGCTGATTGACTGACAGCTCCTTTGCCTGAAGTCACACAGCATAGTGGATGTCATTGAAACATGAAGAAGCGGCGCTGGGTGTAAAATAGAGCTGGAGTGACAGAGGCTTCAGATCTACCATAACGCTTCAGCCTCATTTGGATATCAATTCAAGTGCTGATTTCTCAGTAATGGAGGAATAGACTGGCCACATAAAAGGTATTGTTGGACTTGTCTTTTAAGGAGCTACATGTGCATATAAATAGTTTGTGGGGGGCATCCTGCTGACAGGTTCCCTTTAACATAACCAAAAGGAACTGAAAAAATATGAAACTGAAAAAAAACAAAGTTCAAGATACAAAAGCGAATTTAGTATTAATAGCTTCTAGTACAATGTAACTAACAGAATACCTTAAGGGGCACTCACCAGTGATGTGGAATTAGGCATTTTTTTTCTTTATGTCAGTCTCACATCACAAAAGGGAATATAACGACATATAAGCTAACAGCCATTTCATGTGACAACCACACTTCTTCTAAGCAAATAGCTTAGATATAAAGATATAGAAATAGGGAGAGACCAAAATAAAGAAAAAAATGCATGATTTTACATCAGTGGTGAGTGCCCCTTTGTGTTTTGGACTTCTTGTAATGGAATTTTTCTATAAGGTTGAGCACCACAGAAGATGTTGTATAACCTGCTGATTGATGTGCCACTCATTGAAAAAAAAGAGTGCTTTCTTGTGTTGTTTGTTTTTTTTACTACTTGAATCTATACAGTATAACCTGAAGTTTAAAACAAATGCTACAAAAATGACAAAAAAGGAATATTTCCGTATATGCGGTTTACTATTTGCATCGGATTAAAACACAGCCAGGCATAGCAATTGTGATGAGATAAATTCCCTTGTGATCACCTTGGTAATAATCCCTTCTCCCTTGTGCCCATGTTGGTGTTTCATTAACCTGTGTTCTTTTTTTAGCTGTTGTTTGTAATTTGTTTGCTTAGTTAATGAAAGGAGCAGCAGAAGAGCAGAGATATACCCTATACTGTAACCTAGGATGCGAGCACTCGTAATTATGGCCACAGTAAATGCTCTAATACTAAGCAAATACAAGTTATGTAAAATTAATTGATGATAACAGAAAGGGAGTAAAAAATGTTGTAATGTATAAAACCAATTGGAGTAGTTGTCTCCAACCTAGGGCCAAATTTTGAATTGTTTTGCACTTCTTATATCTTTAAAGAGAAGCAGTCACTATGACAGGTTTTTTAAAGAGGACCCGTCACTTGCTTGAGTTCCACTGATTCTGACACTTTTTTCAGTTATGCTCTGCATTGCTCCATTGTAGAAATATTCTCATTTGTTGTTTTTGGAGCGCAGCATGTGAAATATCTGCATGTAGTGCAACTGGGCGTTTCTTCTTCTCTAGGGCGTGCGCTTCCATCACACCCTCCCAGATTATGCCAATCACAGCTCAGCAGCGTCTAAGACTGCTAGACCGATAGATTAGCTGCCAAGCTGGCATTGACAGCAACTGGGAGGGAGTAGTTAAGGCACATGCACCAAAAAAAATCTCTGAAGAAACGTCCATTTGCACTACTTACAGAGATTTCACATAGTGTGTGTCCAAATTCAATAAATGTGAATATCTCTGCAATGGAACAACATAGTACAAATGGAAAAAGTTGTCACGACTCAGTTGTCGGTGTCCCAGGACCAGGGGCTCCTTCCCTGTCCCTAACAGTAGGGACATCCTAGCTCACCCTGTTCCCTGGATTACTTCTGATGGTGAAGACACCAGGGCCACGTACCTTGCCTTAGCTCCTGAATCCACCCTCAGTCTCTACCCTTTCACCACCCAAGGAAGAGGGGAGTAGTAGTGTACCATAATACACCAACTAGACTAACAAGGTAATATGAACAGGGATAACTAAACATACGAAACATACAAATATACTCACTCGACAACAGAGGAATGCATCGGGGAGTGGAAGGAGTTAAACAGAAGTAGAAGAAGAAAGGGAATTATCACACACTCATCACACTTATCACAACTAGCAATAGGCTCAGATAAATCCACCAAATGCCTTCTCCAATTACAACCACCAACAACTATAGCGATGCAGCATAAGCTTTTTCTGAAAATGAGTGCTAGCTAGGGCCCAGACTATATAGGAGATGGGAGTGGCTAACAGTTCACAGCTGAGATGGATAGATGGTAATCCATGATTAAGACTCCTTTGAGTTGAAACGCGTCGATTTTTTACCATCCACTGTGGTATCCACTACCTGTAACATGCTCTTTTAATGAAAAGAAATAAAGGAATATTTTTTACAACTACCTTCCTGCCTGAGATCGCTGGAGATTACTGTGTGTTTGGATTTGTATTCGCCAATCCAGGGCGGCTTCGTGCGAAGGTGTGGTTCCTGCTATCCGGAGGACGCTAAGGGATGAGCTGAAACATTTTTTTTCATAGAAATAAACATGGTACAGGTGAAAACGTCATCTTGTCCCGCAAAAAACGAGCTGCCATATAGCATCATCAGCAAAAAAAAAGTTATATCTCGCAGAATAATGCGAAGCAAAAATAATTATTTTTTATATTAACTTGTTTTTACTGTAATAAAGCGCCAAGACATAAAAAAATGATTTAAATGAGGTATCGCTGCAATCGTACTGACCCGAAGAATAAAACTGCTTTATGAATTTTACCACACTCGGAACGGTATAAACGTTCCCCCCAAAAGATATTGATGAATTGCTGGTTTTTGTTCATTCTGCCTTCCAAAAATCGTAATTAAAAGCGATCAAAAATGTCATGTGCCCAAAAATGATACCAATAAAAACGTCAACTAGTCCCACAAAAATTAAGACCTCACATGACTCTGTGGGCCAAAATATGGATAAATTATAGCTCTCAAAATGTGGTGATAAAAAACTATTTTTTGCAATAAAAAGCGTCTTGTAGCTTTGTGACAGCTGCCAAATATAAAAACCCGCTATAAATAGCAAATCAAATCCCCATTGTCACCCCCTTAATTAGGGAAAAATAATAAAATTTAAAAAAAATGCATTTATTTCCCATTAGGGTTAGGGTTGGGGCTAAAGTTATGGTAAAGGTTGGGGTTAGTGTTTGGATTAGGGTTATGGTTGGGATTAGGGTTAGTGATGGGATTAGGGTTAGGAGTGTGTTGATGTTAGGGTTAGGTTTGTTGTTAGGGTTATGGTTAAAGTTGGTATTAGGGTTACGGTTGGGATTAGGATTGTGGTTAGGGCTATGGTTAGGGTTGGAGATAGAATTGGGGGTTTTCCACTGTTTAGGCACATCAGGGGCTCTACAAACGTGACATGTCGTCTGATCTCAATTCCAGCCAATTCTGCGTTGAAAAAGTAAAATGGTGCTCCTTCCCTTCCGAGCTCTGCCATGCACCCAAACAGTGGTTTACCCCTACATATGGGGTATCAGTTGCACAATAACTCTTGGGTCCAATTTCTTCTGTTACCCTTAGGAAAATAAAAAATTGGGGGCGAAAATATCATTTTCATGGAAAAAAAATATGTTTTATTTTTATGGCTCTACGTTATAAACTTCTGTGAAGCACTTGGGGGTTCAAAGTTCTCCCCATACATCTAGATAAGTTCCTTGGGGGACTAGTTTCCAAAATGGGGTCACTTGTGGGGGTTTCTACTGTTTAGGCACATCAGGGGCTTTCCAAACGCGACATGACGCCCGCAGACAATTCCATCAAAGTCTGCAATCCAAAACGTCACTACTACCCTTCTGAGCCCTGACATGTGCCCATACAGTAGTTTTCTCCCACATATAGGGAATCAGCATATTCAGGACAAATTGGACAACAACTTTTGGGGTCCAATTTCTCCTGTTACCCTTGGGAAAATAAAAAATTGGGGTCTAAAAGATCATGTTTGTGGAAAAATATGATTTTTTTTTATTTTCACGCCCGGGTGTTATAATAAACTGTAGTGAAACACCTGGGGTTCAAAGTTCTCACCATACATCTAGACAAGTTCCTTCGAGGGTCTAGTTTCCAAAATGGGATCACTTGTGGGGGGTTTCCACTGTTCAGGCACATCAGGGGCTTTCCAAATGCGACATGGCGTCTGATCTCAATTCCAGGCAATTTTGCGTTGAAAAAGTCAAATGGCGCTTCTTCCCTTCCGAGCTCTGCCATGCACCCAAACAGTGGTTTACCACCACATATGGAGTATCAGCATACTCAGGACAAATTGCACAATAACTTTTGGGGTCTTGTTACCCTTGGGAAAATAAAAATAGGGTGTGAAAAGTTCATTTTTGTGGAAAAAAATATGATTTTTTAATTTTACGGTTCAATGTTATAAACTTCTGTGAAGCCCTTGGGGGTTCAAAGTGCTCACCACACATCTAGATAAGTTACTTTAGGGATCTAGTTTCCAAAATGGTGTCATTTGTGGTGGGTTTCCACTGTGTAGGCACATCAGGTTCTCTCCAAATGCGACATGGCGTCCAATCTCAATTCCAGCCAATTTTGCATTGAAAAAGTCAAACGGCGCTCCTTCCCCTCCGTGCTCTGCCATGCACCGAAACATTGGTTTACTTCCACATATGGTGTATCAGCGTACTCAGGACAAATTGCACATTAACTTTTGGGTTCCAATTTCTCCTGTTACCCTTGGAAAAATAAAAAAAATTGGACCTGAAGTAATTTTTTGTGAAAAGTTAAATGTTCATTTTTTTTAAACATTCAAAAAATTCTTGTGAAGCACCTGAAGGGTTAATAAACTTCTTGAATGTGGTTTTGAGCACCTTGAGGGGTGCAGTTTTTAGAATGGTGTCACTTTTGGGTATTTTCTATCATATAGACCCCTCAAAGTGGCTTCAAATGTAATGTGGTCCCTTAAAAAAATAAATGGTGTTGTAAAAATGAGAAATCGCTGGTCAACTTTTAACCCTTATAACTTCCTAACAAAAAAAAAAATTTGGTTCCAAAATTGTGCTCATGTAAAGTAAACATGTGGGAAATGTTACTGGAGCTCCCACCAGGGTCGGGGGATACTCGGTAGCAGGCCGCTTCTTAAAGGTGAAGTGTCACGGCAGTAGTGACCCGGTCCGTGGCCCTGGGCGTCCGATGAAAAACAGGTTTAAAAGGGCAAAAATAAAGTTTGTGATATAATGTTCATGACGCCACCCGTGGTATTCAGCAAGGGATAGCCGACGCTGCGATGCAGATCCTCTAGGATGATGTTAGGGCAGCAAAGATGGTTAAGCTCTCCACAGGTAGAGCTGTGACCCAGGGCAGGTAGGATGTTAAAAGTGATGATGGTGGCTGTTGTAGTGAGTGCAGTGATGCATGAATGACTCAGAGGACAAAGCAGGGTGCAGTTTCCAATGCTTTACTCACAGTTCACTTGTGCGCAGATGCCTGCTTAGTGCCGTGTCCTCCAGGTGAGGGGTCCAGCAAACTCCCAGGTAGATTAAGATGCACCTTTCCAGGACTCCCTTCTGTGTGTTTCCCCCCTGGCCATCTCACTACACTGGTTTCTTCCCTCCTGCCCAGCACCTTCACAAACAGGGTCCCAAGCCAGCGGTCGCAGACCTTGTTGGCCGACGTTCTCTGAGTCCCCTTGCTCCTATATGGCTGCCTTTTCGGCAAATGAATGTGGATGTGGCTGAGGTACGTACAGCTACCCCAGCCTCCGGCTTGCTAGCTGAGTCTTGTAGTCCTCCACTAGTCTTGGGGGCCGGCTCCCCTACTGCGACCTGGTCCCTCCACTTGTGGATACGGGCCCCACGGGTGGCTTCGGTCCATAGGACCCCTTCTGTCCTCCCGGGAGCTTCCTTCAGCCTCCCCTCTCAATTCTCTCTGCAGCTTTTCTACTGCACTCCTTCACCTTCTTAGTCTCCTGACGGTCTCACTCACTCTTTCTGCTCACTCACTCCCGCATTCTAAGCTCCTCCCCTATTTCCTACCTCCCCCAACCACTCCCCAACACCTTTTCCTACCCAGCCTGGGAAGAGGCCATCCTCCCTAAGGGTACGCCCAGGTGCCCTGACTGAACTGGTGTGTGTTGGGTGTGAGTGTTAGAGTACTGAGTAGTGCTCCCTCCTTACCTGACAGTGGGATACCACACCTCTGAATGAGGTGCAGTACCTCTGTGGTGACTGAACCCTCAGGGGTGCCACATTACTTATTAAGTATTTTGTGTGACATATCTGTGTGATTTAAGGGCATTAAAATTCAAAGTTGGAAAATTGCGACATTTTCAAAATTTTTGCCCAATTTCCGCTTTTTTCACAAATAAACGCAAGTCATTTCAAACAAATTTTACCACTATCATGAAGTACAATATGTCATGAAAAAAGATTGTCAGAATCACCAGGATCTATGGAAGCGTTCCCGAGTCATTACCTCATAGAGGGACAGTGGTCAGAATTGACTCGGTCATTAATGTGCAAACCACCCTTGGGGTAAAGGGGTTAAATAGAATTTAACTAAATTTTTTGGCACAAATAAAAGGTCCACTTTCAATTAGGTTTACATCTTTAGCATATAGGATAATATAGGATAAATATCGGATATATAGGATAAATTATCCCAAAGCAGCTCCCACAATCCCACTTTCCTGACCCTGTAGTGTGGACTAGGGTTGAGCATTCCGATACTGCAAATATCGGGTATCGGCCGATATTGGCTGTATCGGAATTCCGATTCCGAGTACCGATATTTTCGTCTTATCGGATACCGGAATCGGGATTGTCACTGTCACTGTCAGTGTCCGTCGGTCGGGTCTGTCAGGAGTCAGCGGCACTTACCTGGCAGAAGATCTCCGGCGGTCACGTCCTGGACTGCTTCATGGCCGCAATCTTCTTTCCCCGGCGGTCACATGCAGTTTCTCGCGATAACTGCAGTGACTGCTGGGTAATCCCGGCCGTAAAGCAGTCAGTCCGATGACGTCACCGCCGGGGAAGCAGGTAATCAGCTGTGCTGCGTCGCGATGACAGGCTCTGCCTGTCATTGCGATGTAGCAGAGTTGGATCGTCGTGGGACTGTCGTTATGGACTGCGTCGGACAGGTGGTATACTGTTGGTTTGTTTTTTTTCTTTTTTTACAGGAGATCGATGGCGTCGCAGGAATGAGAGAGTAATAAAATTAATGAAAACTGTGTTGTCTCTTTTATTTCATTAAAATACTTTTTTCTTGCTTTGTCTTTTTTTTATACATTTAATAACTTTGGGATTAATAATGGATCGGTGTCTTATTGACGCCTCTCCATTATTAACCGGGCTTATTGTCACCGTGCAATCAACGGTGACATTAACCCCTTATTACCCCGCTTGCCACCGCTACAGGGCAAGTGGGAAGAGCCGGGTAAAGTGCCACAATTGGCACATCTTTTGATGCGCCAAATGTGGGGCTGCTGTAGCCTGGTATTATCAGGCTGTTGAGGGCCAAAATCCATGGGCCTTGACAGTCTTTTAATACCAGGCCGCAGCAGTCTGCATTTTACTTGGCTGGTTAACAAAAATAGGGGGGATCCCCACGCCGTTTTTTTTTCGAGGGGATCCCCTATTTTTGTTAACCAGCCAAGCTAAGCAGACTGCTGTGGCCTGGTATTATCAGGCTGGCAAGGTCCATGGATATTGGATCCTTACCAGCCTGAAAAACCAGGCCTCAGCGGTCTGCTTCATCTGGCTGGTTAACAAAAATAGGGGGGACCCACGCCAATTTTTTTCGAGGGGATCCCCTATTTTTGTTAATCAGCCAAGATATGCAGAC